>CM036761.1:48176647-48776647 GCA_020796225.1 Arion vulgaris
CATGTTGACACTAGAGTTGATGCTATCGAACACGAAAGCTATGGACCAACATGAGAAGAATGAGTTTGCATAGCCGGCATCTATCATAAACTCGGGAACAAACGCAGTAACCATGGATAGACATGTGCCTGGGATGTAACAGACGATAAGGACACTGGCTATCACAACAATCATTTTCATCGTTTTCTTATCACGAGTGGAAATCGCTTCTGAGTTGTCTGAACCTGCTGTAGCCTTTTTCCGCCATTTAGATTTCTGTGCTAGCCTGGTCACTAAAAATGTTGTTAAAACTATAACAGCCACGAAAGACATAATTCCTGACGCTGATGTCAAGCTGTAGACTAGACCGTATCCTTGATCTTTATTACTTCTATAAACATTTCCAAAGAGAGTACGGTTCTTTGATGGGACGAACTTCCAGTCCCAATACATTATGCAGTATTCAGGAAGAAGCAAGCTAAGGTTTACACCAAATATAGCACACATACATATCGTTGTTCTTCTCAGTGTAACAATCTGTTTGACTCTGAGTGGCACAGCGATACCCAGGCATCTTTCAGCTGTGACGAAAACTGTGATCCAACTGGTGATACGACCACAACAAACATGCAACCATCCACCAGATAAATATTGTATTTCCTTCGGTATAAACGAGATATCAGCATGTTCTAAATATGGATTGACACTGATATCGTACCACTCTGTTGTTAGAAGACAAAGCGTATCAGATACAGCTAGAGCAAAGAAACTGATGTTGGTTGTAGTTGTGAAGCCTTGCTTGTAGAACACCGTCATATTGATGGCGTTGGTAAATATACCAATTATACCAATCAATGCGCTGATAACCACAAAATTGACCATTCGAAATATATGTTCTAATTCGTTAGAGATAGGGTCTTTGTTAACTTTCAGTCGTTCTGTTACTAGTGGAATTATGCCCCTATCAAGGTAGTAAGGAGTACTGTCGTCAAATAGCAACATTTTGACTGCAGTTTCTCACAAGGTCCCAGTTATAAAATTGTGAGATTAGACCTGATTCAACATTACAGGCAATTGTATTTGATTTAAATCCGGTTAATAATAAAATTTCTGCAAGCAATAAATTTTTGTTTGTTGAATTTTAATACGCATTTGTGTTGTGTTTTTTTTTTTAAATAAATATCAAGAGCATTTATCATAACTGCTGTTCCTCCATATTCAATAAATATATAGGAATATAGGTATTCCTTCTGTTAATATTTTATTTGTGGTACACTTTTCTTGAGTATATTTAAGAGAATTATTTATTAATTTCAGATTTAATTTCCGAGTTATTGTCCATTGTTTATGTAACATTGTTATTCGGCAGATATATCTACGGCTACTAACAGAGATGGTGTTTGTCGTTACGGTAATAAAGGGTCACATATAGATTACCACATTGCTACTTTTATTTTTAATGCTAACGTCCAATGGGAAATGATAAATATTTTTAAGTAGATACCTCCCGTTGATGTGACCCAGAATATGTGAAATAGTTCACGCTTCGTCTTCATACCTTGAGGCATCAGAACTAGGAAAAACTTCATCCACTTGATTTCAATTTTCACACTTCTAAAATCGTGTAACAACACTTTATTGTTCTCCAACTAAAGAAACGAGATTAGCATGACGGTTTCAATCAAGTGTGCATGATTTCATCATTACTGTCCTATACTGCTGCTGTTTACCCCCGAGGCTATTCTTCAAACACTTGAAATTCACTTCATCTCTGTGGTTAAATGTGTCTTTCATGATGTTGGTTTGACATCATAAGTTGAACGTACCTTTATTTCAAGAGGGGTTAATGTTCTTATTTCTGGTTTCCAGCTCTGTTGTTTGCTTAAGGCAGCACTTCATGTTCACGCTCAGACGAACGTCGTGCGTACAGCATGTAGCCTGATTAGTTCTGTAGCCACTGTTACAAATATGTGATCAAAGATAAGTGATAAACTTTCACATGTATTCTTCACACTTATCAAATAATGTTCAGTTATGACTCAAATAACAATAACTATTTCATTATTTATATTTTCTCTGGTTAAACACGAACTTTGATTAATGTTGACATAAAAAAAATATGACAGCCTGAATATATTTTATTCCACCCCCTACCATTTAACAGTTGGAAAAAAATAAGATTCTGAAAATCATGCATGTTATGACAGATGTACTAAACAGATGATTTAGTTTTACTTTCATCTATGAGTGATGTGTGTCAGTCTTTGTGTATCCTTCACGCCTCCATCCACCTGACCTTAACCTCTCGTGGTTTATTTGGGGCACAAAGGGGAAGGTAGATACTTCAAAATCTCAAACATCCAGTTGACTAATCGCAAACCATTTTTGTCATCGGTAAGAATAAATCTGTGCTCTATCTTTCTTTACTGCTGGCAGCTAATTTGCTATTTTTCTTCTATTGATCATTATCTTTCTCTCTCACTCTCTCTTTCTCTCTCTCTCTCTTTCTCTCTCTTTCTCTCTCTCTTTCTCTCTGTCTCTCTCTCTTTCTCTCTTTCTCTCTCTCTCTCTCTCTCTCTTTCTCTCTCTCTCCCTCTCCCTCTCTCTCCCTCCCTATACATATATTTATCTCTCTCACTCTATATATATCTCGCGCTCTCCCTCACTCCCTCTCTTCCTCTCTCTCTCTCTCTCTCTCTCTCTCTCTCCCTATACATATACCTATCTCTCTCTCTCACTCTCTCTCTCTCTATATATATATATATATAAACTATGTATATAAATATCTCTCCCTATAAATATATATTTATCTCTATATCTCCCTCTTTATAGATATATAATTTTATCTATCTATAAACTATCTATATGTATCTCTCAATCTATGTACATGTCTGTCTTCACTCTTAATAGGTGTTGTTGAATGGTATTAAATATTGTCCATGCGCTCATGTGAGTCTATGTACAATCAACAATATAATACTAATAATAGTAACAATATTAGTCAATGTAATCACTTAGTGGAATGTTAACGTTGTCCAGGATAGAGCGGTATAGAGAAATTACAGGTCTATTTAAATATAACATCGAGATGAACGAGACTTGCGTAACTATAAAGAATATATATATTTAATTATATGTTAACTCATACCAGTAACATAACACAAATTTCTATAATTCGACACTTGTGACATTATGTATTACCTTCACTTTATTATTGCTGCCTGTTTACTACAAACATGATGCTATTGTTACATAGTTTGTTACTAATGTGATGTTATTGTTACCAAATTGTAAAGTAATGGGATGTTGTTCTTACATCGTTGTTACTAGTGTGTTGCTCTTGTTTCATAAGTTGTTACTAATGTAATGTTATTCTTACCTAGTTATTATTAATGAAAGTCGCAGGAGATCAGTTGTTAGTGAGCTCGTTTCTTAGACTAGTGGTCCGGGTACAATTCTACAGTGGGCGGAGAATATTTTTTTCCGACAGTAACGGCTCTCAAGTTGACCCAGCCTCAATTGGGTACCAGAAAAAGAACTGGGAAGTAAAGTTGGCCTGCGTGAAGTTGACCTCATTATCCATCGTGTACCGACATCAATAACAAATACGGGCCTAACCCCCCGTATTACCTAATATGCCTCGAGGTATGAACAATATATACAAAGAACACAAACAAACAAAAAGGTGTTACTAATGTGATGTTATTCTCAGATAGTTGTTATTAATGTGATGTTATTACATAACTGCTACCACCACCCTGCTGATGTCAATACTTATTCAACTCTGAGTCAGTAGAATATAACAATAGCAGATTCACATATTCTGATTGACAAAACTTAATTGAACGTTATTTTGTTTGACCTAAATCAGAGATTGAGGTTAAACCAGAATCACAAAGAAATCTCGTAAAATTGTTTGTAAATAATATTACGTGTTCTGAAAAGGTCACCTCAACTTCGTAAATAGACTAGTTGGTCTCTCATCCTCTCGAAGGGAGTTAGGGAGAGGGCTGGATTGGGGTTTGGTGGAGGCTACATTAAGCATTCAACACTTCTTACTTACACGTCCTCTTACAAGGATGCTTGTGTATGTTTACAAACACTACCATGTTGACGATAAACATTAATAACTTGGGGCAAGTAGATTTCAGTTGCTCTCGTTCGTTTTTTTTCAATTGATTTGAGCTCAATATTTCGTACTTGAACTGTCACACCTACAGAAGGACAAGTGGTAGAATATGATGTGATGTTAAGTGTTTTAGGCGTGAAAATTTAGTCTGACCTGCTTGTTTGTCACAGACAATCACAAAACACTTAATGACGACCGTCTGGCACGTGTCGCTACCACTTGCGAGTGCGACCCGTCTAAACCTCGTCTATCTCAAGAATACTTACAGATTTGTTCGCGTCTCGTGGTCACAGGTAATTCGACAGAAGCCAATAAACAGTTATAGAGTTATGGAACCTGGACACAAAGACGGGGTATGTTTGATGTTTGTGTCGCTTCCAGTAGTTCATTGTCTCATCTCATCCAAGCAGATGATTGATTGGCTTGACGTGGTTCAAACCTCAGACACCGCTCGGTGATGGTCTTGATAAGTTGGTTGTCTTCAATTCTCCTTCTGATAGACACGTTTAGTGTCTAGTTTTTTCTACTGTTGCTAGTACAACTGCTATAACTGCCACTACTGCTGCTGTTAATATTGCCGCTACTGCTGCTATTTCTACTACTGCTGCTACTACCACCACTGCTGCTACTACCACCACTGCTGCTACTACCACCACTACTGCTACTGTTACTACAATTAACACTACTACAACTAGTACTGATACCACTATTTTTGCTACTAGTGCTACTTCTACGACTGCTGCTACTACAACTACTGCTACTACTACCACTGTTACTACTACTACCACTAGTACTGCTACTAAAACTACTACTACTACAACTAATACTACAATTACTACTGTACTACTACTGCAATTACTATTACTACTACCATTATTACTGTTACTACTATTACTACTACTACTACTATTACTACTATTACTACAACTACTACTACTACTACTACTACTACTACTACTGTTACTACTACTGCTACTGTTACTACTACTACTATTACTACTACTATTACTACTATTACTACTACTACTGTTACTACTACTACTACTATTATTACTGCTACTATTACTACTACTACTGCTACTGTTACTACTACTGCTACTGTTACTACTACTGCTACTGTTACCACTACTACTACTGTTACCACTACTACTACTACTATTACTACTACTGTTACTATTACTACTACTGTTACTACTACTACTACTGTTACTACTACTACTACTACCGTTACTACTACTACTGTTACTACTACTATTACTACTGTTACTACTACTACTACTACTACTGTTACTACTACTACTGTTCCCTACTCTACTACCTGTTACTACTACTACTACTGTTACTACTACTACTACTACGTACTACTACTACTACTACTACTACTACTGTTACTACTACACACTGTTACTACTACTACTACTACTACTACTAGCATCACTACTACTCACGTCTCACATCTAGTAGTGTTAATGATCAATTATTTCAAAACTTTTTGTTCCTGTGCGTCATATAGTAGTTATTGAATCAATCAACATATACTCTAGAAGACGTTTTCTCCATGCATAAATATTATCTCTTTTTTATTCTCATCCAAACTTTCTTTTTTCATTCACTGTTTGGTTATCTATATCTTCATTTCTCACTGCATCTGCAATACCTTTTGTCGGCTTAGTTTGGTTTTTTTTTATAATAAATTATTTGGTGGTTTTTTTTTAATGGTTACATATTTCTTAACTTAGACATAGCTTGTCGTTTAGAATTGATTTCATATCTAGAACAGCTGTTCTGTTGTTGCAAATGATTTTTATCTTTACTAATATTTCTTTTATATTTGTATCAATAAAATACATTTCTTTCTAGAGAATACTACATTTCAGAGATTAGCTAGAAACTTGTCTTACTTCTTTGTTCACACGTACGTGTTGCCCCGTGTTAGTTTTTTTTGCTTGCTTCTTGCTTAGTTTGTTATTTGTCTTTCAGGATGTTACGCTTTAACCATCTTTCGTTCTTCTCTTAGCCTTCTTTATGTTCTGTTTGAGACTAGAAACTGTTAGACTTATTTGTGATTTCAAGTTAGTTTTATTTGTTTTCATGTTAGTTTGATTTGTTTTCATGTTAGTTTTATTTATGTTTTCATGTTAGTTTTATTTATGTTTTCATGTTAGTTTTATTTGTTTTCATGTTAGTTTTATTTGTTTTCATGTTAGTTTTATTTGTTTTCATGTTAGTTTTATTTGTTTTCATGTTAGTTTTATTTGTTTTCATGTTAGTTTTATTTGTTTTTATGTTAGTTTTATTTGTTTTCATGTTAGTTTTATTTGTTTTCATGTCAGTTTTATTTGTTTTCGTGTTAGTTTTAGTTTTCATGTTAGTTTTATTTGTTTTCATGTTAGTTTTATTTGTTTTCATTAAGTTTCATTTGTTTTCATGTTAGTTTTATTTGTTTTCATAACAGCTTCATTTGTTTTCATGTTAGTTTAACTTATTTTCATGTTAGTTTAACTTTTTTTTCATGTTAGTTTAATTATTTTCATGTTAAACTTATTTTCATGTTAGTTTAACTTATTTTCATGTTAGTTTAATTTATTTTCATAATAGTTTACTTATTTTCATGTTAGTTTAACTTATTTTCATGTTAGTTTAACATGTATTTATGTTAGTTTCTCTCTTGCGTTCTAGTCCTGTGGCTGTGGTTGTGTCATTGTGTGAAACATTAGTTGTGTTAATGTGTGAGACAGTAGCTGCGTTATTGTATGAGAATGTAGTTGTGTTAATGTGTGAGACAGTAGCTGCGTTATTGTGTGAGAATGTAGTTGTGTTAATGTGTGAGACAGTACTTTTGTTATTGTGTGAGGCAGTAGTTGCGTCATTGTGTGAAACGGTTGTTGTGTTAATGTGTGAGACAGTAGTTTTGTTAGTGTGTGAGACAGTAGTTGTATTATTGTGTGAGACAGTAGTTGTGTTACTGTGTCAGAAGCAGTTGTGTTATTGTGTGAGACAGCAGTTGGGTTATTGTTGTACAGTAGTTTTGTAATTGTGAGACAGCAGTTGTGTTATTTTATGCGAAGTAGTTGTGTTATTGTGTGTGATATTGTGAGTCAAGTTGAGTTATTCTGCGAGACAGTAGTTGTGGTATTGGGTGAAACAGTAATGTTATTGTGTGAGAGAGTAGATGTGCTACTGTATATGACAATAGTTGTGCAATTTTGTATGACAGCAGTTGTGACTTCGTGTGAGACAGCTTCTTGTGTTATTGTGTGTGACAGTAGTTGTGTTATTGTGAGTGACAGTAGTTGTGTTATTGTGAGTGACAGTAGTTGTGTTAGTGTGTGTGACAGTAGTCGTATTATTGTGCGAGACAGAGGTTGTGTTATTGTGAGATGGTAGTTGTTATTGTGAGAGGCAATAGTTGTGTTATTGTGTGAGAGGCAGTAGCTGTGATATTGTGTGAGACAGTAGTTGTTACTGTAATGTGTGAGACAGTAGTTGTGTTATTGTGTGAGACAGCAATTATGTTATTGTGTGCGAGAGTAATCGTGTTATTGCGTGTGAGAGTAGTAGGGTTATTGTGAGACAGTAGTTTTGTAATTGTGAGACAGCAGTTATTATTTTGTGCGAAGTTTTTGTGTTAATGTGTGAGACAGTAGTTGTTTATTGTGGAAACAGTAGTTGTGTTATTATGTGAGAATGTAGTTGTGTTAATGTGTGAGACTGTAGTTGTGTTATTGTGTGAAACAATAGTTGTGTTATTGTGTGTGGCAGTGGTTGTGTCATTGTGTGAAACAGTTGTGTTATTGTGTGAGACAGTAGTTGCGTTAATGTGTGAGACAATAGCTGTGTTATTGTGTGTGACAGTTGTTGTATTATTGTGTGAGACAGTAGTTGTGTTACTGTGTCAGAAGTAGTTGTGTTATTGTGTGAGAAAGTAGTTGTGTTATTGTGTGAGAAAGTAGTTGTGTTATTGTGTGAGAAAGTAGTTGTGTTATTGTGTGAGAAAGTAGTTGTGTTATTGTGTGAGACAGCAGTTGGGTTATTGTTATACAGTAGTTTTGTAATTGTGAGACAGCAGTTGTGTTATTTTATGCAGAAGAGTTGTGTTATTGTGTGTGATATTGTGTGAGTCAAGTTGAGTTATTCTGCGAGACAGTAGTTGTGGTATTGGTGAACAGTAATGTTATTGTGTGATGAAGTAGATGCTCTGTAAGACAGTAGTTGTGTATGTGTATGAATGAGTTGTGACTTCGTTGTGAGACAGTTTGTTGAGCTACTGTTTAGACAGTAGTTGTGTTATTGTGTGAGACAGTAGTGTGTTATTGTGAGGACAGTAGTTGTGTTATGTGGACGATCGTTGATGCAGAGTAGTGTGTTATGTGTGAAGTAGTCATTGTGTTGTGAGGTATTCTAGACATAGTTGTATGGACAGTAGTGTGAAAGTCAGATAGTTGTTATTGTGTTGACAGATGACTGAGAAGTTGATTTTGGACAGTAGTTGTGGGAGCAGTAGTTGTTTTTGTGAGAGGCAATAGTTGTTATTGTGAGAGTGCATATAGTGTGTTATTGTGGACAGAGTTGTTTTTGTGAGCAGTAGTTGTGTGGCAAAGTGTATTGTGAGAGGCAATAGTGTTATTGGAGGCAGTAGTTGTGTTATTGTGTGAGAGAGTAGTTGTATTGTGTATATGTATTGTAGGACAATTGTTGTGGTTTTGTGAGAGGCAGTAGCTGTTATATTGTGTGAGACAGTTTTTTTGTGTTTTTTCTCTTTTTTTTCTTTCGTCCGCTTTCAACTCAGACGAAGTTTCATCTCTGAAATTGAATTTTGCGTGAAAATCCGTTTTTCCAATTTCTTACAATGGCAGCAGCGTGCACATTGTAAATTACTTTACACTGGCAGCCGTGTGCTCAATGTACTCGTAATTAGTATTCCCTCGCCATACAGGCAGATTTTCTCCGACTTCAGAGGTACTCACGTTATCGTCCTGAGTAAGACCAGGGACTCGAACAAATGCCGGACAGTAGGTTCGAACCCGAGCTATGAGGCGTCTCACAGCTAGCAGGCCGAGCTACTATCAACTACTTCTAGGCAGTCCCCACTGTAATGTGTGAGACAGTAGTTGTGTTATTGTGTGAGAAAGTAGTTGTGTTTTTGTGAGAGGCAGTAGCTGTGATATTGTGTGAGACAGTAGTGTTATTGTGTAAAGGTAGCTGTGTTATTGTGTGACGGTAGCTGTGTTATTGTGTGAGACAGTAGTGTTATTGTGTGAGAATGTAGTTGTGTTAATGTGTGAGACAGTAGTTGTGCTATTGTGCGAGACAGTAGTTGTGTTATTGTGCGAGACAGAAGTTGTGTTAATGTGAGACAGTGTTGTGTTAATGTGAGGAAGTAGTTGTGTTATTGTGTGAGCGGCAGTAGTTGTGTTATTGTGTGAGCGGCAGTAGTTGTGTTATTGTGTGAGCGGCAGTAGTTGTGTTATCGTATGAGAAAGTAGTTGTGTTATTGTGTGAGGCAGTAGTTGTGTTATTGTGTGAGACAGTGTTGTGATATTGTGTGAGTGTTGTGATATTGTGTGAGAAAGTAGTTGTGTTAATGTGTCAGACAGTAGTTAGTTATTGTGTGTAACAGTAGTTGTGTTATTGTATGCAAATAGTTGTATTATTCTGTCAGAAGTAGCTATGCTAATGTGTGAGGCAATAGTTATGTTATTGTGCGAGACAACATTTGTGTTATTGTGTGAGACAGCAGTGGTGTTACTGTGTGAGACAATAGTTGTGTTACTGTGTGAGACAATAGTTGTGTTATTGTGTGAGACAAAAGTCCTATTATTGTGTGAGACAGTAGTTGTGTTATCTTGAAACAGTAGTTGTGTTATCTTGAAACAGTAGTTATGTTACTGTGAGACAGTAGTTGTGTTACTGTGTCAGAAGTAGTTGTGTTATTGTGTGCGACAGCAGTTATGTTATTGTGTGCGACAGTAGTAGGGTTATTGTGAGACATTAGGTTTGTAATTGTGAGACAGCGGTGTTTTTATTGTGGAAGTAGTTGTGTTAATGTGTAAGACAGTAGTTGTTTATTGTGTGAAAAGTAGTTGTGTTAATGTGTGAGAAGTAGTTGGTTATGTGTGTGGCAGTGGTTGTGTTATTGTGTGTTAAGTAGTTGTTTTAATGTGTGAAAAGCAGTTGTGTTATTGTGTGATACAGTAGTTGTGTTATTGTGTGAGATATTGTTATTGTGTGAGACAGTAGATGTATTATTGTGTGAGAAGCAGTAGTTGTGTTATTGTGTGATAGAGTAGTTGTGTTATTGTGCGAGATATTAATGTTAATGTGTGAGACAGTAGATGTGTTATTGTGTGATATAGTAGATGTGTTATTGTGTGATAGAGTAGTTGTGTTATTGTGTGATAGAGTAGTTGTGTTAATGTGTGAGACAGTAGTTCCGGTATTGTGTGAGACTATAGTTGTGTAATTTTGAGACATTAGTTATGTTATTGTGAGACAGTTGTTATGTTGGTGTGAAACAGCAGTTGTGTTATTGTGTGATACAGCAGTTGTGTTATTGTGTGTGACAGTAATGTTATTGTGAGGACAGTTGCTATGTTATTGTGAGACAGCAGTTGCATTAATATGTGAGACAGCAGTTGTGTTTTTGTGTGAGACAGTAGTTGTCTTATTGTGTGATAGAGTAGTTGTGTTATTGTGTGATACAGTAGATGTGTTATTGTGTGATAGAGTAGTTGTGTTATTGTGTAATACAGTAGATGTGTTATTGTGTGATAGAGTAGTTGTGTTATTGTGCGAGATATTAATGTTAATGTGTGAGACAGTAGATGTGTTATTGTGTGATATAGTAGTTGTGTTAATGTGTGAGACTAGTTCCGGTATTGTGTGAGACAATAGTTGTGTAATTTTGAGACATTAGTTATGTTATTGTGAGACAGTTGTTATGTTAGTGTGAAACAGCAGGTGTGTTATTGTGTATGATAGAGATATTAATGTTAATTAAGTGCAGATATTCAATGTTAATGTGTGAGACAGTAGTTGTGTTATTGTGTGAGACAGTAGTTGTGTTAATGTGTGAGACAGTAGTTGTATTATATCTTCATTATCGTATCTCTGTATCCTGGATCTACTTTCAGTTTCTCTAATTCCACATCTGAAATGCTGCAATGGGATGACATGCTATGTATATACATACATACTACTAACGCCCCCACATACAAACATACACATACCAATACATACACACAAAGAACATATACGTATATAAATACAGCACTGTCACGTACGACAAAGAAAGAAAATTCAAGTTTTTGCACACATCATGAGAAGTTAATTCATAAATCATTGCGATGAAAAATGAAATTAATTGAAATTTAAAAGGAGGGACCACATAGAAAAAGCAAATACTGTTTAATATCGCAACTTGAAAACAAGACAACAAAATTAAAAAAACATACATACAAGTTTGCGAAAAGTATTTTCACCTGCGTCAACAGGTTATACATTAAAAGAATGTTTTTTGACACAAACATTCAGAATACATGTCCACCTGAACATAGGTGTGCTATCTTGAGGTATACTATCCTGAGGTATGCCATCTTGAAGGAATTTATAGTATTTAGAAACTATAAATGCGTTCTAGAATATATTTTACTTCGTCGAATTAAACGTGATGATATGACCGTTGAAGATAAATGAGACGAGAGATCTCCAGGTAAATCATATCCATTTACCTTATTATTATGCGCAATTAATCAGTACATAATGTTCAGGTTTACATTCTTGTTTAAAGGGTAGAGCATGATAGATTGTATCTTGTTTATAAGTAGTTGATAGATTGTATCTTGTTTATAAGTAGAGCATGATAGATTGTATCTTGTTTATAAGTAGAGCATGATAGATTGTATCTTGTTTATAAGTAGAGCATGATAGATTGTATCTTGTTTATAAGTAGAGCATGATAGATTGTATCTTGTTTAAGTGAAGAGCATGATAGATTGTATCTTTCTGTAGCCATTCCTTTCAATTTTTATGAAGTTAAGTTTTTACTTTGAAATACTACATATATCTACCTATCTAAATATCTATCCATCTATCTCTCTCTCTCTTCTATATATATATATATATATATATATATATATATATATATATATATATATATATATATATATATATATATATATATATATACATATATATACACAGAGCCGCTGTAGCTAGTTGTTAGTGAACTCTTTCTCAAGGCTGGTGGTCTGGGTTCAGCTCCCGCAATGCGCGTGGAATTTTTCCCGACGCGACGGCTCTCAGGTCGACCCAGCCTCAACTGGGTACCAGACATGCTCTGGGAAAGTAAAGGTGGCCGGTGTGATGCTGACCACATCACACATTGTGTGCCGACGGTCAATGAAAAATACAGGCCTAACACTGTATTGACCTATATACTACGAGGTATGAAAGGGTTCCTTTACTTTTACTTTTATATATATATATATATATACATACAGGCTGTGCGGGATATTCTCAGTATGATGCAAGTCTTCAAAATACCGCCCCTTAATGTGATTTTTTTTTCTAAATAACCTACATATGTGATTGTTATTTCGCTGCTTATGTCGCCCCTCTTGCAGTGTTGCCTGATGTTGCCACCTCTCTGTATCATTGGTACGGCACTGTATATATATATATACTAGCAGATATACCCGCTCTTCAAACGGGACTTTGGCTTAAATCTTGTTTACAGTTACATGTGTTATCATTTTCCGCAGATCTTCCAAGTCTTTCCTCTTTAGTTTCCTCATCAAGCGCTTTTACACTCCTCCGACGCTTGTAGTCAAGTATAATAACTAAACTTCTCCCCTCTGTCTCCATGTTTCTGGCCTTCATTTTTTTTTCTTATCATTTTCCAACCGTATATCTTTAACTTCATTAGTTTCGATAGATCTACGAAATTGTATAATTTCCGAAATTAATTCCCAAACAGTACGAGACTGAACATATTAAAGAAACATGCACCATCCCCTCAAAATCGGCTAAAATAACAATTGGTAAATTGAATTTATTCAGATTATAAACTTATCCAGTGACCAAATGTGTTTTAAAAAAAGAACAAATATTTGGACCTAGCGTACTCTCCCCCTCTCTGTCTCTTTCAGTCTCTACACGTAAAGTGGTATATGCAGATCGTACAATCCCTAAACGTTAAATCATGACACATTACTCGCTGCACGTAAAATGTACATAATCTGCAGGTTTTACAACTTTTTAATGGATTCTACACAGCACGCAGCTTTTTCACTTTAAACGCATTTTATCAGGACATTTTAACCTTAGTTGACATTCAGTTAATGGGCGAACGGTCCTTGGAAATTCAAATTGGAAATTAAGCAATCGCAAACACAAAAAGAACTGGTGTCAGAAGAGACTAAACATGGGCGTACGAAGCGAATGTGAGCATGTTCGCAAACAGAATTTCAAGTTTTATACATGTTGTATTTAACTGCCGTCTAAACATCATCTCTGCACACATTGATGAGATGTTGCTATTCATGTTAGTAACTACGTTGTATTTCTGATGGTAAGTCAGACGAAGGGACAGATTAGCGTGAGCGTTCGTCTATCTTATTCTTCTATTTCGAACGTTCCATATCCACCACTTGTTAACCACTGTGATTTCTATGTGATCCGACGCTAAGAGCGATTGCATATTGTGCCAGTTATGCGCCTACAAGTAGGCCAGCACATCCGATTTCTGTGACGCTTTTTATTTACTAGGGTAGTTTCCTTAGGCTCCTACCTTATTCGCCTCTTACGACATGCCTTGTAGGTTACACTGTTGCTTTTATTGCTCCCTTGCGAGCCCTGGGAACACACGGACGCTTTGCCTATCTACTCAGGCACAAGAGGGTTGTGGGTTTAATCCCACACTCGACTTTCCACACGTGAGGAAAGGAATTGGCCTTCCTACCTCCTGCTCACAAGGGGCTAGAAATGTGAAGTGAGAAGCAATTCATACCATAAGATCTGAAAAGGTTACGGGAAATGTTACTTATTTAAATAGGGTTTAAAAACCGAAGTATTGACTTCATTGCACTGGGTTTTACCCCATACGGCTCGGTCCTTCTCCGCAGAACTGGCACGCCACCTGCCGATAGACTTATTGAGAGCCGCGGTAGCGTAGTTGTTAGTGAACTCGCTTCTCAATGCTGGTGGTCTGGGTTCAACTCCAGCAGTGCGCGTGGAATTTTTCCCGACCGCAACAGCTCTCAGGTCGACCCAGCCTCAACTGGGTACCAGACAGGCTCTGGGAAAGTAAAGGCGGCCGGCGTGATGCTGACCACATCACCCATCGTGTGCCGACGGTCAATGAAAAATACAGGCCTATCACTGTATATACCACGATGTATGAAAGGGTTCCTTTACTTTTTTTTACCTATCGAGAGTATTGCACAAAGCACGAACTCCGTAGCTCCAGAAACAATCTAGGGGTCTCTGGAAAAAACTGCACTCGTGAACAGAATGGCCGGACTCGAACCCACGACCTTCGACTCACAAGGCAAAGGGCTTAACCACTTAGCCACAGAGACCCCATTACTTATTTATTAGGTCAGACGAACTAATAAACGACCCATATTGTTAGTCTCTTCCCACTTTCTCTCCTGCATGTCAGAAGTTGTGACCATCTTATATGCTTCTCTCACTTGGTCGGCTATGCTAGAATGATATGTACTTCTTCCACAAGGTTGCACAAGATATACTCCTGGATTTCCCTACCATGGAGTATAGACTCAAGATAGATAGAGCACGTGCGTACCTCAAAATAAGTGCCAAAAAGGATCACTCATTGCACCAGAATCGGTTAAAGCGGGCCAAGTTGTGGGTTGCCCGTGCTGTAGACACTTCAGTTGCTATGCTGGCTCACAAATATCGATTATGATACTGGAACACTTTTTCCCCCATCATTAAATTTGACAAAAGTTGCAAAGAGAGGAATCCCTGGGTTGAATGCAGACGTCAAGGCTATCATTGATGAAAACTGCAATGAAGGTGACGTTGTGATTTACACAGATGGATTGGTAGTTCGTCACGAAAAGTCCGCATGAGCCTTCTCTGCAAGCTCATGTGTCAGAATGGTGCAGGGGGCTAGTGGTGCATTTCGTATGACAACAAGCAGTATGACAATGGAGGTACTGGCGGTGACTAATGCACTACTCTGGGACACATGGGTGTCGTTGGGAATGAGAAAGCAGACAGGCTGGCTGGCTCTGCCACCATATCAGAGAGCCAACCAATATAGAGAGCTGATATGTTGAACACCCTTGTAGAATGTGGCCGCAACAAAAATATTTTCATTTAAACCAATCCACGTCAACTACTAGATTGCAATAGCTGGGTTTGAAGATTGTAGTAGAAAGAAAAGAACAGCATAATAGGCAGTGGCGGCTCGTCAGTAAGGGCCAATGGGGCCGGGTCCCACCAAAAAGAATGTACAACGTGGATTTATTATTTTATAAATTAAAACATAACTCAAAACCATGATTTTCCCGAAAATTTCTGTCTGGCCCCACCAACAAAAATGATCACGAGCCGCCACTGATAACAGGTATATGAGTAGGCTAATCAATCAAAATCGAACTGGTACAGTCAGTCGCTGGACGCTATTGGCGATATTGCGAAGAAGATCGGAGAACCTATGGACATGTCAGGATTGCAAGGAAGATATTCCAAACCGAAACTGAACTTCTCCCGCAAAGAACAAGAGATGCTGAATTTTTTCCAGAACAATCTTTACTCTTAACATATTCTGTCACTGTCCCTTACATGGTTCATTGAATTTCTCGCTGTGATGCTCTCACACCCTACCACAGACTGGGGGAAATTTGTGATCGTATTTCACCGTCACAGGCTAGCAGTTCGTAAGATGATTATTTAGATAGCTTCCTCTTTTCCTATCGTATTCATAAACTCGCAAGATCGCACAGTGTGTACCTTTAGTGGCTTTCAGTCGAGATTGCAGCCTCATGAAATGTATCGGGCCGACTTGGGCAAACTAATGGGCGCATCACTTTATGAGGCAATGTAACATATGTCAGTTGTATCCTAACCAATATGTCCTTTCCTAAGACCACTTTCATCATCCATACTAATTTCACGTTTGAGTCTCATAATGGGATTTACCTTATCATGTGTACACGTTTCCACTTGACATGAGGATGACCTCATCGTGAAGAGAGGATGACCTTAGACTCAAAGACATTTTTATAATGCCCGTCTGAAGAACTGTACCACGATGCCGATCCATTTGAATGATCTCTACAACCGAGATTCTATTGGCATCATTGTCGGTAAAATCGAACCTTGTACATGAGATCGTAGGTTCGCTTTGCTATTGATAATTGTTTGATTGACCTAATGAGTACCCTAAAACCTCATGACATGAATACACTTTACTCCATGTTTGAGAACGACTGATTATTTTATGCAACTTCGTATGAGAACTACTATTTTCAATCGCTTTCTCGCCATAAGCAATATTTCCTTTTTTAACCTTCTGACTTGATTGCCGCAGTTTCCGATCAGACTACCGTCCAAATTCTCTGACAAGCGTCCATTTCTCTGGGTGGCTCTATACGGGAAAGTCACAATTTTGTTGACTTGTTTATCATTAAACTATGACACGACACAAGGCATAGAAACAAAAGTAAAACTTCTGAGAATATATATATATTCCCTGTAGAAACATGGGTGTGAATCGTTGACCATAACAAACATTAAAGAACAAAATTGAAGCTTTTGAAACAGAGTGTTACAGAAATGTTATTAGAACATCCTGAACAGAGAAGAGAAAAAACAGACATCCTACAAGACCTGCATATCGATGAACATTTGCTAATAAATAACATTATGTCCAGGAAGATGACATATTTGGCAACATTAAACTTCTCAGTGGTTTAGAGAGAACATTAATGGAAGACATTGTTCTGGAGTGTGAGACAGGAGACGACCAAAACGAAGGTGGCAGCAGGTCATCAAAAAACCTTGAACATGGCGCTGGACGAGACTGGAAAACTTGCAAGAGACAAGAGTTCTTCAGGTGGGCTGTAAATGAAAGCAGGGACATGTTACTACTTGAAAGTAATGCTAGTTTATACAAACTGATGTCCTATTTTCATCTTTTTGACTCCAAACGGAGCACAGGTCTTCAACAAACTTCTCCAGCTCTTCCTCTCTTGCCATTCTTTCCAATACTTTCCATGTTTTATCTATCCTTTTAATATCAGCACCCATCTCTCTTCTCCATGTATGTCTAGGCTTCCCTATTCCTCTTTCCTGCGGGTTCTTAAACAGTGCCTGTCTTGCAATGTCTGTCTTCTCAATGCGTGGCTACCATCGCCAGGTCTCTTCCTTAGCTCTTTCTCCACTACTGCTGTCCCATGCTGTCTGATAATTTTAATTTTTAATTTGGTGCATTTACGTTGTCTTTAACTCTGTATTTATTCTCTATATTCTTATGTGACTATATGTTGGCTAATACTACAGATCTTTACAGCCAGTTCTGTATTTATATAGAATATATATATATATATATATATATATATATATATAAAATATAGAAAACAACTTGTGGAGGAACTTCAGTCAGAACTCGACCGCATAGGTAGATGGTGCGATGAAGCTGAGCATTGGTCAACCCCACAAAAGCAGTGGTGACATGGTTCTCTTTAAACAACCGCATCGTTAACACTCCAACACCATCTGTGGTTTTGTGTCCAGAGATGGTGGAGCGATCTCAGTCTATGAAATACCTGGGGTTGCGGTTTGATCGTAGTCTAGCTTTTACGGAACACATAGCTCATGTGATAATAAGGCGAGGAAATGTTTGACTGCGATGAGGTTAATGGCTGCTGCGGATTGTGAGCAGCGCCATCCTTGTCTTTTATACCAGGGTCTGGTCCTTTCTGTGCTTGAGTATGCGCTGGCGATCCTGACTCTCAGTCATAGTCAGATAGAACGACTGGAAAGAATACAGAACGAGGCGATGCGCATTATACTTGGTTGCACTAAAGACACGTCGTGCAGGGCAATGCGCTATCTACTTGACTATCCTACTATGGAAAATAGAACACTGATGAGCCGTGCACGAGCATACATTCGAGTCAATGCTGACACACAACATCCTCTGCACATGGAAATAAATAGACAAAAAGGAAATAGGTTAAAAAGAGGAAAATCTTGGATGGGTCAGGCTGAGGACTGTATTGAACAGGTGTGTACACTTGAAGACATTGATCCGGTGAAGAATGGATACCAGTGCCAACAGGAATCAATACATCTTTGTCTGTATGCATCAAACTTGGAAAAGAATGCAGACAAGACAGCCCACTTGTCGTGGAGGCGGCAGCTCAAGCATTAATTTTTGAGAAAGTATCTAAACATGATGTAATCATTTATACGGATGGGTCGGTGATTCGACATGTGCGGAGCTCGTAGGCTTTCACAGCTCAGGTCGGAGGAGATGTTGTGAAGGAAGACAGTGGTGGTTTTGCCGTGACTACGAGCACTATGGAAATCATGGCGGTTACTAAAGCAATGGTTTGGCTGGAATCACAGACTTTCATCCATGCATGTTTTCTCAGTGACTCAATGAGTATGCTCAGGAAGATTGAAACAGGATGGGCTAGGAGACATTGGATGGAGTCGCTAGGGAGGTCTAAGCTGAAAAAAATCACTTATTTTTGTGCCGGGGCATGTAGGTGTACGGGGGAATGAACGTGCGGATAGGCTTGCAGGTATGGCTGCTGTACAAAGCGCGCGAGCAATGAACCAGGCTGATATTATAAATTCCTTAAGGGAGAGAGGACTTGTACATGATTCAAGTAATAGCGGTGAATCTACAATTCTAACCAGACTGCAAGAACTCAAAGTTAAGTGTGGTGTAGCTCGACAAGAACGCGATGCTGGCAGACAAAGAAGAATTGTAAACCAACAAAGAACCGGTGTCGTTAGTCGCCACACGCTGAGGGACATACTGAGGAAGAGATCGGAGCACTTATGGACTAATTTGTTCGACGTGCAGTGATGGTGATCCGACGACTAAACTAAGACTAAACATATATATAATGTTCGTTTGTTCCTCTTGATAAAGACATTTTGGTCGAATCGTTGATTGTGTGTTTGTGTTGTTATTCGTGCAACACGGGCGATAATGGCTCCTTATTTTACGAGGTATATACTGGAGGAGTTAGAAATTGGATTTGTTTGTGAGTAGATCACAGACGAAGCCAATTTGGTCTCAGAATGTAAATGGGATTTGTGTGCATGCACTTTTTTTCTGCACCACTTGAGGTGGTGCGGGGAAAGGGGGTAATTCAGGTCCTATCTGACTTGACAGTAGCGTGATTGTTAGTGAACTCGTTTTAGGCACCTGGTTCGGATTCCACAGCTGGCGTTAAATATGTTTCCGACCGTAACGGTTCTCAGGTCCAGTCAGTCGCACTTGGGTAAGATAAAAAAGCAATGAGAAGTAAACCCAGCTGATGTGATGTTGGTCACATCATCCGTAGTGCACCGATGGAAAAAAAATATGGACCTAACACCTTATTCCCAAATAAACTTGAGGTATGAAAATGGTTCTTCCTATCTGAGTCACCTTTGTTTTTATGATGTGATAATTCTGGATGGTATTTTTCTTTCCGTAAGTCCACTTGTCCATCAATTCAAGGTCCTATCTGACTTGACAGTAGCGTGATTGTTAGTGAACTCGTTTTAGGCACCTGGTTCGGATTCCACAGCTGGCGTTAAATATGTTTCCGACCGTAACGGTTCTCAGGTCCAGTCAGTCGCACTTGGTAAGATAAAAAGCAATGAGAAGTAAACCCAGCTGATGTGATGTTGGTCACATCATCCGTAGTGCACCGATGGAAAAAAAATATGGACCTAACACCTTATTCCCAAATAAACTTCGAGGTATGAAAAATGGTTCTTCCTATCTGAGTCACCTTTGTTTTTATGATGTGATAATTCTGGATGGTATTTTTCTTTCCGTAAGTCCACTTGTCCACTTGTTCACTTGCTCATTGATCATATTCATATATACCCCAAACGGGGTTTTAAAAAGCATTAGAATGAAAGAAAGAGAGAGAGAGGGGGAGAGGGAGAGAGAGAGAGAAAGAGAGCTTTTAGTGACTTCTGAGGCTGATTTTGAAACGTTTCTTTTGTCTTTCTTGTGAGAATTTTCCTTTCTTCAGCTCACCTTATAGGAGTTTTTTGCCGAAGCCAGTGGTTGTGTATACTTTGCATCAGAGTAATGTGGGTGCTGGGCAGAACAGCTCTTTCTATTGTCACAGTGTCTGAGTTGTTACCTTGATATTTGATGTTTAGTAGCTTCCTAATACAGACGATATGAAAATGATTGTTCATTTTTGTTAAATTTAATTCAACCCCCATTAATTATTTTATTTTATAATGAATTCATGAAAACTACATTTCCTTAATATTCCGCATACATTTCTTTTCACTCTCTCCTGAAACTTCATTGCTAGTTTTACTTAGTTTTATATGTGCACTAAAATGTGTGCAAAATGAACGAAACACGTAAACACAAAGTAAGTTAGTTTTACAAATCACTTTAAAGCAAGATTGTGTGTGCACGATGTCGAGTTGAACGTCAATATTAACGTATACGTTCACCGTACATATTGCCGGCTGTTTACTTCAGCTTTTCAGATGGTGAATGTCTGTACCAGGTAAGCCAACAAATTGTCAACATTTGTCTTTAGGGAGCTAATCCAATTTAGACTACTGTGATTAATAGACATGAACAAAAACTGTAACAGTTTTTAGAGACGCAATTTGTCTGCATTAGGAACGTTTTAATTAACCTTGATAGTTTTTTTTAACTTGCCAGATTGTCATTAATAGCGCGCATATTCCACTTCCCCCAGTCTTGTTCCTCTATATAAAGTCTCGCATAAATGCATCGTTACATTTGAATTGTATGTTGATATTTTGTAATCAAGCAGTTTGTGAACGTCAAATTTTCTGGTAAGCAGAATCTATTTTTCACCAGCTCACAATTGTTATTGTATTTATTTGTTGTAAACCATATCGGGTAATCATTGAAAATAAAACACATTACCTTCACATTCTCAACAGATCGTCACCTGTAACAGTGTTACTGAAGATGCTAAGATTGGCTATTGTAGCAAGCATATTTGCATGTATCCAAACAGGTTTGTTTTTCAAGCAGTTGGTTGTTTTATTTATGTTGTTTCCTAGTGGTTTGTTTTATTTATGACTTTATATATTTATTTTTCTATGAAACAATTGGGGATTGGCGAGAGGGGTGGAGAGCGAGTTAACATATGTGACTTAATAGTGACTTAAATCTTCTTCTTTTTTGTGTGATCTCATTATACTCAAATTTGGGATTCTCTGATAAAGGATGCCGGCTGCTTCGGGTTGTCAGCCATATCCTACAGTTTGCTTTTAATATTAGTCTATATGGGCTACCTATTTTTTAAGGCCTGCGCACAGGTAGCATTCCTGTAGGATTTTCTCTGCTGCCACACCTGACAGGTTCTTCTTCTCTTCCACCATTTACTTCTTTATAGAAGTGGGGGCAGCTTGAGTGGAATGCGGGAGGGCCATTCAGAATCAGGACTGTTTATTCTGGACACAACTTTGCTAGCTCATTTCTACTGCATTGTTTGGTCGGGTATTTTCCGGTTTCGTTTGCCGAGCTACTGAGTTAGTGCTTGAACAACGCTGTGAGCTATGAATGTTACATGGAATGATTTTTGCTGTGTTAAACGTGCGTTTGTTGTGGTATTCAGAAAATGTCGAACAGTGGTAATAACGAACCGACTCAATATGCCGTATGCAGTGATATTGCGTGTGCAGAAAGCTGGATTTTGTTGTATTGGTGTTCCCATCGACATGAATTGCAATTCAAGTGATGAACAGTTTTGTGTTGACACTTTAGCGACGGCCATATGCACTTATGCGTGCAGGTTGCTTTTTGTGGCGGTAGAGCTGTTTCATTATGGAATTAGTTCACACAGGAGACAGTTGTTAGCATTTCGTGTGATTTTCGTTGGCACAGGAACGGAGCAATTATGGGGTGACCCATTGCAGTGAAGTTGGAACCGTACATATGAACTATGAAGAAGTGTTGGGGATGGCGGGACGTAGTGATCTTGTGTGTGCTTATATGAATGCACTTTGTAAGCTGATATTCATTTTTGTAAGGCTGTGCTTGATGCCGTCGCTGCATCTTTTGCGTGGTCTTCCTCTTGCTTTGTACTCGTTATACTGTCTCTGTGGTTCTCTGTAGGTAACAGTTCCAAAAATCGTTGGTAGCTATTTTGAATTTAGTGTACAAATGGTGTCTCATTTTGTTGATGCAAGTCCGGAGGCGAACTATGACAATCGGATTTTTTCAGAACACTTGACAATATCCATCTTCCATGTTGTGTTTTTGGGTGTTTTTTCTTTCACTCTGTATTACAAATTGCCCTGGCAATGGTTTTTTTCTTCTTTGTAGCTAACCAACTTGTTATTTCCCGGCATCCCTTCCCCTCTCTAGGTAATGTGTTGGCATCTTCATGTTCTTTGAGTTTGCAATGTCATGTTCTTTGAGTTTGTAATGTCATGGTATCCACTGAACTACTACTTTCTAGTAATCATGAGACAGCTGTATTAATAATGGCTAGAGATCATTCCATCTGTGGTCCTCACAAAATTTCAGTGCGAGATAGCAGACAATGCATCTGTAAAATAAATCAATATTTATCAAATATTTGTTTCTCGTATTGTAGTGCCATTTTTGCATAACCATCGAGGGCATTAGTTGGTTGAAAACCTTTCTGTGGCTAGGATTATGGTTAATTCTTTCACATTTTAAGTTTGGGGACAATTCTCCCTCCTCCTATATTTTAAGTAGCATCTGTAGTCGAGCCATCAATGTAGACATGTGTCCATGAATCCGTAGTTTTCATTTGTCTTTTTTTTGTGCGATAAGCCTTCTCTCCAGGTTTATCTGTGATTTTTATTTTAATGATATCTATTACTTTCAGAGTCACAGAGTTCTATGATCCTACATGGCCGATGGAGATTGCTGGTTGTATGGGTATTGATTGAGCCAAGGCTAGAATATGTTCTTTATGTCCCAAGTTTCTTGGAGGAGTTTATCACGACGTTACTCCGTTTCAATCTGCCTTTACCATAGCTTTTGATTTTAATGTTCATTATGATTGAGTCCCTTGTATATGTCTCCTTTTGTATTATCCTCCTTTCTCTTCTGTCTTCCAATGTCTGAAGACATACCCCAGTTTCATCTATCTCTGTAAGAGTAGACTTCATGAGTTCAGTAATGATCAGTGAGATCTTCTGAATTTCTACTCGGTTTTTTTTTACAAATTGTGTCTTCAGGCTGCTATGTACAACTAAAGTGTAAAACCTTATCAAAATATTACCATCCATTCCCATGTGGTGTCTGCTAATTTGTTCATTATCTCCATTCCGTGTTTGACTTTTTTGTAAAGCTGTATCTATCTGTTTTTCACTCCAGTCTGTTTTCCATAGTCATTCCAAGTTACTCCCAGCATTCCTCAATTGAAGTAGATTGTCATTAATCTTGAGGTTTGTTATTTAAACATAAAATTAATACAAGAAATTGTTCTTTGAAAACATAACTAAATATCGATTTCTACCAGAAATGTGCAACTATAAAAATGTTTACGTCCGTCTGCCTCAGCGTGTTCGTAGCGCGTTGGACTACGGTGACTATCCCCTGTGGTGCGGGTTCAATTCCGCGAGATGGCAGAAAAAGTCACAGATTCCCAGATTTACGGTGTTCGTGGCACCGAACCGAAAGGTTACGATGTCCATGCAGCACGTGCCGAAGGCTGAGTCAAGTCATTCTAGATCAGAAATTTTTTTAAAAACTGTTTACTGCAGTTGACCGCGCCCGCCTTCCCAGCGTGTTCATAGCGCGTTGTACGACGGATGTCAAGTCCCCTGTGAGTGCGGTTCAATTCCGTGGGCTGGCAGAAAACCACAGGTTCTCCAAATTTACGCTGTTCTTGACATCGAACCGAAGGGTTACGATGTCCATGGCAGCGAACCCAAGAGTTGAAAGCTCAAGTGTTTCTGGATCGAAAATAAAAAAATAAAATGTACATGTCAACTCTTTATACAGATTGTTTAAAATGTATTTTGTCGTTAAATAAAACTGTAATACTGACATTAGTAACAAATATGTGTTACTACAGACTGTAATACTGACATTAGTAACAGATACGTGTTACTACAGACTAAATGTAACAATAGTTTTTCCTCCTGGTTGTCATGACTGGTTTTGTTGTATGTAGTATATCTATATATTTATCTTTATTTGTAGCGACAACACCGACTGTGACTGCTGATACATCCATCTGCAAAGGAAGCTCGAGTTTGTTTCCTCACCCAACATCTTGTCAGAGATACACCAACTGCTCCAAAGTTGCACCTCATAGTTATTCCAGGTACTTCAAAGACTATGAGGAGGAGTGCCCATATCCTCATCTTTTCGACATTACAGAAAACAAATGCAAGCACTTCAGAGAGGCCGAATGTGGTTCTGGGAGAATAGCAGCCAAGGAACCATGTAAGTCTGTTGTTTTAAACCAACCAGTTTTATACATAGTTTCAGCGCCGGATTAGCCTAGTAGCAGAAGTAGCAAATGCTACGGGCCACGCGCTTCTGGGGGCCCCGCGCCTATGTGAAAGAGATGAAAAGGAATAAAATAACCACGATGCTATATCAAAAACAAGCAAGCTGTCTGAATTTTTAAGTGTCGTGTGTGATGGTGCTGAATCCAAAGAACTGAAGCAGAAAATACAGAAGTCGCATATCACTGTCTAGTAGATGAAGGCAGATGAACTCCAAATATTGTCAGCTCTTATTTGAGGATTTGGAAGAAAGCCTAGGCGACGAACTAGTGCAGTTCGTTCAAGTGCGATTTGATAAACTTATAATGGAAAATTCATTAGAGTCGTGTTTCCCAAATGTAGAAATAGTCTTACGAATTTACTTGTCTTTAATGATTACCAACTGCAGCGGAGAACGTTCTTTTTCAACATTAAAGCGTATAAAAGTGAGTTAAGAAACATGATGGGACAAGATCGTCTAAATAACCTCACCTTAATGAACATTGAATGTAATTTACTTAGAGAAATTGATTTGTCTAGTATTATCTCTAAATTTGCTCACTTTAAATCGAAACAAGTTTGTTTGTAAAAGTTGTGTTTTATTATTTATTATCATGCAAAACCTAGGGCCCCGCGCTAAAATTTGCTACAGGCCCCTCGCTGACCTAATCCGGCACTACATAGTTTGGCATATGATTTACTTATGACATTTTGATTCACACTGTAAAATGTCTCAGATCGACCCAGCTTTAATTGGGTACCAGAGAAATCATCATCATCAGGTGCTGTCTCCACATCGAAGGTTGGCTGTAATGAATCTCCAGCATCCTCTGTCTTTCGCCTTGGTGTTGCACACTGCCAAATTGTAACCTGTCCATTTCTTAAAGTTTCCCACCCACTTATCTCTCGGTCTTCCTCTTGCTCTTCCTCTCAACTTTCCCTCTAGTAAATGTTTTATCATGGTTTCATGTCTTTTATGTGCCCAAAATACTTTACTTATCTGAATTTTTTTTCTCTTAATAATTGTTTCTTCATGCCTTGTTTTTCTAAAACTTGTTCATTTGTCTGTTTTTCTGTCCATGAAACTCTGCCTATTCTTCTATATATCCACATCTCAAATGCATCAATTCTGTCTTCTAACTGCTTGTTCATTGTCCGTGTTTCCGAGCCATATATTAATATAGGATATATATAGCATTTGATCATTCTCATTTTTAGCCTGTTTGTGATTTGTTTGGATGTCAGTAACTTTCTCATACTATTGAAATTATCCTTGGCCATTCCCTATTCTCTTTTTAATTTCTGTTATACATCTGCCATCATCTGTTATCATTTGACCAAGATATAAGAAACTTTTTACTTGATGTAGTAATTCTCCATGTATTTTTATATTCATTTTAGGTTTCTCCATTTCCTTGTTGATCACCATAGTTTTTGTTTTCTGTATGTTAATGTGATTTATTGAAAAACAGAGACTCAAATGGTTTGGCCACTAGGTCAGAATGAACCCGAATACACCAGTTGCAAGAGCGTACAACCTGAAAATGGAATCATCAAGAGGAAAGGGCAGACCAAGAAAAACATGGGTTGATGGAGTTACAGACATCTTAAAACTCCACAATACCACACCATATCAAGCGACCGAGCGTGCATTATCTCGAAAACCGATCATCAGTTAAACCTGCTACACCTAGCGGCAAAAAAGCAGAGAAGGACAAAAGAAAGAAAAAGAGAATGTATAATCCAGAGAAATACTGGGAAGTAAAGGTGGCTGACGTGATGTTGACCACTTCACCCACTGTAGGAGAAAGTCTAGAAAAATACCGATATAACACTGAATTTAACCAATTTACCACCTGGTATTAAAGACTGGTTATTTTACTTTATTTTCTTATAAATTATATATATTCCATTATGTGTTATAAAATATATATATATATATATATAAAAATTTAGTGGGATAGAAAAAACCGGAAAACTATTTTTTTCTGATGAGTTTTGGATAAAGAAATTATGGCTCGATTTTGTGATTGATATTTCTCGTTCTCAAATGATGCAACTAAGTGATTCCACATTTACCGCAGCGCATGCTCAGTTCTCTAGTATAATAATTAATTGAACACGCTATCAAATGTACCCAAATCGCAGCTTATTTTGTTAAACCTTCCAAAGCATCGGCTGAACATTGGATACAATAATGGCTCCAATAAATGAGATTGTATTGGGCCTTTGGAGAGAAGCAGCAGTAAATGTCTCATATTTTACTCTTATGCTGGAAGTAGTTGTTCTGTATGCTGAGTCAACAAGGATATTCTATATGGGTAGCTAGATTATGGTTGAAGAACGAAGGGGGCTACCCTTTCTATATTACAAAGATGTATGCAAACGTAACTTGAAGGCACTTGACATCAACACACAAAACTGGAAGGAGTTCGCCAGTGTCAGATCCAGCTGGAGACAGGCTCCGAAAAAAGGGTCTGAGAGCTGGTGGGGCCAGATTAAGATAACTTGCTGGCATATCACATGCCAAAAAAAGCATAAGAAAAATCCACTATGAGCGGTACACCCATTGTCTCATGATAGTAACGGAATGCCATCATCATCAAGTGACAATAGGACAATGAACGAGTCGCATTATTTAGAAAGAGCTAGTTTGTTATCCTCTTCTTCAACCCTGGATGAATAGATATATGTTTATTCTTCTTTCTTTTGTCGTCACACTGTTACCGGGTTGTTGCCTGGTGTCGTAGTTTTCTGTTTTTGTCTTGCGCTGCTCTATGGGCTTGAGTAATAGTTATTTTTGTCTTTTTCTTTAATCTTTTTGTCAAGATTATTCTATGCCATCTATCCATCTTTTTCGTGGTCTTCCTCTCGTCTTCTTTTCTGATGTTCTGTTGTAGCTGTTCATTGATCACATTACAATGAGTTATGTAAACTGACGTTGAAAATGTGCCATTTATCTGCAGGTGAATACTTAAAAAACAAATGTGGGGGCGCTCATTGTGAACCATGCCAGAGCAGACTACCATCATGTGTTAATCGAACAAACGGTATCCATGTAAGTCAGAAGTGTATCTACTTTTATCATACTCCTTCAGTGGTTATTCGTTTAGCTCATCTAATGTTTTCTTGAGACTATTTTTGAATCTTAAAATCTCGGTTAACTTCTCCTTTCTTTTCTCTAATCATGTTTAGCCTCACAGCTTCATAATAAGAAATTTCTAGAACGAGCTTTTGTGTGCGCTTCATAAATAGTGCCTCTCACTGTCTCTGTGGTCCATCTTTTGCGTTGACGGCCTTTGCTTTCTATCTACTGTATCGGAGTGTAGCCGTGAGCTTGCTACTTCTTTTGCTAATATTCTTGGACACGGCACCAATATTCACTAACTCCAGTAAACACTAACTCGACAACTATCACACTCTAACATAGAATTTAATCCAATTTAAACGACCGTCAAAGATATTGTATCTCTATGTGAGAATCAATCTGATTCTCAACTTTTATTTATTCATTTTCTTATTTCAATACAAAAATATACATTCATATATATATATATATATATATATATATATATATATATAGTAATAATAGAAACTTTTCATACTCGTGGTTTTATAGGTCAATCACATTTAATCCCTGTATTTTCATTGACCGTTAGCACAGATGGGTGATTAGGTCAACATCACGCCGGCCGCCTTACTTTCCCAGAGCATCTGATACACTTGAGCTGGGTCGACCTGAGAGCCGTCGCGGTCGGGAAAAGTTCCACGCGCACTGCGGGAACTGAACCCAGACCACCAGCCTTGAGAAACGAGTTCACTAACAACTACGCTACAGCGGCTCTCATATGTGTATATAAATATATATATATATATATATATATATATATATATATATATATATATATATATATATATATATATATATATATATATATGCAAATCAGTTGATTATTTATGGTTCTGTTTAGCATTTGACAATTTCCTTATCTAATTTAAAACAACCAATCTTCCTGAAAAAAATAAAAGTATATTACCTCATCAAAATAAGACACCTCTATATACAACCGTAAATATAATCGTATTAAATATTATGGTCTACTTATCCCTTCTGCCAAAAAATATGAACATGAATGTTTCTGTCCAGAAGTCCTTGAATATGTCACTTTTATTAAAAATGTCTCCTTTTCGATCGAACAGCCTTGAATATCTCACTTTTCTTAGAATGTCTCTTTTTCGATTTAGTTGCAACTGTATCTCTATTTAGGTCAAAGTCAACACCGTCAGGGCTGTCTTGTTGATAATACTAAGTTCTGGCGTGGTCACCAACTGTAGACTACCAAGCGCTGGTTAGCTTGAATGATATCACCAACTGTAGACTACCAAGCACTGGTTAGCTTGAATGATATCACCAACTGTAGACTACCAAGCACTGATTAGCTTGAATGATGTCACCAACTGTAGACTACCAAGCACGGTTAGCGATGATGTACAACACTACCAACACTCGAATGATGTCACTCTACACTGGATAATCTTCTCCTATCAATTAACTGTCTGTTATCCTGTTCTGGCCTCACTATCTCTCTTCAAACTGTCTGTCTGTGGGTACTCTCTGTTCCTCTGTCTCTGTAAGTGTCTGTGCGAAGTCTGTGTCTAATCTACAAAAAGCATTCTATTTAACCACTGGCAATTTTCTTTGTCTCCAAATCAGTCATTGTCCTGTTAGTATAATTCTCACGGTCAAATCTAGTTGCTGGTTGGGAAAATCCCAGCTAATTTGAAATTTGTGACCTATGGAATTTCTAGAAAACAAGAATACAATTAACCTCAAGTTGACTGCAGGAGAAAGAAAGGCAGGGCATAAGTTCAAACCCCCAGTTAAGGAACACAAACATGCTAATATATCTTGTATGTTATCCTACGTCCACAGACCAGGTATATGGTTACCCCTTTGTTTAATTGAAAATAAGTGCTTAGTTGAAGCTTGGGACTAGGGAAAAACCTGGTATCATATTCCCTGCTACAGGAGTAGCATTGCTCTTTGAGGCGCACTGTCTGTTGGTAATCTGCTTATGTGGCCGAATCATTTAATCTCTTGTTTCTTGATAGTTCAGTACTGATGTTCACTCACTTTTTTTCCAGATGTCTTTTTTTATAAACTGGTCTCTTCTTGATACTCTCAACATTCTGCGTAGAAACTTCATCTCTGTCATGACTAGTTCTCTTCTATCGTTTAATGTCAGCGTCCAGGTTTGGCACTGATAGCATAATGTTGGAAGAAATATTGCTTTAAACAATGCTCTTTTAATGTTCATAGTGACAGGTTTGCATTTTAAAATTGGTGACATTTATCCTATGATTTGATTTGCTTTATACATCTATTTTTGATTAACAGAGGTACACAATTGATATTAAATTTATGACATTCACTAGAAATGTTACAGTCACAGTTACCACCATTTGTGTTTTATTAGGCCTGCTCAAACCGGTGTCAATCTCAGATTTCCGTGAATAGAATTTGTACTGTTGTAGCCTGAATGTGATAAACTAGTGCACAGTTTAATTCATCTAGGGAAATCTGATAAAATTGCGACAAAAACAGCTAGTTGGAAGTGGAAACTGTCATTTCTTAAATGCATGTGCTTTTTTAAAACTTATGTCCCTCTTTTTAACGTGTTCATGTTCTTAAACGTTTTATCAATTTATTGAACGCATGTACATTTTCATTTAGCTATATTTAGATTTCTGTAACTGTTATATTTCATTTCTGTAACTGTTATATTCATTTCTGTAACTTTTTTATATTCCATTTCTGTAACTGTTATATTCCATTTCTGTAACTTTTTTATATTCCATTTCTGTAACTGTTATATTCCCCATTTCCTGTAACTGTTATATTTCATTTTGTAACTGTTATATTTCATTTCTATAACTGTTATTTTTTTCAATTTTCTGTAACTTTTAGTTATATTTCGATTTCTGCTTAAGCTATTCATGTCTTTAGTAATTCATTTTATGATTTTTAAGTTTTCTGTTTAATCATTTGTTTTTGTTATAAAGCATTCTTTGTTTTTAAACTTTTTGACTGTTTTTCTCTTTGCCTTCAAGAAGTTCCAATCATTCATTAGTTTTATGTTCATTTTAAAGTGTTCTTTAGTTATTATTTCATTTCTTAAAAGTGTGCCCATTCATTTAGTTATTATGTTCATTTCTGAATGTGCCATCATTAGTATTATGTTCATTTCTTAAAGTGTGCCATTCATTTAGTTATTATGTTCATTTCTTAAAGTGTGCCCATTCATTTAGTTATTTTAAAGTTTCATTCTTAATATTTATTTCTTGAAAGTGTGCCCATTCATTTAGTTATTATGTTCATTTCTCTAAATTTAATGTCCATTATTGAACTCGTGAACATTTCTTAATCTTTATTTCAGGCACATCCCATGAAACTGTGGAGTCCTTACTTTATAGAGTGTGACACGGAAAGAACTATTGGCGTCAGGTGGTGTCCAAAACATAGCCCAACAGATTCCATCGCTCTGTTTTCTCCAGACAAAAAAGCATGTGTCTCTCGTTGGGAGATTCCAAGAGAACAAGGTGGGTTGGAACCTTCATGTGAAAGCAAGGATGACAGAATGTACCAGGTTGCCAACAGAACAGACGTGTTCTATGCTTGTCCAGGTCCACGTGTTTCTTACTGCGGAAACGGGTCAAGTTTTAATGAGAGTACTCAAGTCTGTGAGCAGACAACAATAAAGTCTGTTTAAATTCTTAGACTTGTGGAATAAACCATTATTTTATTATATTTTACTTATTTTGAACTTCTAGTTCTTTTTTATGTCGATGAAAGAGCTGGCACACTCTAAACTATCAAGTGAGAGGTTCCAATGCGCATCATACGTTTTCAAGAATGTCTTAATATGTAAAGCTTGCTCTATGTATATATATCACAGATTGCCAATGTCTAAAATGTGCATATTATTAACACAATGTACTGCTAAATTGCGATGGTGTGTTCATGTGGTTACGTTCTAGTGTAAAGTAAGTCATAAAGACAACAAATAAAGGAATGTGGCTGAACAGATGGACTATGGGAGACAACGAAAGAGATGTCTACAGACTCATGGCCAACGAAAACCCCAGTGACAACATCAACCACATTACAAGGAAAGATCGGTGCACCATTTTTCGACTCTGAACCTAAAACATGTATGAAAATCCTAGCTTATCCTTTGCAGAACGTCGCCATCAAGCACAGCAAACGAGTCGTTGATTTCCTAGACACCACTCATACGTTCAGTAGTTTGCCATTGCTTTCTAAACGGTTATGTCTATTTTTAAAGTTTGTAAAAATTCAAGAGAACAAATTTGCTTTCAAATTGCACGCCACGGTTTTTTAACCAGGTACTTTTTGGTTGTGATCGAGCTCACTAACACCAAGCCACAGATGCCCCATACCACTAAATAATCGCATGAACAGAATTCAACTGTAACACACTCCATAGTAACAGCTGTGTGCACATCATCATGAAAGACTTTACTACCATACCACCTCTTCAGAGGCCTTGGATGATGTCAGATAGATCCTCCTTCCTCCAAGACTAGATCAATGGAACATATTATATGAAATAAAACAACAACTTACAAACACATGCAGATATCACTACTTAGCATTGTGCCGAAAGACAAGAACTCAAGCGCCGCTGGATTGTTAAAGAAGAAGAAGAAGAAGATTCAAGCTAAAGAAAGTCTAATCTTTCTCAGGAGGTTATGTACGTAACAGCAGAGCTGATCCATGGCTCACTCAATGAACTAAAATATTCGCGGGAAAGAGAACATACCACTTTACCTCCAAATGTCAATGAGTAGTACTGTAAGATCTCTAACACATCACACCCATACAATCATATATCCCATGTGAATACCTTTACAATTATGTACTGCTAGATATCTACTGAAATTATGTGTACATTGTATAATGGTGCTATCATTGTAAGTATGCAAAGCTTCATAACTTTTCTCTTTTATCTTTCATATTAGATGATTTGTCCGTCTTAAAATAGCATTTGTAATGTTGTGTCGAAGTTTACCTTGAGGTTACCTTGTCTACACTTTAAACCAGAAACATCCGTTTGCAACATGGCATTACTTTTAGACCGGATCATCATTCCCACTTGCTTAGACATAGACAGACTGTAAGTGTGCAGTCCGTTATCATGTACATAACTTCAAGATGAAGTAGAGGCGTAGTTTTCGTTCGCTAACTGACATCTCATTTATTGTATGTACCTTCTATATAATAATTGAATGGCCCACCAATTCTGAGATATCCATTTTGTATGTTGTTGATTGCTGTTGTCTGTGAAGTCTGCATAATAAGTACAAGACAGTCATGCAGTTCACAAGACAGCCATGCAGTTCACAAGACAGCCACGTAGTCCACAAGACAGCCACACAGTCCACAAGACAGTCACACAGTCCACAAGACAGTCACACAGTCCACAAGACAGTCACACAGTCCACAAGACAGTTGTTTCGATGATCTGGCAGTTATTCAGATAGTATAGCTGCTCAGACAACGAGATAGTTATCTCATACCACTTGAGTGCTTCCACACACAAAAAATACACTTGCCACAATTAGTTTGATTGTTTAATTTGAGTCATTTCAATATTACGTTCCATGTTTATTGTATTTGCACAAATAAACTACACAAATAGTGCGTGAACTACGAGGAATTCATTACCTGTCAACAAAAGGGAAATGATTTGGGAATTTTGAAAATAGTAATCTGGAGTGACACAATTGTTTCTGCAGTCTGAATACCTTTGAGATCACAAGAGTGATGACCCGTATCATGTTTGTAAACTGTTCACTTCGAGATGACTACGATACTCGAAGTAGACATGACAGCAACAGGAAAGGTGGAAGGGTGTGATTATAACTAAAAGGAATGTAAGTTTTAGAGCCGTAATGCTTGTTGTTATAAAAGACGTGACCAAGTTGCAACAAAACTGTATTAAGTTGCACCCTGGTTTACTTCACTGCCAAATAGCACTGTACAATTTTTTAATTGCTTATTATCTTATTGTTCTTACATCCAATTAAATCTAGAAGTAGTTTCTTATTACTTAAATTTGTCATTTATTTCAATGTTTAGAATTGTGGACTACACAGCCATTGCTTTTCAATATATTTGCTCTCTTTGAGTAGCATGTCATTACAGGCAATTGGTACAGTCGGTGCCCAATGCTGAACAGTTTGACTTGCTCAATCGAGGTTAACATTCAGTACTCGGACGGTCTAACGTATTCAGTCGAGGTTGACATCCAGAACTCGGACAGTTTAACCTGTTCATCTAAGGTTGACATCCAGAACTCGGACAGTTTAACCTGTTCATCTAAGGTTGACATCCAGAACTCGGACAGTTTAACCTGTTTATCTAAGGTTGACATCCAGAACTCGGGCAGTTTAACCTGTTCATCTAAGGTTGACATCCAGAACTCGGACAGTTTAACCTGTTCATCTAAGGTTGACATCCAGAACTCGGACAGTTTAACCTGTTCATCTAAGGTTGACATCCAGAACTCGGACAGTTTAACCTGTTCATCTAAGGTTGACATTTATTGGTTGGAAAATCTAGTATACACAGTCAGTTATCTCTTCACAAATTGTTACAAGAGTTGTTACAATTATATTAAACGTGATTCAAATACTAATAAAAAAAATACATTCTTCTGGATTTATAACATTCCGTATTTGTTTGTATTTTTTGTTTTGTTTGTATGTGCATTTCTGTAGTTCTTGGTGCAGTTGATTTATGTGCATTGCTGTAGTTCTTGGTGCAGTTGATTTATGTGCATTGCTGTAATTCTTGGTGCAGTTGATTTATGTGCATTGCTGTAGTTCTTGGTGCAGTTGATTTATGTGCATTGCTGTAGTTCTTGGTGCAGTTGATTTATGTGCATTGCTGTAGTTCTTGGTGCAGTTGATTTATGTGCATTGCTGTAGTTCTTGGTGCGGTTGATTGTTTGCTGCTGATTCATATTTTAAACACGAAGATGTCAGCAAACGCTGTATTACATATGTTAACTATTTGGAGCTTCTATGTACTCAACAATATATTTGTAAATAATGGGAGAAGTGAAGAGTTTTCTGACCTGTTGAATAACAGTTTTCTACTATATATCTTTCTCAGAACCGTGATGGCATAGTGGTTAGTGTACGTGCTTGGTAGGAGTGTGATCCTAGAATCAAATTCCCCAGTTGGAGTTGGATTTATTCCTACCGCAATCACACTCAGATCGATGCACCCTCAATTCAGTACCAGAGAAACACTAAGAAATATAAGGAGACATGCGTGATGCTCATCACAATACTCATCGTATTCCGCCGGTCAATAAACATACATTTTTATGAAAATCCTGGCATATCCGTTACAGGACGTAGCCATCAACCTCAGTAAATGAGTCATTGATTTTCTAGGCACCACGTATACGTTCAGTAGTTTGTCATTGCTGTCTGAACGGTGAGGTTTATTTTTACTTTTGTTAAAAATCCCATAGAAACCAATTTGCTTTCAAACTTGCCCACCGTGGGGTTTGAACCAGGTACGCTTGGGTTTGTGATCGAGCTCCCTACCGCTTGAGCTACAGACGCTCACATACATAACATACCTAACATAATATTCTTCACTATATCTCTCTCGTGGCCTGTAAACTGGTACTTTAACCTTGGTTTTTTTTTTAAACATCTTTCTCCTATTTCTACTGTTTAGTCTCGTATATAACTCAAGAGTCGAATTCAGATAATGATGAAATAAATGAACTACTTTTTGCAGATGATCAGTGTCTGATACATCCAAATGAACAAGATCTACAACATCATATTGACACTTTGAACAATAATTGTGTGAAACATGACATGAAAATCAACAACACTAAAACAGAAATAAGGAATATGGGAAGAAAACATAATAATCTAGACATCCATGTCAATGGAAACTAAAATAAACCAAGTGAAAGAATTCAAATACTTAGGAGGCATATTCACAGAAGACGGAAAACTAGATAGAGAGATAGAGGCTAGAGTACAAAAGCAAATGCTGTAACCTACCAGCTAGCCCCATTGTTAAGGCACCCAAAATTTCACAGGCAGCTAAGAAACAAATGATCAACAGCATTTTTATACCTACTTTGTGTTACCAGAGCCAAACATGGACATTGAGCAAAGCGCAGTCACAAAAATAACTACATGTGAAATGCGTTGCCTGAGAAAAGTTACCAACAACACAAGAAAGACAGAATCACCAACATCAGCATTAGAAAGAAAGTTGGCACAAAACCGTGCTTGAATTATATAGATAAACAAAGAATGAAGTGGTTTGGCCACTTAATAAGAATGCATCCAAACTCCACAGTATACAGAGTCTTCTACAACAGAACATCGGGAAAGAAGGCAAGAGGAAGACCACGGAAAAGATGGTTAGATGGCGTGGCAGCATCCTGTGAAAGAGCAAAGATAACAATCACACAAGCCACCAGAACAGCGCAAGACAAAAACAGAAAACCACGACACTGGGCAACAACCCGGTAGCAGTGTGACGACAAAAGAAGAAGAAGAAGTCTCGTATATAGCAAATATACTAAGTGCATGTATATTCCCAGTGACAACATATGTGTGTGAAGCAAGGACATTTAACAAGGTATTTGATAATCATATTTGCTCCTTTGAATGTAAGTGTCACAGACAAGTCCTCTGTATATCATTGACAGAGAAGAGAACAGGTGGATCTATCCAGAAAGATTTCAAAATCAAAGTAAACTGGCTGATGCTACAAATACGAATTAGAAAATTGGTCTTTTTTTAAAAAAGACACTATGGAATGAAGAAGACGATTATGTAAGGAAGCATCCAGGCAAAGAGAAAAATCCCAAAGAATATGAATTCAGCATGTAACTGATGATTTTAGCATGACAGCTGAAAAAAGGCGGAACCTCTGGCCTATCAGATAGTGAAACACGTACAAACAAAGTACTATAGTTTTACAAAAACAGAAACAGTGACGATAAACAGCAACGTTTCGACCAACAAGGCCTTTATCAAGCAAACGAACAAACAGGAGTGACAAATTAAAATGAAACACAAATGGACGACCAAATACAAACGTATCTAAGGAAAAGCTGGAATAAAAACGAATAACGAAATAAATGTAACACAAAAACACACATAAAAACTAGAAATAGAACGGAAAAGAAACAATGAAACATCTAGTAAATATATAACTTGAATACATGCAACATATACCCATATAGAGTACAAAGCATAGGAAGATAAAGTACTAAGAAGCATAAGAATGTAATACGTTGAGCCCGCGTGGTCGCAAGGTACCATACAAAGAAATCAACCGATTCTCCAGAGCAAATCGACTACGATCATCAGAGGAACATGATCGGATGGCTGTGACCTGGACATCGCAAGCTCCTGAATGGCCAGTATCATTGAAATGGGTAGCTACAGGGTCACAGAGCATTGGCGTATATCACGCAAGTGTTGGGCGAATCGGTCACTGAGTCTCCTGCCGGTTTCCCAATATAGGCCTTGTTGCACCGCTTGCAGATAATGGCATAGATAATATTACGGGACTCGCATGTGAAACTGTCTTCAACAACGAACGTGGCTTTTGGAAAAGACACCGTGCGGGTCTGTATGACATAAGCACAAGTGTTGCAGCGCCGACGGCCACACTGGATGGTGCCAAAATGACTCTGGATATTAGGCTTGAGGCGACTGTGAACCAACATATCCTTAAGGCTTCTGTCCCGTCTGTACGCCACCAAAGGATAGTGTTGGAAGATTGAACGTGTCTCAGGATCAGACTGAAGAATGGAGAGATGACGGAATAAGACTTTCTTCACAAGGGAACTATGAGGGTGGAAAGTTAAGACAAGTTTCACCCTGTCAGAATTGGAAGTTCTATGCTGGTTAGAGAGAGCCTCCTGGCGAGAAATTTGTTGAACGCGCCGCATAGCAGAAGCAAGCACCTTATCCGGGTATAAGCGCTTACGAAAGAAATCCAGCATCTCGTGAGCTCTATCGAGAAAATCGTCGTCCTCGCTACAGAGGCGACGAAGGCGCAAGAGTTGAGAGAATGGTAAAGACTCACGACAAGCCTGGGAATGGGAAGAGGTATAAAGAAGAAAACTATGTGCATCAGTAGGCTTGTAGTAAACTGATGTAGTGATGGTGGATAGGCTGATAGTGATAGTGATGTCAAGAAAGTTGACACAAGAGGTAGAGATGTGTGATGTAAACCGAATAGCCGGATTGAAGACATTAATGAAGCGTGACAAATCGGCTTCAGACATATCGGTAATGCCAATACAATCATCAATGTATCTATGATACACAGACGGAAGAGGGCCATCATAGGAATTCCATACTAGGTGCTCAAGATGACCCATGAATAGACAAGCATAACTGGGTCCCATTTTAGTACCCATGGCGACCCCACTGATCTGCTCAAAGAACTGGTCATTGAACTGAAAGGAGTTGAGAGCTAGTACTAGTTCTGCAAGACGAAGGAGAGCCGAGGTGGAGACAAGTGGGTTAGTTCTCCTGTCGAGAAAGAACTGGAGAGCTTGAAGTCCGTCGGAATGAGGTATGGAGGTGTACAATGAGCACACATCAAGGAGGAAGAGACGGTAAGTCCTGCCAGGCAACAACTCAATAGACGAAAAAACAGACAAGGTGTGGTTCGTTTCTATTAAGAATGATTTTGCAAAAAGCCTTGGCCATTATTGATAATAGCGTGATTCCTCTCTCAGTTGTTACAATCTTTGAGATCACGTTAAGGACATAGAAAGTGCATGTTATTGCATGTACACATATCGTGAGTTTGGACATAACAAATCATTGCATGTACACATAATGTGAACTTGAGCATAACACAGTATTGCGTGTACACATAATGTGAGTTTGGACATAACAAATGACTGCATGTACACATAATGTGAGTTTGGACATAACAAATGACTGCATGTACACATAATGTGAATTTGCACATAACAGATGATTGCATGTACACATAATGTGAATTTGCACATAACAGATGGTTTTATGTACACATAATGTGAATTTGCACATAACAGATGATTGTATGTCCACATAATGTGAAGTTGGACATAACAAATGATTGTATGTACACATAATAAGAACATATACATAACATAGTGTCGCATGTACACATAATAAAAACATTGATAAAACATAATATTGCATGTGCACATAATAATGAGTTGCATCCCTTCAGGTCAACAGTATCTGAATCCAGGAATCAGAATATTAGATTACTGTATTTCTTATATTGTTCTTCACTTTCACTGTTTACTAGTAATTTGCGAATCTGTATTATTCGTTACTCGAATACCTTTTGTTGTCTGAATCCTAAAGTACAGAATGACACCTACGAAAAATAATCGTTACTTTATTACTACTTTGTCACAGCCTGTGCCTTTCCCACATAGAAGATTGACTGCAATTAATTTTCAGTCAAATTATGTTCCTTGCCTTGATGGTACTCGCACTTCTTGGTGTTCATTTCGGAATTATATTTCTCTTATTCAAGTAGAAAAGGACATTCCCGGTGGCTTTGAATAGTAACTGTTACTTACAAAAGGTACATTTCAAATAGTAATCGTTGCTCCTTGAAAACCTGCACAAAAAAAACAATAATCGTTACGGGACAAAGTATTTGTTGCAACACTTCTGATTTGTAGTTTATTAAAACTTGAATATGTATTCATTACTAGTAATCAATACATACTCAATCTAGCCTATCAGATAGAGATGTTAGATTGACAAAGTTTGCTCAGGAAAAGCTATTGAATGATAATGTAGTTTATAAACGCATGTGGTCGTAATTTGACGAAGTACAACAATAATCAAAATCAATCATTATAACACAACGCTTGAACATATTTTGAAGTTATTTTTGAAACTACGTGTATTCACATACAAACTTCAACATGTTTTACAATTTACTTAAAATACAACTGTCTTAATCCAAAGAATAACAAAACAAGTTTTGCGAGCTGATTAATTAAGCATACACGTAATAGATCAATAATCCACGTTGTATGTGGCTTCAGGTTTACAGGATGCAAGGTGCAGTGAACAACAATTGGTTACAAGATATATACAAATTCGCTGAGAATATTTGATAAAAGTTGAACGAAACATTGCGTTCAATGTACACATAATATCAGAATGAAGATAACATAGAATTGCATGCACATAGAATATCGGCATACGGAAAACATAGTATTTTATGCTATGCATAGTAGCTTATACACATAATAAGGATATGAATGTAACATGTTACTGTATGTACACAGAATATGGACATAGGCTTAAGCATATTATTGCATATACACATAAATATAAATTCCTCTCGTACCGTTATATATTACATAGGACCTGCAAGTATTAATATCGATCTGTCCTGACAACTCACTCAATCTCTGCCATGGAATTGAGTCCAATATTTCTTGTCTCTCTCAACAAAATTCGTCTAAGGGTTTCCCTGGCCCGGGCCCTCTCTTTCTTGAACCCTTTACCTCCCATTTCAATGGTTGCTTTGGTATTCGTTGATCATTTCTTCTCAATGTATGCCCATCATATCTCAATCTTCTCCTTCTTATAATAGTTGTTACTAGTGTTTGACTAGACATTTCTCTGATTTTGTTTACTTCTAGTAAATTCGTCCCATTGTATGTTCATTGTTTTTCGCAGACATCTATTTTCAAATGCATTCAACTTGCTTTCTATATCTTTAGTCATTTTCCAACTCTCCCTGGCATATGTTAGGATTGATACAATAATTGAATTGAAAATTCGTAATTTAGTTTTAATACTATATAACTTTCAGTTCTATATTTTATTTAGACTTTTAAAAGCTGATGTTGCTTTGCCAATTCGTATCATAATTTCTTTTTAACATTTCCTGTGCAATCAAAATTGCTACCCAAATAGGTGAACTGCTCTGTTATTTTTATCATTTTAGATTCTAGTGTGATATCTGCATTACTTGCCATTGGTGTCTTCATTAAATTTGTTTTTTCATAGCTTATCTGCAGTCTAACTTTTGATGCTATAGATGACAAGTTGTCTGTTTTTCTTTGCGTATCTTGGTTGTTTTTACTTAACAAGGCAATAGTATCTGCAAAATCCAAATCTTCAAGTTGAATATTTCCTGCCCAGCCGATTCCAGTTTCGCCCTTGCAACATTTTCTCATCATCAAGTCAATGGCCACTGCAAACTGTAGGGGAGATAGAATACAACCTTGCTTTACTCCGGTTTCAACCATAAACCAGTCGCTGTGTCCACCATCAGTGCGAACTGCACACTGTGAACCATCATAGAGGCTCTTGATAATGTTTATTAATTTAGCTGGTATTCCACAGCATCTCATAATATTCCACAGGGAGATTCTGTGCAGACTATCAAAGGCTTTTTCTTAAATAGATGAAATTTAGTATAAGTGGCTGTTGCTTCTCGATATGTTCCTCTAAGATTAGTCTCAGTGTAATTATTTGGTCTAAGCAGCGTCTCCCAGATCTAACACCAGCTTGTTCTTCTCTCAGGGTTGTATCCACTGCTCCTTTGATTCTATTAAGAATGATTTTGCAAAAAGCCTTGGCCATTATTGATAATAGCGTGATTCCTCTCTCAGTTGTTACAATCTTTGAAATCACGTTAAGGACATAGAAAGTGCATGTTATTGCATGTACACATATCGTGAGTTTGGACATAACAAATCATTGCATGTACACATAATGTGAAATTGAGCATAACACAGCATTGCGTGTACACATAATGTGAGTTTGGACATAACAAATGATTGTATGTACACATAATGTGAAGTTGGACATAACAAATGATTGTATGTACACATAATGTGAATTGCATAAAGATGATTGTATACACAAAAGAAGTGACATAAAAATGATTGTATGTACACATAATGTGAAGTTGGACATAACAAATGATTGTATGTACACATAATAAGAACATATACATAACATAGTGTCGCATGTACACATAATAAAAACATTGATAAAACATAATATTGCATATGCACATAATAATGAGTTGCATCCCTTCAGGTCAACAGTATCTGAATCCAGGAATCAGAATATTAGATTACTGTATTTCTTATATTGTTCTTCACTTTCACTGTTTACTAGTAATTTGCGAATCTGTATTATTCGTTACTCGAATACCTTTTGTTGTCTGAATCCTAAAGTACAGAATGACACCTACGAAAAATAATCGTTACTTTATTACTACTTTGTCACAGCCTGTGCCTTTCCTACATAGAAGGTTGACTGCAATTAATTTTCAGTCAAATTATGTTCCTTGCCTTGATGGTACTCGCACTTCTTGGTGTTCATTTCGGAATTATATTTCTCTTATTCAAGTAGAAAAGGACATTCCCGATGGCTTTGAATAGTAACTGTTACTTACAAAAGGTACATTTCAAATAGTAATCGTTGCTCCTTGAAAACCTGCACACAAAAAACAATAATCGTTACGGGACAAAGTATTTGTTGCAACACTTCTGATTTGTAGTTTATTAAAACTTGAATATGTATTCATTACTAGTAATCTACGACAGTATTCGGTATGTAGAAAATAATCGGAACTCGCTTGCTTCCGCTGCAGATTAGAACCGCTTACTGTAATATCTCTTTGAATATTGTCTTTACATTGGACTGCTTTACAGTAGAAGTACTGCGTTTACTTATCAAGCTGTAAATGTACACTATTTTATACTTATTACCCACAAGTCGGTTACATGCTAATAACCAACTATCACTAAGTAACGGTTGGATAATGAGTATTTGCTGCTTATGTAACGAATTGTTACAAAAACTAAATTAAAATTGAAACTTCTCATCGTGAATAGTACTGGTTGACTAGCACAAGCTATCATGGGTCTGTAAAACTTCCCATCTATTTCTATTGTCTATTTTCTATTTCTATTTAAGTGGTTAAGGCCTTGCGAGTCAAAGGTCATGGGTTCGAATCCAGACAGCACCGCTCTATTCATGAGTGCATTTTTTTCCAGAGATTCCTAGGATTATTGCCGGAGCTACGGAGTTCGTGCTTTGTGCAACACTCTCGGCAGGTGGCTTGCATTTCTGCGGAGAGGGACCTAGCTACATGGGGTAAAACCCGGTGCATTGAAGTCAATCGTTCTGCTTTAAACCTCCTTAAACCTCCTGTATTGTCTATTCCCAGGTGGAAGATGTAGTTGACTGTCCAATCTTGCGGTTAAGCTTATGGATGGGAGCTTTAATTTGCGTTCTAGGGCCAGACAAATCGCCCCTGTTGTGTTATATCCGTGTTTACGTAGTGTGGTCATGATATTGTCTATCCATCTTTTTCTTGGTCTTCCTTAGCTCTAGTACCCGATCTTTTTATTGTATGCTGTTATTGGTGGTTGATTGTATTTCATTCTCATTAAATATCCAAACCACTGCATTTGTTGTCTTTCGATGTATTCGGTGCATGAAGTTATGCCCACTCTGCTTCTGATATCCTCATTTCGTAGTCTGTCTTTCCTGGTGATCCCCACTGCCTTCCTCAAGCATTTCATTTCACACAAACTTCCCATCTTCAGTGCAAAATACATAACTCACTTATGTTATTGACTTTCTTCCTTGTCACTGGGTTATGCTTACCACTATCTTCTCTTGATCTCGCCGTCTAATTTGTCCACAATTGCAAACTATTGTTACAATGTGATATGTCACTATATTTATTATTCTGTCGATATATCGATAGACTCATTATGCTGTCACTTTGTACTAAAATAACTATACTCAGGGGGTCTCTGTGGCTAAGTGGTTAAGCCCTTTGCCTTGTGAATCGAAGGTCGTCGATTCGAATCCGGACCGCGCCGTTCTGTTCACAGGTGCAGTTTTTTCCAGAGACCCCTAGGATTGTTGCTAGAACTACGGAGTTCGTGCTTTGTGCAATACTCTCGGCAAGTGGCGTGCCATTTCTGCGGAGAGGACCGAGCCATATGGGGTAAAACCCGGTGCAATAAAGTCAATCCTTCGGCTTTAAAACCCTTAAAAAACTATACTCAGTATGTTATCACGATGTTCTCTATCGATATACTCAATAGATACCAATTTTTATTTTTCCGATCCAGAAGCACTTGAGCTTTTCAGCTCTTCGGTCGTGCGCATGGATATTGTACATCTTTCGGTTTCGTGCCACGAACCCGTAAATCTGGGAATCTGTTATGGTGGTTATGCCATTCCTGCGAATTAACTGCCAACACGCAGTAGTGATTTGTCATGAGTAGTCCAACGCGCTTCTGAACACGTGTCTATCTTCGGCATAGATCCCATAATAAAACATTATTACACGTTCTTCAGTGAAATTCTAACTTTGAGTTATTGCTTAGCTTCGTGACAGGTTATTTAATATCTATCTTCATATTACTTTTTTCACAATTGAATATTCACTTGATTAATTACTAATTTGCACTAAATAACAGTAATTACTTATTTGTCGATATTCATACTTGTCATTGAAATATAGTATCTAATAATCAAGTTGTTTGATATTTTCACATGATTTTATGCTAATCGAATCCGTAGTTTTACTGTTTGTGATTTTCATAGACTATTACGTCAGTATTTGTCTATTACTTTCGACAGAGTGCCCATGTTCTTTGATTAAAATCCACCAAACAATTTGCAGATTCAAACTGTCCGCAACGTGATTCTGAACTTCAGAATGTACGGGGTATTAATAGACCGAGTCACTAACCCTAAGCGTTACAGATTCAATGCCAGTAATTATAGCTTGATAATTACTGAAGTGTGATAGATTTGTATTTCGAAACTTCTGCTTCGAGATCTTCAAAATTAAAGTTCCAATAAAGCGATAAGAATTTTGATGTTTACAATTTAGGTACATAGTGCCGTACTCAGAACAAAACTTAGTTACAAAAATAGACAAACCAAAAATGTCAACAAATCGCTATCTCTCTGTATTGTTTCTCGAACCTGATGAAACCCGTTTAGTGGAAACGTCTTTAGCAACATTAGTAGTACTTGTCTCCGTTAGAATACAGCAGTGGATTGATTGATGCCAAGAGAATAGTTCTGTCAATGTTTGTCGGTACTTTGTGCTCATACTGTAGTATACAAAGATGTTAACGGTTGAGTTGACAGCTTGAAACACGAAGGCGAATGACCATGTGGCAAAGAAAGCGTTCATATACTTGCCAGTTAGATGAAACTCAGGCACAAAGATAGTTACCATGGATATAGCGGTACCAGGGCGTAGCAAACGATTAGAACAGTCGCTATAAGTACAATCATTTTCATAGTTTTCTTATCTCTTGTGAAGATTCTATCCGACTGCTCGTTTTCTGAGGTCACACCTCTACGCCATTTGGATTTTCGTCCTAGTTTAACGACAAGAATGATTGTTAGAAAAACAACGAACACAAAAGACATAATGCCTGACATGGAAGTAAATATGAAGACTAAACTTTCTCCAGTTTCCTTGTTGCTCCTGTTCAGAATTCCTACGGCACTTCGGTTTTTCTCAGGATAGAACTTCCAATCCAGAAAAGACACGCAATATTGCGGTGACAAAGTCATAAAGTTGACAAAGAATATGAGACACATGGCAATGACAGTTTTTCTGGTGTTGACGATATGTTTGACTTTGAGTGGCATAGATATGCCCAGACATCTCTCGCCAGTTATAAAGACCGTGACCCAGCCTGTTATACGGCTGAAGCAGACATGTAACCATCCACCGACCAGGTACTGCACCTCACCTGGTATAAAAGGCAGGTCAGCGTTCTCAAAAAGAGGATTCATGCAAATGTTAAACCATTGAAGAGTTATCAGACAAAAAAGATCGGAAATAGCCAGGGCAAAGAAAGCAATGTTAATCGTTACAGTAAATCCTTGTCTATAGAAAACGATGATATTGATAATGTTAGCGATAATCCCCGCTAACCCAATGACTGAACTCATGAAGATAAAGTTAATCAACTTAAATAGTTCTCTTTGTTGACTAGTTAAGCCGTGATAGTTACCAGCGATCTCTTGGGCTGTGGAAAACTGTGATATGAATCCGAAGTGTGTGGTATGTTCTTGCGCCATTCTGGAAGTTTCTTTATAAACCAGTGTATTCTTGTGAAAGACCAGACTGTTTATGTCAAGTAATGTGTTACTGTGTTAAGACAAAATATCAAAAACGACGCCCATTAGTTTCACAAAGTACTGCAACAGACTAAAAACAGACGTTTCGAATGAAAAGCATTTGTCAATTAAAGAATACAATATAGATAACAGGAAAAATGATTGATAGTAAAGTAGGAAAAACGATACACAGAAAAAAAAATGATGACTGAGCCCATGTACTGTGTTTACAAAAATAGGATTTGTGTAAAATGAAGCTTAATTTCGGTAATAATGCCAATCCACTTTATCAACAAATCTCTCAGACGGATTCTCAGACTGAGATGGTATGACAGAGTGGCACACAGATACATGTGGTTATGAACAAGACCCCATGATGACCCAGATCAGGAGGAGAAAATGATGGTAGGTGCAGAGGACACCTTTGAGTGTCACTAGACAATCACTTAAGTGGAACCCACAAGAAAAAGGAAAATGGCGTTCTCAAAACAGATCTGGAGAAGGAGTATGTTTGAGGAACTGAATTATGTTAGATTATGTTTGGAAGTCATTCAGAAAATTGTCAGAAACCGGGGAAAGTGGAGAAGAACTGTTGAGACCCTTTGCTCCACGAAAATGCGGAGAGGAGTATGTCACATAAGTCAAGTAAATCAAGTCAACTGGTATCATTTTGACAAAACATTCTTCATTTAGATCATAGATTCCCAAACTTTGTCGGCCACCACCCACTTTGCACAACATAAACTTTGTCGGCTCACGCCCACTTTGCACAACATAAACTTTGTCGGCTCACGCCCACTTTGCACAACATAAACTTTGTCGGCTCACGCCCACTTTGCACAACATAAACTTTGTAACGCCCCCTCCACATTATAACAGTTTGCCAACGCCCCTCCCACATATATACATGCTCTATTTTCTCTTTGACATAGAACATTGAGATATATTTATGTAATACATGGGCAATTTTCAAATGATTATATGCATAAAATAGAAAATTGATGAAAAAACGGATCGTGTAAGACGGGCATAAGATGAATTAAAATGCAGAATCAAATTTATAATGATTATTCAATGACAAAATCACAAAAGAAAACTCCTCCAAAGGTTTCTGAACCCACTATCTCGCCCCCTGGACGGATTCAGCGTCCACTGGGGCGGTACCGCCCACTTTGGGAAACGCTGATTTAGATCAATGCTCTCAATTCATGGATTGAAAAATATACAAACATTACAGTAGAAATATATTATATTGATAACTGTCTGGCCGTTGTGCAAGTTCTTGGGTTCTTCCATCATCTTAACATTCTAATGAGTTTAATTCTAACATTTTCATTCCATTGTTGTATATCTGTGACAGTGAAAAGTGATAAATTCTTGTTTACAGGAACCTCTGTGTTTATAGAAATAAAGGCAAAGATTAAAAAACATCATGGAATATGTCCTGAATTTCAGTTTCGAATATCTTCATTGCACTCCGAACATGTCCATAGGTCCTTCGATCTCCTTCGTAACATCTCCAACAGCCTCCAGCAGCGAACCGTACCAGTTCGATGTTGATTGATGAACCGACCTATGCTTCTATTGTGCTGTTCGTTTCTTACCCCTCCAATCTTTAATCCTATCTCTTGCAATCTAGCTATTGACGTGGATTGGTTTATATGAACGTCCTAGGGCCGAAGGGCAAGTGCTCAAGTGCAATCTTTGCAAGTGGATCATTGAAGAACGTCCTCTTTGTGGCCAAGCTCTATGAGAGTGTACAGAATGTCAGATCTATCCATTGGCTGATCCCCGTTATAGTGGCAGAGCCAGCCAACCTGTCATCATGATCGATTAATATTTAAAATGAGATCCACACGTACACACTTTAACAATAAAAATCTGCTTGTTCTGCATTATTATAGCATTTGTTCTGAGTTACTATTTCATGCAATTTTTGTTGACAATGATCATACTTTAGACTATTGTCTTATATGTCTTCAGATTATTGTCTTCATTTTCTTGACCACGCTCACACAATTACAACAGCAACGTTGGTACTGATTCCTTCCTTGTTTGTTTATTTATTGCTGTTTTGCACACATTGAGTGCAAAACAAACAATAGCAAGTAAATAACTAGTTTTGTTACATTTAAGTATATTGTGGAAAACGGTGTTAGACCAGTATATTTTCTGTGATCAACTGCACAGGAGGGGGAAACATTATAATGCATTACTTTTTCCAATGTTTCTCATTCGGTCAACTGAGGCTGGATCGAACTGAGAGCCGTTATTGTCGAAAAAAATCTCCGCATACAGTGAAATTTGATACCAGAATTCCTCGTCAACAAAGCAAGTGTAGTTGGCAAACCACTACACTAACGCGGTTTACATCGAAGGAGAATAGTATATTAAAAATTTAAAATATGAAAACTCAACTGCAGAGATTTTGCTATATCTATCAAATGTAAATACATTAATTATAACGATAGTAAGAGAAGTTACGAGTGAGAAAACTAACAAACAGTAGTATGACTAAAGTTGGCAGAAAGAACAAAGTTGATTGTGTTTATCATGTCTATTTGTCATCTGCCGTATCGTCGATCATCCTATAGGCCAAAGGTTCCCAAACTGTTTCAGTCCACCGCCCACTTTGTACAATATAAACTTTGTAACGCCCCCGCTCCACATTATAACAGTTTGCCAACGTTCCCTCCCACATATATACATGCTCTATTTTCTCTTTGACATAGAAAATTAATATATATTTCTGTAATACATTGTCAATATTCAAATGATTATTATATACATGAAATAGAAAATTGATGGAAAAAAATGGATCGTGTAAAACGGGCATAAGATGACTTAAAATGAAGAATTCAAATTTTAAATGATTATTCAATTGCAAAATTATGAACATAATTTATTTTTAAATATGTATTATTAATTTCTTCTTTAAGGAGCCACCGACCCCTGATCGCATGAACACCCCCCAAATTAATTTGAACCCACTATCGCCCCCACAGAACGCTTCAGCGCCCACTGGGGGGCGGTACCGCCCACTTTGGGAAACGTTGCACAGTTGTTGTGTAGCTTCAATGTATCGCCTACTGTTGTACTTTTTTTTATCATCAACTTATTCTCATCCACCATACATTAGCATTTTCAGCATCAACCTGTATAATTATATATTGAATTCTCAGAGAGGAGTTCATTATGTTTTATTCTTGTTTAAATCCTTGCAAAAAACGACTCTTTTAAATTGAATGAGGATTTTTATGAACAGCAAAAATAGACCTCCCCGTTCAGAAATCAATGCAAACTACTGAACGTATAAGTGATGCCTACAAAAATCGATTACTGTGTTTGATTGCGAGGTCCTGTAAAGAATATGCCACGATTGTAATTTACAAACTTCAGAAAGGAGGGAAAACTGATAAGAGAGGCCAGTGGGGACTACGCAACAACCACAAGTAGTTTGAAAATTGAGGGACAGGCAGTTACAGGGGCGGTGACGTTGTTGGCATCTCATAACTACTTTCATGTTTTCATACTCACTGACTTCATGAGTATGACTCGTAAAGTCGAAACAGGAAGGATGAGACGAAACTGGGTGGAGATACTGGTACAGACAGGAATGAGGGACATCACCTTCATTTACGCCCCTAGACACGCAGGAGTCAGAGGTAATGTACGAGCTTATAGATTGGCTGGCATGACTACGATATTAGAAGAACTATAATTTACCGAAAACACGCTCTTAACGCATTGAGAGAGTCCAACGAACAGATGAGTTTCAGGGTTGTGAATCCCAATCGCTGACCAGATTGAGAGAGATATCTGTGTCGACACTAGTACAACCCGATAAGAACGACACACTAAATATGAAAAAAGATTGATTAATCAACATCGGTTACATCGAACTGGTGTTGGGGGCCGCTGGACGCCGCCGGATTTGTTGAGGAGGGGATCGGAGCACCTAACTATGTACATGTCCGCAGTGCTACGATGATAGCCACCATATCATTCATATCGATAACTGAATCTGATAACACAAATCACAAAGAAGAGTAGTTAACTTGATTGATAGAACAAGAGCAAAGAAGAAGAGGAAGAACTGAAATCGATATAGTTAGCTTTCATGTCAGACTGTGCGGTAATCAATGACCGACTGTGCTCAAAAATGTGCTCATGAAAAGTTCTCACACAAAAAAAATGCAAAGTCTGCATTATAAAAGTTTACAGAACCATTATCGATCTATCTCACGAAATTTTTTTTTAAAGTAACGTATTTATCAGTAACGTAGATCTATGTTGCATGAAAGACACCGGCCTCGTGGCCTAATGGATAAGGCGTCTGACTTCGAATCAGAAGATTGCGAGTTCGAGTCTCGTCGGGGTCGAATTTTTTTTATAATTATCAATATTTTTCTAATGGTTGTTCAACTTTGCTGTTAAATACTTTCAAATATTTTATAATTGTTGTTTTCTTATGCTGCTTTTCGCATATGTTTACTCTATGTTTTTGTTGTTTATTCTCGCCAGATTTTACAACTAATTAGACAGGTCGGTTAATGTCATCATACCCTACGTTCGGAAGGCTGCGTGTTACTGTGTGGGAGCGAATGGGGATAAGCGTAGACACAAAGCTGAAAGTTTACCAGGCCATAGTTCTAACCACGCTGCTGTACGCCAGCGAGACATGAACAATGTGTAGCTGACACGCACGAAAACTAAACCACTTCCTCACAAGGTGTCTCAACGACTCAACACCCTGTTACAAATGGCACAAGTGAGATGGGCCGGTCACGTTGCTCGGATACCTGATAAACGCATCCCAAAACAGTTGATGTATGGCAAGCTTGAAGGGGACAGACAGATCCTTAAAAACAACTCCACAGAAGATTGGCTGAACCGATGGGCTATAGGAACGACTGGTCGGGACATGTATGAAGAGGTGAATAGACCAAACCCTAAGGACAATATAAATCTACTTCAATGAAAAGATCAAAGCACTATCTTCCAGTTAAGAACAGGACATGTTGGACTGAATTACCACCTAAACAGAATAAAACTCAACACACCTACCACACTGTAGAAAGTGCAGTCATTCATGTGAGACAGTACAGCATATCTTGCTTGAATGTTCTGGACAACATACAACTAGACAAGAACTCTCACCAAACTTATCTGTTCATAATACCCTTTACACTAGTCTTCCACAATTACAGAACACATGTAGATTCTACAATTTGGCATTGACTACCCAATGGTCAAATCTCGCAGCCCTGGTTAGTAGAAGAAGAAAGAAGGGTTAGACGTTCAGCTGGTGAACAGAAAAAACGCTTTAAAGACACTCTTAAAGTGTCTCTGAAATGTTTCGATATAGACACCAAGTGCTTGGAATCTCTGGTGCAACGTCGCCAAATGTGGCGCTGTAACAACACAAGCGGAACTCACATAGCTAAGAATCGTCGTACCGTTGAGGCCCAGAGAAAACGAGCTGCGCGAAAAAACAGAACACACAACACCCACATGTCTAATCATGTATGTCCCATCTGTGGTAGGGGATTGTGTTCTAGGATTGGAATCTACAGTCACTGCCGCACACACCAGAGAGGTGCAGCAGCATACGTCTGAGGCTGTTGTCATCATCGCTTGCGATGGACGGCTATTACCCTACGACATGTGTGCTTGGTTGCATCTTTCTACAGTTGCGCATCCTTAATCCTATCCACTTTCACTAAATCATCTTCCTTTATCTCCTGGTGCTGACATTTATCAACAATAGTAGATTTGACCACAGAAGATTGGCTGAACCACTACTCTTTATTGCATATATGGATAAAATAACTCAAGAGTCAAATTCAGATAATGATGAAATAAATGAACAGCTGTTTGCAGATGATCAGTGCCTGATACATCAAAATGAACAAGATCTACAACATCATATTGACACCTTGAACAAAAATTGTGTAAAACATGACATGAAAATCAACAACACTAAAACAGAAATAATGAATATGGGAAGAAAACATAATAATCTAGACATCCATGTCAATGACACTAAAATAAACCAAGTAAAAGAATTCAAATACTTAGGAAGCATATTCACAGAAGACGGAAAACTGGATAGAGAGATAGAGGATAGAGTACAAAAAGCAAATGCTGTAACCTACCAGCTAGCCCCATTGTTAAGGCACCCAAAAATTTCACAGGCAGCTAAGCAACAGATTATCAACAGCATTTTTATACCTACTTTGTGTTACCAGTGCCAAACATGGACATTGAGCAAAGCGCAGTCACAAAAATAACTACATGTGAAATGCGTTGCCTGCCAAAAGTTACCAACAACACAAGAAAAGACAGAATCACCAACATCAGCATAAGAAAGAAAGTTGGCACAAAACCGTGCTTGAATTACATAGATAAACAAAGAATGAAGTGGTTTGGCCACTTAATAAGAATGCATCCAAACTCCACAGTATACAGAGTCTTCTACAACAGAACATCGGGAAAGAAGGCAAGAGGAAGACCACGGAAAAGATGGTTAGATGGCGTAGCAGAATCCTGTGAAAGAGCAAAGATAACAATCACACAAGCCACCATAACACGCAAGACAAAAACAGAAAATCACGACACTGGGCAACAACCCGGTAGCAGTGTGCCGACACTGGGCAACAACCCGGTAGCAGTGTGACGACAAAAGAAGAAGTAGATTTGACCGCGTTTCATCCTACCATGCCTTTCTATGTAACTCTGCTCTAGATAGTGAGCAAATAGAATCTGACTATCTTACCCTTGTTTACATTCGTCCTCTATCAAGTAAGATCCGAACACTGGAAGTCAGGAACAAACCTGTTCTCTCCTATACCATTCATACTTCTGTGTAGTAGCCAGAACAGATTCAGTGATGTGTCATTGCTCAACATTTCACAGAATCTTCTCCCTTCCTCTCTTTAACCGTCTTTGCCAGTGTTTTTGAAACAGCCTGTTTTATTATGCATGTCTTGTTTCAACTGCAGGAATTGACCAAACTAGCAAATCCAATTTTTGATGGCATGTTGCCACATTCTCACAGTACACCGCTTGTCTATCCCCGCCTTCTCAACCTCGTCGTTCCACTACGGTGGTTGTTGTCAGCATATCGTCCTGTCCTTATAATTTCATTTGGCGTGCCTTATCCTATTCACAACGTCTTGCTCTATGCTGTCGTGCTGGAAATACTAAGTCTTGACCTGTGCTTTCTGAATCTGTCTTAATTCGCCACTATGCTACAGGTTTAGGGTCACTGTCAACGTGTCCTAAGACCGTCTTATCTGCATTCTGTAGTGGGTGTATGAGATACAAGTGTCAAGGCATTGACACCGTCCTTGTCTATTAGCAGTTATGGTGATACATCCGTTATTGGTGCCCACACGGTTCATGGTTTCAAGTGCATGCTCGATTTCCACGTCATATGTTTTAGAGGAAATGCTACCCCACGATCTGCCTATTGTATTAAGGTCGCCATAGGAAATGTCATTGTTTTTATAAATTGTTAATGTCACCCAAACACTACCATCTCTGGGAGTCCACTTTTTAATATTTATTTATTAAGTAAATCTATATACGATATTGAGAAATCACAAAATACAATATTAATAGTTGATAACTAGATTCTAAATTGTTGATGTCATCAGCTCCAAATGATCTGGGATACATTTATGCAGTAAAACTGAACAAACTTAAAATGTACTAAAGAGTTTACCAACGTTTTACACAAGCAATAAAATACACGTAACTTAAAACATTTTTTTGCGTTTAATACATCAGCTTTTAAATGTCTAAATAAAATATGGAACTGCAAGTTATATAGTATTAAAACTAAATTACGAATTTTCAATTCAAATGTTGTATCAATCCTAACATATGCCAGCGAGAGTTGGAAAATGACTAAAGATATAGAAAGAAAGTTGAATGCATTTGAAAATAGATGTCTGCGAAAAATAATGAATATAAAATGGAACGAATTCAGGAGAAGTGATGAAATCAGAGAGACATGTCTGGTCAACCACTAGTGACAACTGTTATAAGAAAGAGAAGATGGAGATATGTTGGGCACACCTTGAGGAGAAATGATCAACAAATATCAAAGCAGGCATTGAAGTGGGATGCAAAGGGTTAAAGAAAGAGAGGTCGACCTAAGGAGACCCTGAAGTGAACTTTGCTGAGAGAGGCAGGAAATATCGGTCTCAGTTCCATAGAGGAGATTGAGCGAGTTGCCCAGGATAGAGCGGTATGGAGAAATTACTTGCATGCCCTATGTAACGTTTAACGGTACGAGAGGAATTATTATTATTATTATTATTACTACACAGAATGCTGGGTGTAACAAGAAGATATATATATTAGGGCCGCCATATATATGACTGTCTACGCAGAATGCTAAATGGTTCGGCCACGAAGCAGATTACCAACAGACAGTGCGCCTCAAAGAGCAATGCTGCTCCGATACAATGGGTACAAAGCAAAGGTCGGCCACGCAAAAGATGGACCTCAGATATAACAGGGGCGACGAAAAACACTATCTACGAAGCGCATACAATGGCTCGTTTTAGAAATCTCTTCTTGACCTGACGCTGTGAGACAAACAGTTTTAGAAACCTCTTCTTGGCCTGACGCTGTGAGGCAAACATGATTCGAGAAAGAAAGAAATGGCTGCCATAAGTCCTTATTTTGCGGACATTTTAGGAGAAGTGTCCTCATTTCGGAGATCAAAATATGGCAACCTTATACATGACTATTGTGAGCGTCTGTAGCTCAAGCGGTAGTGAGCTCGATCACAAACCCTAGCGTACCTGGTTCAAACCCACGGTGGGCAAATTTGGAAGCAAATTCGTTTCCGTGGGATTTTTATAAAAGGTAAAAATATACCTCACCATTCACAAAGCAATGGCAAACTACTGAACATGTAAATGGTGCCTAGAAACATCAACGACTCGTTTTCTGTGGTTGATGGCTGCGTCCTGTAAAGGATATGCCACGATTTTCATTTCATACATGACTATATGAAAATATGTAATATGAACATGGTAGCAGCAGAGACAGAATAACCGTAACTAACTCAGGATGTAAACATTAGAGGAAAAACTAGAATACTCCTACAGTTATTTATAAACAATAAAATATTAGGCGAAAATTAACAAAAATTTACATTCGGTATTTATTAATTTACCCATAACTTGTTATAAATAAATCTGGACACTAACTAAACAAAAAAACACTTTGGTCTGAGGTTGTCGAGAAATATTCGTTTTAAAATTCAGAGATTTATCTCATCAGTAGTCTACCTTTGAGATGTTCTGTTTTACTTTCTAGTGTGCCCTTGCTACAATCGTTGATTAAAGTGGGGGGAAAGGTTGTATATTAACACATCATTAAACAACTTGCGAGGTTGTCTAATCCTTACCATAAGCACGTCGGAAGACTTTTTGTAAGAAATTGTCAGAACAATGAGAATAGTTGTTACGAAATCTCATTGCATTCACAATTCGCTGTTAACGTTTATTTTTTGTTACTTAATAACATACACGTCGGCATAATATGTTGTAAAATATACAGAAGAATAATGAAATCATTCATTGCAACAGCACTGCTAGTGGAAGCTGTTACGAAAGTTTAAATAGATACTTTGCATGACTTGTTTTGATAATTGGTCAGACATGAAAAAACGGAAACGTATTCTTCTAATTGTGAACTTTAATATGAACTTTCTATGTTAATACCTACCATTTGTTTACAGATGAATACACTTGTATTTAGTTAATATAGTACATATTTGATCACATCAAATCACACCTCAATAATGACGTGTGTAAATGAGAACATATACATTTCTAGTTAGCGTCAATGTGCCTGCACTATGCAAGTCTAAAGTTTCTATTAACATAGAATACGGTATATTATTACAAATAAACACCATTATTTTCACTGTAAGTGTTCTGCACTTTGCAGTGTCAGAACTTCGACTAGGCTAGCTTAACCTAGCAATCTTCTATAGGATCATAATTAACCATTACTGGCAGATCATTAATGATATATACTTATGTTGTTTAACACGAAATTGAATATTATATTTCTCACCGATTGATTTTCTAACTTTGTAACCAGTCTCAAGACTCGAATAATTATATATCTAGAGTGTAACGTGTTAGCGGCTCCTGTTCTGTCTGTCTGTCTATAATTATTTCATTTGCAAGGTTGTTTAAGTTTTTCAGGTTTGATCATTATTACTATATATATTATTCAATACATTAGCTTCATAGAAACCTACAGATTATTCTTCTTCACCTGAAAACTGACCAGCAGATGGTTGGGCTATTTCTACGGACTCAAGATCGTATACATAATGTAGAACTGCAATTTAGACACTCGATCATATACTTCAAGAGTGACCAGTGTTTCAGGATCTACACCGTCAAACCTGACCAGAGGGTGCAGAACCGAAGGGAAATCTGTGCGAGCTGTCTCTGGACCTGGAGAAATGCTGTGAACTATGTTCTGGGAACGAACGTGATGATCTAGAACAGGGCGGTTCAATGCGGGCACCTTGGCAACCGTGTGGTACATTTCTAGCAACCCAAGTTACTCCGTCGGCTTTAACAAGTCAGAAATTTATAGCGAAATAAAAAGCATTTCTGAATAACAGAATATTACATTTTTGGGTCCCAGCACTCCCGAGAACACCGTCTTATAGTACTTTTACAATATTGTTTCTTTATAAGCGATTGAACAAAGATAGTATAGGCAGTATTACATAAGTAGTGAAAATTAATTCTAAAATATAAGTGTTGTTTATTTTTATATTTTATCATTAATTTCTCACTACTTATGTAATACTGCCTATACCTGTCTTTCTTCAATCGCCTATTTGCTCAGTATTACCGCAGCCACCCAAACGATTTTCTCCAGATCTGATTTGATCCGGTCTGACCACCTCAGATTTGTTGATTTTCGTACATCGCATTTCTTTTATAACCATTCTACTGTCCTTAACCACACCATTCGCTTTTTTTTCAATGAAGAACCTTTCGGCTTACATCTCTCAACTCATCACTTCAAACAAATCACACATAATACCATTGGATTCTTTGTATGCTGGCTACGAACATGTGATTTTAGCTTTCTTGAGTGGGCACTTTCAGTTTTAGTTCAGAGTAGAAACAGTATTTAATCTTATAAATTGATAAGTTAATTTTTACTAGCTACAAAATGTGTGCAGTATTTGATAATTAATATTATGTGTTAATAAAAAAATAATGGTCAAACGACAACGGAACTACATTTTTAATTCTGAATAGAAGGATCAGTATTCTGTCAATGAATATAAATGCAAATCCGTGTGTTTATTTTACAACGGAATCATACCTACTAGTAAATTTTAAAAAGTTATATAGAGGGACATTTTTTTACTTCTTCTTCTTTGCGTTCATTCTTTACGACCAATTTTAATCACTCTTTGTGATATGTTTGATCTTTGCCAAGAGCGTGTATACGTTGCACATTTGTTTTGGTAGGCCCATAAACGCGTAAACTTCTACACGTTTATAACGTGCATCCGATTTCAGCCAAACCTCCTTAGTCGCCTCTTACGATATGCGTGGCAGATAACAGTGGTTCTATTCTTTACACCCCAAATTTGGGCCCCGGTAACCACTCGGGCAATTTTTTCCCTAATAATAACAGTTTTATAAGTAAATGTACAGTGAATTCTGAACTAAGAAGGCACAAAGTGAGGAACTTATATCCAAATTAACATTTCGACAGAGTGGGTTTATAAAGACTGTTAAGCAATCAAGTAACGTAACAATAGCTTCTTACACAATCTGTCATGTATTAGTTAAAAGAAAGAAACCTTTCAGTAATGGGAAAATATGGAAATAAGCAATGGCAATTACAGCTGAAACTCATTCCACTGATGTATAACAATAAATCTGAACTTATATCTTCCATTAAAAGTATCCAATTGTCTCATCAAATTGTAGCTAGACGGGTTGAACAAATTTCTAATAATTTACAGTCTCAGATATATCGCTACTTGCAGTGCATAGTTGTGTGTAGTTATTAGAACATTTTTTCCCCATAATTTCGCAGTAAAAGAGCAGATCGTTAAACTTATTCCTCTTAAAAGCTGTACTAGGAGGGCAAGACATTTTAACGTGTTTCTTAGATCTATTAAGAATAATAACTTACCACTTTCAAAAATTGTTATAAAAACTATTGGTACACCTTCAATGACTGGTATTCACAGTGGGTTTCTTTGCTCTTTGTGCTACAGATGAATCCACTACAAAATGTTTCTCTTATTATTGTCATAACCACATGTAATCTGTATGCACAAAGGCTCTGAAGTTAGAGCATGTAATGATAGTGGTAACTCATATTGTAAATTACATCAAATCATCTTCCATCCGTCATCGATTGTGATGTAATTTTGTATACAAAAGTAAGGTATGTGAGTGGGGAAAGACATTAGGACATACTAAATACGCAAAGAGATTGATTAATCAACATCAAACTGGCGTGTTGGGCTGCTGGATTTGCTGAGGAGGAGATCGGAGCACCCATGGACATGTCCGGAGTACTATGATGATAGTTCTCATATAACTGATAACTAGGACGATTCTGCAGTCTTCTAACTGCAATACGGAAATCTCCAATGGAATACCATGGGGGACTTGATGACATGTCATGGTTATATAATGTATCTTTCTTGACAAACATTACCTTCAAATTTTTTTGGGTCTTTACTGCCTGTAGTTTCGCTTTTTAGGGCAGCATAGCCAGAGCTATGGAGTTTGTGCTCTGTGAAATACTCTCAACAGGTGGCGTGCCATTTCTGCGGTGATGGACCGAGCCATATAGGGTAAAACTCTGTGCAATCTTCTTGTTCGCTGATGTTCAATGTCTACACAATGAGTCCGGTTCTCTGGATGTATGTTGTTGTGTTTGTTAGTTCATCAAAGCTTTCAAACAGTTTTGTGTTGATATTTGTCTCTGTTGGCCAGTGTTCTTTCCGTATTTGATTCATCAGTTGACAATCTTGCAGGATGTGTTCAGTTGTCTGTCCACACGCACATGTGGGTGATGGAACTAGTTTTAGTCTGTGTGTCTGTTCAACTCGGTCTAATGAAGTCAATCCTTCAGCTTCAGACCCTGTAGTCAAATGTAACGATAAAAGAGTGTGTCTGTTCAACTCGGTCTAATGAAGTCAATCCTTCAGCTTCAGACCCTGTAGTCAAATATAACGATAAAAGAGAAAGAAATCTGAGGAATGGGAAATCAGGAAAGACTACAAGACAAACATAAGAATAAGATGGAATAAATCATTACCACACACTTAGCGGTGAATGTTATTTATTCAGCATAATTGATCAAATGTTAAGAGTAACAAGAGACTATTATTCACCACAAAAGTCAGTCCTACATGAAGAATGATAACACAGAACATGTGACCACATATCTTATTCTTTAAGAACAACAATTTTCTGCAGCCTTTTTCAGACCTTAAGGTATGAAGTCACTTTGCTTCTCATTTCTAGACCATAATGTGAAGGAGGTAGGAGGGCCAATTCCTTTCCTCACATGTGCAACTGAACACATAAAACTCTTGTGTCCAAGTCGACAAGCGAACGCTTGTGCATTATGCTAATACGTCCTATTTTATTCTTTATAGATGTCAAAGCAACAAACCAAATACTGAAGCACACATGTATAATACAGTTTGATCTCAGTAACTCAAGAAATGGAACATGATTTTGTGGTACAAATATTTAAATGGACGTGCTTTCTAACATGCCATGCTTGCTGGGGTTTATAAGCATGGACTCGCCTGTGATGTCAACCAGTTTTGTTTAAACCATTTATACTCATTGTATGAAGTTATACAAAGTCTTACTTACCGATACTTTTCTCTTTCTGTCTGCTGTCATGGTGTGCTCCAATGTTACATGTCCACCAAAACATGATGACTGTTTCTGTCTGAACTATGAAATGCTTTCTTTCTCAGCCATCTCTTCACTGAACTAACTCAGCACCGCTTCACTAACATCACTTAGTCCCTTATCATTGACACCTTCAGCACCTTGTCATTAAACTCATCATTTGCTCACTGGTCTCACACAGCACCTCATCACTGATCTCACTAAACACCTCTTCTGTCACCTGTTCATGGTATTCTTAATATTCTTCTATAAAACTATATTTATATAACTGAGCAATTCTCTTGTATATTTATCTATTGTCTTACAATTATGAACTAATAGAGAGAACTCAATTCTTCTCAGAACCAGATTGACAACTAATAAAGTGAATTTGATTCTTAGAACCAGTCATGATCTACTACAGACATAGCAGTAGTAGTAGTTCTCAAAACTATAGCACTACTGCTTGCATTTCTGCTTTTTAGGGCAGTGTAGGACAGGTGGGACGAAAGCCTGAGAAATTTAATGGCTGCATGGCTAGTGCAGTCCCCACAATACTGTTCAGGATAGGATTTTTCTTTAATGCCCACAACAAAAAAATCATTGGCCTTACACGACAAAAAAATCATTGGCCTTACCGTGAATTGACCACGGTCTCTCGCATGGCAGCTGTACTCTATTCCATGTGCCCCTCCCTTAGAGCCACAGTCATATCATACAGACCAATACTATTACCACAGATCATAGTATTACATATCATAGTAGTTCTCAAAACTCTAGTGATAAACTAACATATATCAGCTTTGTTCTTATCAGAACTTTTGTGACCAACTAACAAAGACTATCTATATTGCTCTTAGTGTGACCAACTAACAAAAACTATCTATATTGTTCTTAGTGTGACCAACTAACAAAGACTATCTATATTCCTCTTAGTGTGATCAACTAACAAAGACTATCTATATTCCTCTTAGTGTGATCAACTAACAAAGACTATCTATATTCCTCTTAGTGTGATCAACTAACAAAGACTATCTATATTCCTCTTAGTGTGACCAACTAACAAAGACTATCTATATTGTTCTTAGTGTGACCAACTAACAAAGACTATCTATATTGCTCTTAGTGTGACCAACTAACAAAGACTATCTATATTCCTCTTAGTGTGACCAACTAACAAAGACTATCTATATTCCTCTTAGTGTGACCAACTAACAAAGACTATCTATATTGCTCTTAGTGTGACCAACTAACAAAGACTATCTATATTGCTCTTAGTGTGATCAACTAACAAAGACTATCTATATTGTTCTTAGTGTGATCAACTAACAAAGACTATCTATATTCCTCTTAGTGTGACCAACTAACAAAAACTATCTATATTCCTCTTAGTGTGATCAACTAACAAAGACTATCTATATTCCTCTTAGTGTGATCAACTAACAAAGACTATCTATATTCCTCTTAGTGTGATCAACTAACAAAGACTATCTATATTCCTCTTAGTGTGATCAACTAACAAAGACTATCTATATTCCTCTTAGTGTGATCAACTAACAAAAACTATCTATATTCCTCTTAGTGTGACCAACTAACAAAGACTATCTATATTGCTCTTAGTGTGATCAACTAACAAAGACTATCTATATTCCTCTTTGTGTGATCAACTAACAAAAACTATCTATATTCCTCTTAGTGTGATCAACTAACAAAGACTATCTATATTCCTCTTAGTGTGACCAACTAACAAAGACTATCTATATTCCTCTTAGTGTGATCAACTAACAAAGACTATCTATATTCCGCTTAGTGTGACCAACTAACAAAGACTATCTATATTCCTCTTAGTGTGATCAACTAACAAAGACTATCTATATTGCTCTTAGTGTGATCAACTAACAAAGACTATCTATATTGTTCTTAGTGTGACCAACTAACAAAGACTATCTATATTCCTCTTAGTGTGATCAACTAACAAAGACTATCTATATTGTTCTTAGTGTGACCAACTAATAAAGACTATCTACATTGCTCTTAGTGTGATCAACTAACAAAGACTATCTATATTCCTCTTAGTGTGACCAACTAACAAAAACTATCTATATTGCTCTTAGTGTGATCAACTAACAAAGACTATCTATATTCCTCTTAGTGTGATCAACTAACAAAGACTATCTATATTGCTCTTAGTGTGATCAACTAACAAAGACTATCTATATTGCTCTTAGTGTGATCAACTAACAAAAACTATCTATATTGCTCTTAGTGTGACCAACTAACAAAGACTATCTATATTGTTCTTAGTGTGACCAACTAACAAAGACTATCTATATTGCTCTTAGTGTGACCAACTAACAAAGGCTATCTATATTGCTCTTAGTGTGACCAACTAACAAAGACTATCTATATTACTCTTAGTGTGATCAACTAACAAAGACTATCTATATTGCTCTTAGTGTGATCAACTAACAAAGACTATCTATATTGCTCTTAGTGTGATCAACTAACAAAGACTATCTATATTGCTCTTAGTGTGACCAACTAACAAAGACTATCTATATTGCTCTTAGTGTGACCAACTAACAAAAACTATCTATATTGCTCTTAGTGTGACCAACTAACAAAGACTATCTATATTCCTCTTAGTGTGACCAACTAACAAAGACTATCTATATTGCTCTTAGTGTGATCAACTAACAAAAACTATCTATATTCCTCTTAGTGTGATCAACTAACAAAGACTATCTATATTGCTCTTAGTGTGATCAACTAACAAAGACTATCTATATTGCTCTTAGTGTGATCAACTAACAAAGACTATCTATATTGCTCTTAGTGTGATCAACTAACAAAGACTATCTATATTGCTTTTTAGTGTGACCAACTAACAAAGACTATCTATATTCCTCTTAGTGTGATCAACTAACAAAGACTATCTATATTGTTCTTAGTGTGACCAACTAACAAAGACTATCTATATTGCTCTTAGTGTGATCAACTAACAAAGACTATCTATATTGTTCTTAGTGTGATCAACTAACAAAGACTATCTATATTCCTCTTAGTGTGACCAACTAACAAAGACTATCTATATTGCTCTTAGTGTGACCAACTAACAAAGACTATCTATATTGCTCTTAGTGTGATCAACTAACAAAGACTATCTATATTGCTCTTAGTGTGACCAACTAACAAAGACTATCTATATTCCTCTTAGTGTGACCAACTAACAAAGACTATCTATATTGCTTTTTAGTGTGATCAACTAACAAAGACTATCTATATTCCTTTAGTGTGACAACTAACAAAGACTATCTATATTCCTCTTAGTGTGATCAACTAACAAAAACTATCTATATTGCTCTTAGTGTGATCAACTAACAAAGACTATCTATATTCCTCTTAGTGTGATCAACTAACAAAGACTATCTATATTCCTCTTAGTGTGACCAACTAACAAAGACTATCTATATTCCTCTTAGTGTGATCAACTAACAAAGACTATCTATATTCCTCTTAGTGTGACCAACTAACAAAGACTATCTATATTCCTCTTAGTGTGATCAACTAACAAAGACTATCTATATTGCTCTTAGTGTGATCAACTAACAAAAACTATCTATATTGCTCTTAGTGTGATCAACTAACAAAGACTATCTATATTGCTCTTAGTGTGATCAACTAACAAAGACTATCTATATTCCTCTTAGTGTGATCAACTAACAAAGACTATCTATATTGCTCTTAGTGTGATCAACTAACAAAAACTATCTATATTCCTCTTAGTGTGACCAACTAACAAAGACTATCTATATTCCTCTTAGTGTGATCAACTAACAAAACTATCTATATTTTCTTAGTGTGACCAACTAACAAAGACTATCTATATTCCTCTTAGTGTGATCAACTAACAAAGACTATCTATATTGCTTTTTAGTGTGATCAACTAACAAAGACTATCTATATTCCTCTTAGGGGATCAACTAACAAAGAAAATATCTATATTGCTCTTAGTGTGACCAACTAACAAAGACTATCTATATTCCTCTTAGTGTGATCAACTAACAAAAACTATCTATATTGCTTTTTAGTGTGACCAACTAACAAAGACTATCTATATTCCTCTTAGTGTGACAACTAACAAAACTATCTATATTGTTCTTAGTGTGATCAACTAACAAAGACTATCTATATTCCTCTTAGTGTGACCAACTAACAAAGACTATCTATATTCCTCTTAGTGTGATCAACTAACAAAGACTATCTATATTCCTCTTAGTGTGATCAACTAACAAAGACTATCTATATTCCTTATGTCAATCAAAAACTTATATTTCTTTAGTGACCAACTAACAAAGACTAGTCTATATTCCTCTTAGTGTGATCAACTAACAAAGACTATCTATATTGTTCTTAGTGTGATCAACTAACAAAGACTATCTATATTCCTCTTAGTGTGATCAACTAACAAAGACTATCTATATTCCTCTTAGTGACCTAACTAACAAAAACTATCTATATTGCTCTTATGTGATCAACTAACAAAACTATCTATATTGCCCCTTAGTGTGATCAACTAACAAAACTATCTATATTGCTCTTAGTGTGATCAACTAACAAAGACTATCTATATTCCTCTTAGTGTGATCAACTAACAAAGACTATCTATATTCCTCTTAGTGTGACCAACTAACAAAGACTATCTATATTCCTCTTAGTGTGATCAACTAACAAAGACTATCTATATTCCTCTTAGTGTGACCAACTAACAAAAACTATCTATATTCCTCTTAGTGTGATCAACTAACAAAAACTATCTATATTGCTCTTAGTGTGATCAACTAACAAAAACTATCTATATTGCTCTTAGTGTGATCAACTAACAAAACTATCTATATTCTCTTAGTGTGATCAACTAACAAAACTATCTATATTCCTCTTAGTGTGACCAACTAACAAAGACTATCTATATTGCTCTTAGTGTGATCAACTAACAAAGACTATCTATATTCCTCTTAGTGTGACCAACTAACAAAGACTATCTATATTGCTCTTAGTGTGATCAACTAACAAAGACTATCTATATTGCTCTTAGTGTGATCAACTAACAAAGACTATCTATATTCCTCTTAGTGTGATCAACTAACAAAGACTATCTATATTGCTCTTAGTGTGACCAACTAACAAAGACTATCTATATTCCTCTTAGTGTGATCAACTAACAAAAACTATCTATATTGTTCTTAGTGTGACCAACTAACAAAGACTATCTATATTCTCTTAGGTGACAACTAACAAAAACTATCTATATTGTTCTTAGTGTGACAACTAACAAGACTATCTATATTCCTCTTAGTGTGACCAACTAACAAAAACTATCTATATTGCTCTTAGTGTGACCAACTAACAAAGACTATCTATATTCCTCTTAGTGTGACCAACTAACAAAGACTATCTATATTCCTCTTAGTGTGACCAACTAACAAAGACTATCTATATTCCTCTTAGTGTGACCAACTAACAAAGACTATCTATATTGCTCTTAGTGTGATCAACTAACAAAGACTATCTATATTCCTCTTAGTGTGATCAACTAACAAAGACTATCTATATTCCTCTTAGTGTGACCAACTAACAAAGACTATCTATATTCCTCTTAGTGTGATCAACTAACAAAGACTATCTATATTCCTCTTAGTGTGATCAACTAACAAAGACTATCTATATTCCTCTTAGTGTGATCAACTAACAAAAACTATCTATATTCTCTTAGTGCGATCAACTAACAAAAGACTATCTATATTGCTCTTGGTGTGATCAACTAACAAAACTATCTATATTCCTCTTAGTGTGACCAACTAACAAAGACTATCTATATTGCTCTTAGTGTGACCAACTAACAAAAACTATCTATATTCCTCTTAGTGTGATCAACTAACAAAGACTATCTATATTCCTCTTAGTGTGATCAACTAACAAAGACTATCTATATTCTCTTAGTGTGACAACTAACAAAACTATCTATATTCCTCTTAGTGTGATCAACTAACAAAGACTATCTATATTCCTCTTAGTGTGATCAACTAACAAAGACTATCTATATTCCTCTTAGTGTGATCAACTAACAAAACTATCTATATGCTCTTAGTGTGACCAACTAACAAAGACTATCTATATTGTTCTTAGTGTGACCAACTAACAAAGACTATCTATATTCCTCTTAGTGTGATCAACTAACAAAGACTATCTATATTCCTCTTAGTGTGACCAACTAACAAAGACTATCTACATTGCTCTTAGTGTGATCAACTAACAAAGACTATCTATATTCCTCTTAGTGTGATCAACTAACAAAAACTATCTATATTGCTCTTAGTGTGATCAACTAACAAAGACTATCTATATTGCTCTTAGTGTGATCAACTAACAAAGACTATCTATATTGTTCTTAGTGTGACCAACTAACAAAAACTATCTATATTGCTCTTAGTGTGACCAACTAACAAAGACTATCTATATTGTTCTTAGTGTGACCAACTAACAAAGACTATCTATATTGCTCTTAGTGTGACCAACTAACAAAGACTATCTATATTCCTCTTAGTGTGACCAACTAACAAAGACTATCTATATTGCTCTTAGTGTGATCAACTAACAAAGACTATCTATATTGCTCTTAGTGTGACCAACTAACAAAGACTATCTATATTCCTCTTAGTGTGATCAACTAACAAAGACTATCTATATTGCTCTTAGTGTGATCAACTAACAAAGACTATCTATATTCCTCTTAGTGTGACCAACTAACAAAACTATCTATATTCTCTTAGTGTGACCAACTAACAAAAACTATCTATATTGCTCTTAGTGTGATCAACTAACAAAGACTATCTATATTCCTCTTAGTGTGATCAACTAACAAAGACTATCTATATTCCTCTTAGTGTGATCAACTAACAAAGACTATCTATATTGCTCTTAGTGTGATCAACTAACAAAAACTATCTATATTCCTCTTAGTGTGATCAACTAACAAAGACTATCTATATTCCTCTTAGTGTGACCAACTAACAAAGACTATCTATATTCCTCTTAGTGTGACCAACTAACAAAGACTATCTATATTCCTCTTAGTGTGATCAACTAACAAAAACTATCTATATTCCTCTTAGTGTGACCAACTAACAAAGACTATCTATATTCCTCTTAGTGTGACCAACTAACAAAACTATCTATATTCTCTTAGTGTGATCAACTAACAAAGACTATCTATTTCTCTTAGTGTGATCAACTAACAAAGACTATCTATATTCCTCTTAGTGTGATCAACTAACAAAGACTATCTATATTCCTCTTAGTGTGATCAACTAACAAAAACTATCTATATTGTTCTTAGTGTGACCAACTAACAAAGACTATCTATATTCCTCTTAGTGTGATCAACTAACAAAGACTATCTATATTCCTCTTAGTGTGACCAACTAACAAAGACTATCTATATTCCTCTTAGTGTGATCAACTAACAAAGACTATCTATATTCCTCTTAGTGTGATCAACTAATAAAGACTATCTATATTCCTCTTAGTGTGACCAACTAACAAAGACATCTATATTCCTCTTAGTGTGATCAACTAACAAAGATACTATATTCCTTAGTGTGACCAACTAACAAAGACTATCTATATTCTCTTAGTGTGATCAACTAACAAAGACTATCTATATTGTTCTTAGTGTGACCAACTAACAAAGACTATCTATATTCCTCTTAGTGTGACCAACTAACAAAGACTATCTATATTGCTCTTAGTGTGATCAACTAACAAAGACTATCTATATTCCTCTTAGTGTGATCAACTAACAAAGACTATCTATATTCCTCTTAGTGTGACCAACTAACAAAAACTATCTATATTGCTCTTAGTGTGATCAACTAACAAAGACTATCTATATTCCTCTTAGTGTGACCAACTAACAAAGACTATCTATATTCCTCTTAGTGTGATCAACTAACAAAGACTATCTATATTCCTCTTAGTGTGATCAACTAACAAAGACTATCTATATTCCTCTTAGTGTGACCAACTAACAAAGACTATCTATATTCCTCTTAGTGTGATCAACTAACAAAAACTATCTATATTGCTCTTAGTGTGATACATTACAAAAACTATCTATATTCTCTTAGTGGATCAACTAACAAAAACTATCTATCATCTCTTAGTGTGATAACAACAAAGACTATCTATATTCCTCTTAGTTGATCATAACAAAACTATCTATATTCTTAGTGTGACAACTAACAAAACTATCTATATTCCTCTTAGTGTGACCAACTAACAAAGACTATCTATATTCTCTTAGTGACCAACTACAAAACTATCTATATGTTCTTGAGTGATCATCTAACAAAGCTTCTATATTCTCTTAGTGTGATAACTCAAAGCTATCTACATTTCTTAGTGTGATCAACTAACAGCTATCTATATTCCTCTTAGTGATCAACTAACAAAACTATCTATATTACCTATGTACAAACTAACAAGAGACTACTATATTCTTTAGTTGATCAACTAAAAAACTATCTATATTGTCTTAGTGTGATCAACTAACAAACTATCTATATTGCCTTAGTGTGACAACTAACAAAACTATCATATTGTCTTAGTGTGATCAACTAAAGACTATCTATATTCCTCTTAGTGTGACAACTAACAAAGACTATCTATATTCTCTTAGTGTGACCAACTAACAAAGACTATCTATATTCTCTAGTGTGATCAACTAACAAAGACTATCTATATTGTTTTAGTGTGACCAACTAACAAAGACTATCTATATTCCTCTTAGTGTGATCACTAACAAAACTATCTATATTGTTCTTAGTTGATCAACTAACAAAGACTATCTATATTCCTCTTAGTGTGATCAACTAACAAAGACTATCTATATTCTCTTAGTGTGACAACTAACAAAACTATCTATATTGCTCTTAGTGTGATACTCAAAACTATCTATATTCTCTTAGTGTGATCAACTAACAAAACTATATATTGCTCTTATGTGATAAAAAGACTATCATATTCTCTTAGTGTGATCAACTAACAAAGACTATCTATATTGCTCTTAGTGTGACCAACTAACAAAGACTATCTATATTCCTCTTAGGTGATCAACTAAAAAGACTATCTATATTCCTCTTAGTGTGACCAACTAGCAAGACTATCTATATTCTCTTAGTGTGATCAACTAACAAAAACTATCTATATTGCTCTTAGTGTGATCAACTAACAAAGACTATCTATATTCCTCTTAGTGTGATCAATAACAACTATCTATATTCTCTTAGTGTATCAATAACAAAACTATCTATATTCTCTTAGTGTGACCAACTAACAAAGACATCTATATTGCTCTTAGTGTGACAACTAACAAAACTATCTATATTGTTCTTAGTGTGATCAACTACAAAGACTATCTATATTCCTCTTAGTGTGATCAACTAACAAAGACTATCTAATTGCTCTTAGTGTGATCAACTAACAAGACTATCTATATTCCTCTTAGTGTGATCACTAACAAAACTATCTATATTGCTCTTAGTGTGACCAACTAACAAAGACTATCTATATTCCTCTTAGTGTGATCAACTAACAAAAACTATCTATATTGTCTTAGTGTGACCTACAAGACTATCTATATTCTTAGTGTGACCAACTAACAAAACTATCTATATTCTCTTAGTGTGATCAACTAACAAAACTATCTATATTCCTCTTAGTGTGACCAACTAACAAAGACTATCTATATTCTCTTAGTGTGATAACTAACAAGACTATCTATATTCCTCTTAGTGTGATCAACTAACAAAGACTATCTATATTGTCTTGGTGATCAACTAACAAAGACTATCTATATTGCTCTTAGTGTGATCAACTAACAAAGACTATCTATATTGCTCTTAGTGTGATCAACTAACAAAGACTATCTATATTCCTCTTAGTGTGACCAACTAACAAAGACTACTATATTCCTTTAGTGTGACCAACTAACAAAACTATCTATATTGCTCTTAGTGTGACCAACTAACAAAGACTATCTATATTGCTCTTAGTGTGACCAACTAACAAAAACTATCTATATTGCTCTTAGTGTGATCAACTAACAAAGACTATCTATATTCCTCTTAGTGTGATCAACTAACAAAGACTATCTATATTCCTCTTAGTGTGACCAACTAACAAAAACTATCTATATTCCTCTTAGTGTGATCAACTAACAAAGACTATCTATATTCTCTTGTGTGACCAACTAACAAAGACTATCTATATTCTCTTAGTGTGACCACTAAAAGACTTCATATTGCTCTTAGTGTGACCAACTAACAAACTATCTATATTGCTCTTTGTATCCTTAAAGACATCTATATTCCTCTTAGTGTGACACTACAAAACTATCATATTCTCTTAGTGTGATCTAACAAAGACTATCTATATTGTTCTTAGTGTGACCATAACAAAAGACTATCTATATTCTCTTAGTGTGACCAACTAACAAGACTTCATATTCCTCTTGGTGATCAATAACAAGACTATCTATATTCCTCTTAGTGTGACCAACTAACAAAGACTATCTATATTCCTCTTAGTGTGATCAACTAACAAAGACTATCTATATTCCTCTTAGTGTGATCAACTAACAAAGACTATCTATATTCCTCTTATGTGATCAACTACAAAGACTATCTATATTCTCTTGTGTGATCAACTAACAAAGACTATCTATATTCCTCTTAGTGTGATCAACTAATAAAGACTATCTATATTCTCTTAGTGTGATCAACTAGCAAAGACTATCTATATTCCTCTTAGTGTGACAACTAACAAAGACTATCTATATTGCTCTTAGTGTGATCAACTAACAAAGACTATCTATATTCCTCTTAGTGTGATCAACTAACAAAGACTATCTATATTCCTCTTAGTGTGACCAACTAACAAAGACTATCTATATGTCTCTTAGTGTGATCAACTAACAAAGACTATCTATATTCCTCTTAGTGTGATCAACTAACAAAACTATCTATATTCTCTTAGTGTGACCAACTAACAAAACTATCTATATTGCTCTTAGTGTGATCAATAACAAAGACTATCTATATTCCTCTTAGTGTGACCAACTAACAAAGACTATCTATATTCCTCTTAGTGTGACCAACTAACAAAGACTATCTACATTCCTCTTAGTGTGACCAACTAACAAAAACTATCTATATTGCTCTTAGTGTGACCAACTAACAAAGACTATCTATATTCCTCTTAGTGTGACCAACTAACAGACTTTTTTCCCAGTTGCATAACACTTCATTTGTTCTAGTTCCAGTACAAAGTTAATTATCTTATTATACCAACTAACAAAGCTATTTATATCCTCATTAATTTAATGTATAAACATACAAGACTATCAATATCCACTTAGCGATCAATAATAGAGAACACCATTTCCTCTTTGTGAACAACCTAACAAAAACTGATCATACCATCTACATCAATGTAACCTACCAATGTGTTAAGCTGTAACCAACAGCAAACATACACATTGTAAAATCTTGAGGCGACCCATTCTAACAAAGACTAACTACATTCTCTAAGTGATCAACTAACAGCATTCTAAATACTCTTGAGTCTCACCAACTAACAAAATTCTACATACACATTTCTAGGTACACAATGTACATACCTCTTGTGAACCAAACAAAAATTATGTTCCTTGGTGGTGATCAACTAAAAGACAATATTCTTCTTAGTGATGTAACTAACAAAACTATTTACTTTAGTATATACTTGAAAATATTATATCCTAAATTGTGATCAACAACAAGAAGACTTTAAAATTCTTTGTGTGACAACTAACAAATATCAATTGCTCAGTGTGATCAACTACAAAATTCTATATTCTCTTAGTGTGATACTACAACTATCTTATTTAGTGTGAACTGAATATTAATGCTCTCAACTACAAAATATATATTCTCTTAGTGTGACCACTAAAAAGACTATCTATATTCTCTTAGTGTGATCAATAACAAGACTATCTATATTCTTTCTTGTGTGACAACTACAAAGACTATCTTTCTCTTGTGTGATCACTACAAAGACTATCTATATTCTCTTAGTGTGATCACTAAAAGACTATCTATATTCCTCTTAGTGTGATCACTAACAAAGACTATCTATATTCTCTAGTGTGACAACTACAAGACTTCTATATTCTCTTAGTGTGACAACTAACAAAGACTATCTATATTTCTTGTGTGACAACTCAAAGACTATCTATATTGTCTTAGTGTGACAACTAACAAGACTATCTATATTCCTCTTAGTGTGACAACTAACAAGACTATCTATATTTCTTAGGTGACCAACTAACAAAGACTATCTATATTCTCTTAGTGTGATCAACTAACAAAGACTATCTATATTCCTCTTAGTGTGACCAACTAACAAAGACTATCTATATTGCTCTTAGTGTGATCAACTAACAAAGACTATCTATTTCTCTTAGTGTGATCAACTAACAAAGACTATCTATATTGCTCTTAGTGTGATCAACTAACAAAGACTATCTATATTCCTCTTAGTGTGACCAACTAACAAAGACTATCTATATTGTTCTTAGTGTGACCAACTAACAAAGACTATCTATATTGCTCTTAGTGTGATCAACTAACAAAGACTATCTATATTCTCTTAGTGTGACAACTAACAAAACTATCTATATTGCTCTTAGTGATCAACTAACAAAGACTATCTATATATTACTCTTAGTGTGATCAACTAACAAAGACTATCTATATTGCTCTTAGTGTGATCAACTAACAAACTATCATATATTCCTCTTAGTGTGACAACTAACAAAGCATCTATATTGCTCTTAGTGTGACCAACTAACAAAGACTATCTATATTGCTCTTAGTGTGACCAACTAACAAAGACTATCTATATTGCTCTTAGTGTGACCAACTAACAAAGACTATCTATATTGCTCTTAGTGTGATCAACTAACAAGAACTATCTATTCTCTTAGTGTGATCAACTAACAAAGACTATCTATATTGCTCTTAGTGTGATCAACTAACAAAACTATCATATTACTCTTAGTGTGATCAACAACAAAGACTATCTATATTTATCTTAGTGTGATCAACTAACATAAGATTATCTATATTGCTTCTTAGTGTGATCAACTAACAAGAACTATCTATATTGCTCTTAGTGTGATCAACTAACAAAGACTATCTATATTCCTCTTAGTGTGACCAACTAACAAAGACTATCTATATTCTCTTGAGTGTGATCAACTACAAAAGACTATCTATATTCCTCTTAGTGTGATCAACTAACAAAGACTATCTATATTCCTCTTAGGTGACAACTAACAAGACTATCTATATTGCTCTTAGTGTGATCAACTAACAAAGACTATCTATATTGCTCTTAGTGTGATCAACTAACAAAAACTATCTATATTCCTCTTAGTGTGATCAACTAACAAAGACTATCTATATTCCTCTTAGTGTGATCCTAACATAAACTATCTATATTGCTCTTAGTGTGATCAACTAACAAAGACTATCTATATTCTCTTAGTGTGACAACTAACAAAAGACTATCTATATTGCTCTTAGTGTGATCAACTAACAAAGACTATCTATATTCCTCTTAGTGTGATCAACTAACAAAGACTATCTATATTCCTCTTAGTGTGACCAACTAACAAAGACTATCTATATTCCTCTTAGTGTGATCAACTAACAAAGACTATCTATTTCCTCTTAGGTGATCAACTAACAAAGACTATCTATATTGCTCTTAGTGTGATCAACTAACAAAGACTATCTATATTCCTCTTAGTGTGATCAACTAACAAAAACTATCTATATTGTTCTTAGTGTGACCAACTAACAAAGACTATCTATATTCCTCTTAGTGTGATCAACTAACAAAGACTATCTATATTCCTCTTAGTGTGATCAACTAACAAAGACTATCTATATTGCTCTTAGTGTGATCAACTAACAAAGACTATCTATATTCCTCTTAGTGTGATCAACTAATAAAGACTATCTATATTCCTCTTAGTGTGATCAACTAACAAAGACTATCTATATTCCTCTTAGTGTGATCAACCTAACAAGACTATCTATATTCCTCTTAGTGTGATCAACTAACAAAAACTATCTATATTGCTCTTAGTGTGATCAACTAACAAAGACTATCTATATTCCTCTTAGTGTGATCAACTAACAAAAACTATCTATATTGCTCTTAGTGTGATCCAACTAGCAAAGACTATCTATATTCTCTTAGTGTGACCAACTAACAAAGACTATCTATATTCCTCTTAGTGTGATCAACTAACAAAGACTATCTATATTCCTCTTAGTGTGATCAACTAACAAAGACTATCTATATTCCTCTTAGTGTGACCAACTAACAAAGACTATCTATATTCCTCTTGTGCTATGACAACTAACAAGAGACTATCTATATTGTTCTTAGTGTATTTAACTAACAAAGACTATCTATATTCCTCTTAGTGTGATCAACTAACAAAGACTATCTAGCTATTGTCTTAGTGTGATCAACTAACAAAACTATCTATATTCTCTTAGTGTGATCACTTCATAAAACTATCTATATTCTCTTAGTGTGTCAACTAACAAAGCATCTATATTGTCTTATGTGATCACTAACAAAACTTCTATGATGCTCTTAGCTGATCAACTAAAGACTATCTATATTGCTCTTAGTGTGACCAACTAACAAAAACTATCTATATTGCTCTTAGTGTGATCAACTAACAAAGACTATCTATATTCCTCTTAGTGTGACCAACTAACAAAGACTATCTATATTCCTCTTAGTGTGACCAACTAACAAAGACTATCTACATTCCTCTTAGTGTGACCAACTAACAAAAACTATCTATATTGCTCTTAGTGTGACCAACTAACAAAGACTATCTATATTGCTCTTAGTGTGACCAACTAACAGACTTGTTGTTACCCCCAGCATTCTGCATAAGACACTTCATCTCTGTCGTGACTAGTTTCCAGTTATGCAAAGTTAAGTTAATCTTATCTATACACACACATTAACAACAGCTGCAGTTTAATATACAAACCAACAATCATTAATTTAATGTTTATAAAACATGTAGCAGAGCAAATAATCAAGTAGCACAAGCAAATTAGCAGAATAAATAATGTAGCAGAACAACCATTGTAGCAACTTAACAATGTTGTGAAACAACCATTGTAGCCATAAAACCACTGCAGTCATACAACCATTCTAACCATACAATTGTAACCATACAGCCAATGTAGATGTACAGCCATTGTAACCATACAGCCATTGTAACCATACAGCCATTGTAACCAAACATCCATTGTAGGCGTACAGCCATTCTAGACATACAGCCATTCTAGACATACAGCCATTCTAGACATACAGCCATTCTAGACTTACAGCCATTCTAGAAGTACAGCCATTGCAGACGTACAGCCAATCTAGACGTACAACCATTCTAGACATACAGCCATTCTAGACGTACAGCAATTGTAGACATACAGCCATTGTAACAGAACAAAAACAAGGTATGTTAACACAATTGTGTGAGCACCAATCAGAGACTTCAAAAAAAGAAAATACTTCTCAAGTGATGTAACACAAATCAACATTGTAGAGAACATTTGTATAAGTACTCTGAAAATATATATATACACTAAAAATGTAGGAAATCAAACAACATTAGACTAGCACTTTAAAATTATATTGGAAAACCTACGCAACTAAATAACAAAATATGCAATAGCTAGCCTAGAATCGAACTCAGTTCATAAATATTGTATGGCAGTTAACATTACTTCAAGTCTTGATACTACTCTAAGTCTTTCAGTCCTGTTATTGACAGCAGTGCTGTACTGATGTTATATTTATATGTCTGTTCACTGTACATATTGTCAACATGAAGAACAACATTGTCCTGATGTCAACCACATTCTGTCAACATGAGCAACAAAGTTTTAATGATGTCACATACAGAAAACATTATCTCAACAAGAACAGCTAGCTTTCATGATGTCATGTACAGCAAACATTCTGTCAACAAGAACATCAAAGCTTTCGTGATGTCACATACAGCAAACATTCTGTCAACAAGAACAGCAACACTTTCGTGATGTCGTTACTGCCGGTAACAACCCTTTTTACGACGTGTAGGACAGGGGGATGGGGGTGATGAGCCTGAGAAATTTAATGGCTAGTGCAGTCACAGCAAAACTGTTCAGGTTTGGATTTTTCCAGACAGAAAAATATCCTTGGCCGTATCGTGGATGGAACACGGTCTCCCGCATGGGAGCCGCACTCTTATCCATAGTCAGATGCTCCTCTACATACAGCAAACATTCTGTCAACAAGAACAGCAAAGCTTGCATGATGTCACATACAGCAAACATTCTGTCAATATGAACAGCAAAGCTTTCATGATGTCACATAGAGCAAACATTCTGTCAATATGAACAGCAAAGCTTTCATGATGTCACATAGAGCAAACATTCTGCCAACAAGAACAGCAAAACTTTCATGTCACATACAGCAAGCATTCTATCAACAAGAACAACAAAACTTTCATGATGTCACATATAGCAAACATTCTGTCAACATGAGCAACAAAGCTTTCATGATGTCACATACAGCAAACATTATATAAAAATGAACAGCAAAGCTTTCATGATGTCACATAGAACAAACATTCTGCCAATAAGAACAGCAAAACTGTCATGATGTCACATACAGCAAGCATTCTGTCAACAAGAACAACAAAACTTTCATGATGTCACATAGAGCAAACATTCTGTCAACATGAGCAACAAAACTTTCATGATGTCACATACAGCAAACATTATATAAAAATGAACAGCAAAGCTTTCATCATGTCACATAGAGCAAACATTCTGTCAACAAGAACAGCAAAGCTTTCATGATGTCACATGGAACAAACATTCTGTCAATATGAACAGCAAAGTTTTCATGATGTCACATGGAGCAAACATTCTATCAACAAGAACAGCAAAGCTTTCATGTCACATATAACAAACATTCTGTCAATATGAACAGCAAAGCTTTCATGATGTCCCATAGAGCAAACATTCTGTCAATATGAACAGCAAAGCTTTCATGATGTCACATACAGCAAACATTCTGTCAATATGAACAGCAAACATTCTGTCAATATGAACAGCAAAGTTTTCATGATGTCACATGGAGCAAACATTCTATCAACAAGAACAGCAAAGCTTTCATGTCACATATAACAAACATTCTGTCAATATGAACAGCAAAGCTTTCATGATGTCACATACAGCAAACATTCTGTCAACAAGAACAGCAAAGCTTTCATGTCACATAGAACAAACATTCTGTCAATATGAACAGCAAAGCTTTCATGATGTCACATAGAACAAACATTCTGTCAACAAGAACAGCAAAGGTGCCCTTGTGTCACATATCACTTTAATGCAAATATTAACAACATGTGCTGATATTATATATACCACCTTGATAGATTTACTCCACTAGGTTCTTCCTGCTTCTCATAGAATATATAACTGTAACTGTCACTCTCAACACATTTCTATTCTAGACCAAGACTGCCCGAGTGGTTACCAGGGCCCAAATTTGGGGTGTAAAAATAGAACCACTGTTATCTGCCATGCATGTCGTAAGAGGCGACTAAGGAGGTTTGGTTGAAATCGGATACACGTGTCCTAAATGTGTAGAAGTCAACCTGCTGCCTTGCAGGACGGCTGGGGACAGCCAAAGGCTAACAGAGAGCGAGCCCAGTAAATGCTGGCTGAATCTGGACACATCGCTGAAGGATAAGCACCATAGCTCCAAATGGTGCTGAAGATGTGACGAAACCCACCCATGCTAAGGTTGCATGAATCAGATTTCCACAAGAATGAATTTATGGAGAGATCTGGTACATCGGTCTTATAGGTGATCGCGAGACAGAGACCAAGACAAGGAAACAGTGACGGCAACAGGATGCTATCAGTAGGAAGAAAATAATGTAGGTAAGATACATAAAATTTAACAAATGTACATGCTCACACACACAACTACTGCACATGCTCACACACACACTTTACTGCACATGTTCCCACACACACAACACTTGACTGACTTCCAAGCATGATCGGCATAAAGAATGTATAAAAATGAAATTTGTTAGCCCCATCCATCATAAATGAAAATACAGAATTACACAATAAGGTGTTACCAACAACAAAAACAAGTACATAATAACAGTCAAATGAGACTCATCAAGTGCCATATATTTTCATAACTACTTTGTGCAGACAAGGACAATGAATAAGCAAGCAGAAGACACAACGGAAGCTTTAGCATAGCAACGTTTCAACCAATTTAGCATTTATTAAGCTAAGGATACAAGAACAACACAGGACACAAGATGACAGTCCTCTATGAAACACATTTATGTAACACACAGTGAAAAACAATGTATTCCTAATTGTCCTAGATAATGAATATATCTTCTTCCTCTTCTTCCTGCAATAGCTATTTGGATAATTATACCATTAGATGTGTTCTTGTGATGATGTCAAATGATGTCTGGAGCTCATCTCTGGTGCTGTGTAGTTTTGAATGTAGCAACTTAACTATGCGATGCCTGGTAGGTCGTTCAACAGTATAAGTTTTATCGGATGGCATAATCATCATATATAAGCTATATATGCGCGATACTATGGTTCCTGATGCGCCTGTTAGCCTAGTATCGTCAACTTCAGCACATTTTCGGAGGCAGGACTCATTACTGAAGCTCCTTATTCAAGCTAAAGTGAACATGGCATGTCAGCAACTGTCAGCGACGAAACATTGAACACCATCCCACTCCTGCATAGCTATCTACCAAAAACAATTTTCCCACACTGAACATACATATCACACTTGCAGAATTTGAAAACATGAACCAGCACAAATCACAGGAATAGAACAGGATAGTTCAAATTTACAACTACCAGTGTCTAGACACAGTTGCTTGCCGTCATCATCTTGAAACCGGAAGTCCACAAATATATCTGACTTCTATACTCCTAGATAAGTCCCATATTTTCATAAACTAGAGTGGTTAGAAGTACATTGTTTTCAATATATCTGTGATGTCTTTCATATTAGATCATCATCTGTTAGGCTGAAGCATTGCTGTGACTTGTTTTTGTGCTTCATAAAACTATCTTACTTGGTGTCCCTGTATTTCGTGTGTTTTTTTTAAACAAACAAATAAAGATATACTGGACAACATTAAGAATTAAAAGAGAAAGTATTGAAATAGATTACACATATTCTAATCAAAAAATGTATGGGTACATATAGAAGTATAACACATAAAGTTGTAATGGAGAAGAAATATTGAAGGTAAGAAGAAGATAGAGAAAAGATAAATATTTTAAAAATTGGCAAATTTAGTATTGATGTCTGAATGTAACCATAGAGAGAAAACAAAATGAGAGAAAAATATTGGAGATAAATTACAGCCAATATCTTCAATGTAATGATTGAAAATGATGTTACCTTTAAGTTTTCTTTTAACAGTGATTTGATTTTAAACAAACGTGTTTCAATAATTATGTATTTTAATCACATAACTGCAACCTTTCTCACAGCTGTACACTGACACACAGAGTAAACAAAGTTCACATGAGACCTTCATAAATAAAACTAATCTTAGACATGACCTCATATCTCCAATATAAGGAAATACTGCAGTAAAAATATGTAGCAATGTTGAAACACCTAAGAACAAAGTGATGTACTGTAGTTTTACAAAGTACAATATATATATATATATATATATATATATATATATATATATATATATATATATATATATATATATATATATACAGCGATGTTTGAACAAAAGCTCTTTATCAAATACAGGAAACAAAAGAAGCAAAGAAATTCAGATTTCTTTTACGAAAGACTAGAAATAGAAAAAAAGATAAAATAATAATTACATATCATATATACATTTAACATATACACATCTATTTGGAACATGAGAATAGATAGCAATAAGAAATATAGGAGTGTAGTGTGTTGAGTCCATGAGGTCGCAAGGTACCATATAAAGATATAAAATGATTTTCTAGAGCAACTCAACTACGATCATCAAAGGAACATGATCGGATGGCTGTGGCCTGCATATCAAAAGCTCTATTTTTCTAGAAAATCGCTTCATATCTTTATATGGTACCTTGCAACCTCATGGACAAAGCGCATTACCTTTTTATACTTCTTAATACTGTCTCTTTTCTTGCCCCATAATATATGTGTATATGTTAAATGTATAGATGATATGTATATATTTGATTATTAATGTTTTATCTTCTTTTATTCCATTTCTAATTTTTCACATTTTTTTCACTTTTCATCACATATTTTCATTCTAGAATCATTAGGGATTTACTGTCTGTCCCTAATGAAGTCTGAATTTCATTGCTTCTTTTGTATCCTTTGCTTGATGAAGGTTTTTTGGTCAAAATATCACTGTAGTTTTTGTAATGTGTAAAACTACAGTACTTTGTTTTTACGTGTTTTGCCATATATCTCCCTACATTCAGCTATTAGTGACTACATTTGATCCGCACTTCTTGCTCACATACATTAGCACTGCCTTAGTGAACCAGTGATGTCCATGTTACAAGTCACAGAAGAAACTGCAGAGACTTCTTGCAGAGACAGCATCTGGATAAAGAAATCTAAACAAACTGGTAGTTTTCTCGTCCAGCATAGAAGTTTGATGACTGGTAGTTGGGGCCTGAGTCAGAGTCCAGTGTATACTTAGATGTCCAATCAACTTGAAAAGGCCGCAGCAGACCGCAACACCTCCAGTTCATGAGGTCAACAAGATTCTTGACAACTCCCCGGCTGTGATAAGCAAACAAAATGTAATTTGTTAGAAATACAATTGAACCTCAGTATATCACAAACACAGGTATATGTAACAAGTAGGGTCACAAAGATTTTGTTTAGTTTGTGAAGTAGAGCAGAACTAGATGTAATTACCAAGGTACAGTGAGCTTAATTCTATGTATATTCAATCCCATTGTCTACCTAACTAAAAATAAGAAATCTGACTTGTCTACCCAGCTGAAAATGAGTACTCGGACTTGATTATTCAGCTAACAATGAGTACTCAGACTTGTCTGCCCTGCAGAATATGAGTACTCAGACTTGTCTGTCCAGTAGAATATGAGTACTAAAACTTGTCTATCCAGCTGAATATGAGTATGCAAACTTGTCTACCCAGCTGAATATCAGTACTCGGACTTGAGCAATAGACAGGGCTCATATCCTGAATGCCATTAAGGAAACAGGTTAGACAGGGGATTACGGTGGTGACTTGGATTCTACGTTCATGTCCTGACTGCATGTGTTTGTATTCAAACAAGGTGCTGGTAGATGTGAACACTTTAGGAGAATAGACGATGTTTCATTAACCAACACAGGACTAAATGAACTGTTAGTTGCTGCGAGCTGGATATACTGAAGATGAGATCTCGGTACTTATAGACTTGTTCATTGTGCAGTGATGATAATCTGATGATTAACTAACTAATTTGACCTCTACTACATGTCATAGAAGTCGATCTACTTCCATTCAGTAGAGGTGACTGCATCATCCTAACTAGAACTGTTCCACTCTGGTCTGTTAGGGTTCAACTTCAAGAACTTGATAAACTGTATGTGTGCAAACCTTGTTACTTCTTGCTATATCAACAACCTTCCTCCAATATCTCATTTCTAAAGTTTCAAGCTAGCTTTTGTGAACTGTCATAGTCAATGAATTATACATCACAATATCTAATGTTGGCATGACATCCTCATAATAGGGCAAAATGCTACAAAACTATGTAACAAAGACAAAACATCAAAACACGAAGTAAGATAGTTTGACAAAGCATAGAAGCAGACTAAAATGATGTTTTAACAGCAACATTTTTATGCTTCTTGATTGAATAAAAAGGCTAAAGGGTCTAAAACCGAAAGATTGACTTCATTGCACTGGGTTTTACCCTATATGGCTTGGTTCCTCTCCACAGAAATGGCACACCACCTGCCGAGAGTATTTCACAAAGCATGAACTCTGTAGCTCCTGCAACAATTCTAGGAATCTCTGGAAGAAATGCACCCGTGAACAGAACAGTGAGGGTCCAGGTTTGAGCCCCGACCTTCATACGGCAACAACTTAACACTTAGCCAAGGAGATCATGCTCTCATAAACATACATTTTAATTTTCTTAAAATTTCTCGACATTTGAGTTATTCATTTTGCAATATATATTTTTATTATCTATGACATGCTTCTGTGTTATTGTACTTGTGCCGGGTTCTCTCTCTCTCTCTCGTTCTTTTTGGCCATTTTGATCATTCTTATTGTGATATATGAACAGCCTTTGTCACCGTATTTTTACGTCACATCGTTCAGCGCCATTTGGAACTCTAGTGCTTCTCCTTAGGTGATGTGTCCGGTTTTAGCCAGCATTTACTCGGTTTGCTCTCCGTTAGCCTTTGACTGTCCCCAGCCAATCTGCAAAGCAGCAGGTTGCTATTTTCTTTCATGGTAGTGACCCTTAGATGATCTACCCTTCCGGGTCGTTGAGCGTCATCTACACAGGTTACCGGTTTTTATTTGGACTACTTGGTTTGCCTGCCGTCCAGATTTGTTTACGGGTTACTCCGTTAGCCTTTGGTTGTCCCCAATCTAACTACAAGGCAGTAGTAGTTCCCTGTGAGCGGAAACGTGCACTGGATTCAAGCCTCTGCTGGGCTTTCCAGACTTTCTGCACATTTGGGTGGTCATCTCCCGACCCCTTGTCGCTCCACTATCAGCGCCGCGCACGTCTGCTCCACCGGTGGGCCCACCCGTGCATCGTCCGCATGCATGTCCGCTCTGCCTTTGTGCCAGCCCCACCGTATCTATTGGTTCTCACCGTGCACACATTCACCATGCCTCTAGCTTGTCCAGATACAGAGCTCAACTCGGGCCCTCACCTCAGGGCTCCGAGTTTCGCCCTATGTGGGCCCACGTGCAACTCATCTCGGGCCCAAGTTTTGCCCCAAGTCTCTTCTCTGGATGCACCCCTCGTGCCTGGTTCTATATATAACCTTCATTTTTCTAATCTTGATATTTTGTATCCATTGATTAACTCTTTCCACACTTTTCGCCGCACACTGCGCCACAGCGGAAGTCCGTTGAACGTCATTAGCCGCACACTCTGCCATAGAATTGCTTCCCTTATAAGAAGTCTTTCTAGCTTTACTTCTACTATTTAACTTATACTACTTTTTAACCTTGTTATTCTATTAGGTTGTCCAGTTTTCTTCAATTTAGTATATAATAATATACATGTGTTTATTTATTGACGAGTTGGGATCGAGCAAAGCGCAGTCACAAAAAATAACTACATGTGAAATGCGTTGCTGCGAAAAGTTACCAACAACACCAGAAAAGACAGAGTCACCAACATCAACATAGGAAAGAAAGTTGACACAGAACCTTGCTTGAATTACATTGAGAAACAAAGAATGAAGTGGTTTGACCACTTAATAAGAATGCATCCAAACTCCACAGTATACAGAGTCTTCTACAACAGAACATTGGAAAAGAAGGCAAGAGGAAGACCACGGAAAAGATGGTTAGATGGCATAGCAGAATCCTGTGAAAGAGCAAAAATAACAATCACCCAAGTCACCAGAACAGCGCAAGTCAAAAACAGAAAACCACGACACTGGGCAACAACCTGGTAGCAGTGTGACGACAAAAGAAGAAGTTGGGATCGGTTTTTATTTACCTCCTTGAATTAACTGTTTAAAAATTGAGGAAATAACTTAGCATGGAAAGAGTTAATAAAGGCCTATTGGTCAAAGCATTGCTTCAGCCTGGTTTTTGTGCTTTGTATTTGATATTTTTCTATGGGACAGGTACTTACTGGAATGGACTGACAATCTTTGGCTTGGAATTATGGCTATGACCATGCCCATGACCATGGCTGTGTCCATGTCCACCACTCCCAGCATCATTGCAGCCTTCAGACCTACCACTGCTTTCTGCGGTCTCCATCTTTTGCATATGCCAGTATCTGGCCTGGTTCATTCTCTCATTGGTGGTCATTGCCAACCACATGATCTGAAAGGACAAGCATTGGGATGACATTAGGACACAAGCATCAATAAATGGATAAAACAGCACACAAGGTCACATAAATTGAGACAAAGTTAGACCGTTTCAGACAAGAAACATGTTTAACAGTTTTGGAACAAACATTGTGTCGCACAACGGAATTATAAATTTTTATTCACTATATATTATGTTCCCACCTGTGTGTTGCCGGGGCCCATAAGGTTAGCAAAGAATAGTAACGCTGCGACCTACAAGGCATGTTGTAAGAGGCGACCAAGGTAGGGGTCTAGAGATGCTACTCTAGTAAATAAAAAGGGCAGCAGAAATTGAATCCACTACATGTTTCCAGAAGACAGTTGGATAAGAATTTACACAGATGGATCGGCAATGGAGGCAACTATGAATGGTGGAGCAGGAGTGTACATTAGGCACCCAGATGCTACTACTGTGTCTCTAGCGGCCCCTACTAGAAGAATATGTTCCAACTATAAAGCAGAACTCTTAGCCCTTCTGTAGGCAGCACAGTACATGAATAAGATGCAAGCACCTGCAAGCAAGATGGTATTTCTTACAGACTCACTGTCAGCTATACAAGCACTGGAAGCTAAATCTGCTGACAACACAGTAAAAAACCTAAAAAGAGAACTTGCTCGGCTTTCAGAAAAGGCAGAAATTCCCTTGTAGTGGATTCCATCTCACTGTGGCATTGCAGGCAATGAAAGTGCTGATGTTTTAACTAAGGAGGGCAGTGCCAAAGAGAAATTTACCAACACCTGTCTTTTCAAGAGGTCAAAACCCTCATAAAGAGAAAATCTGCAGTAGACTGGAAGACAAACACTGGATATGACTATGGAAAAGACTTCCTCAAAGACCTCAGCAGAACACACCAGGTCATTATATTTCGACTATGCACTGGACACTGCAGACTCAACAAACACTTATATAGACTAGGAATAAGTCAAACAGCTCTCTGCCAGTGTCAGCAGGCAGAACAGACACCAGAGCATGTTCTGCAAGACTGTCCTCTCCTGGGGAACTGAGAAGCAACATGTGGCCACACCCAGTCGACCTGAAAACTAAGCTTTGGGAAACCTGACAGACCTAAAGCTGACTGTCCAGTTTGTGGTCCACAGTAAATTAAGCGCATGACCAGAGATCACTGAAGAAGAATGCACTGGCCTACTTGTAGGCACATAACTGGCACAATGAACAATCGCTCTTGGACTCAGATCACATACAAATCACAAAGAGTGGTTTAACAAGTGGTCGATATAGAAATTTAAAGAAGAAGAATTATTATTTTCATAAGAGTAAAGGAGAAGTAATGGATATGGGCTAGACATGTTTACATCTACAACACTGACAGGATCACTCGGTCAAATGTTCGCCCCCATAACTCAGTTCGAGATGAGACTTGGGAAATATTGGTTCTATCTCCTCTGGGAATTAGGAGCTTTCATTCAGTGTTGCGTCAGTTTGTCAAGACCGGTGTCATGAACACAACTGCACAGTAGTTTTGCCAGTTATCGACCTCTAGACATCGACCAAGGGGAATTGTGTAGGTGCAGCCACTCTGAGGTGTTGTTCCATCTGATGTGCAATTGAATCTTACACAATGCGCATCTGCACTTAAACTACTACCTCCTCCTTTCATGGGAAGCTTTCCCTTCAAATCTGCTTTGCCATACTAATAAAACAAAATGTCCCATAGCCTTTTCAGACCTTATGGTATGAATTATCCATTACATTTCTATTCCCAAGTGTGCAGAAGGTAGGAGAGCTAATTCCTTTCTTTAGGCGTGGAACGCTAAGTGGTGGGATTAAACCCACAACCCTTTTGTAATCGCTTCAATAAGCGAAGACTCTATGCATTAAGCTAATATGTACCACACCGCGTTGAAATCTATTTCCAGGGCCACTAGAGGGATGTGGAATAGGGTCTTAGTTAGTGTCTGTTCAATGACTTGATGTTATCTTGTCACTATTTCACTGCGCCTATGGCTCCTCCTACCATATCAAGCTGGAGCACATAAGATGGATCGTTCTCCCATTGCTGAATAATTTCTTTCTGATATGTTTTCTGAAGTGGTATTTGTAGACCTCTCTCACTGTCTAACATTTTTTTATGAACGAATGTTAGAGATGATCATTATGCCAGCCTACTACTCACTCCCTGCTAAACTTTGTGTTGTACATGCTGCCACGTATTTTTTTTGTCCAATCAGACAACAAACATACCAGGTTCTACACTCACTCACCTGGTAAAGCTGGCAAGCAAACAGTGACACAACCCATATTAAGTGAAGGATGGCATTCAAGCATATCCAGGCCACCCATGGAGACCGCTTGCTGGTTTTGTAAATAATCCCAGTGATGCCATCCTCATAGAAGTCTAGTGGACACTCAACCTGCCAGACTAGATGTTGAAAACTGGGAAAATTTTAATCTTGCAACTACACAGTTCTGTACCTAGTTAGTTCTACTAATGTTGTAACATGGTTTTTCTAAAGTGTTCATAGTTTGTAGATTAAAGAAAGTGTTAGACTGATAAATGTGAGAAAAGATTGTAAGAAATATACAAAGAAGAGAAAGATACAAGAGACAACAGAAGCAAATGTACAGAGAAGTTAAGAATACAAGAGAAAATATAACTAAATATGTTTAGAAGTGATATATAAGAGAAAATACAGGAGAATTAACAGAGAAATGAAGGATACAAGAGAAAATACAGTAGAATTAACAGAGAAATGAAGGATACAAGAGAAAATACAGGAGAATTAACAGAGAAATGAAGGATAAAAGATAAAATACAGGAGAATTAACAAAGAAATGAAGGATACAAGAGAAAATAGAGGAGAATTAACAGAGAAATGAAGGAGAAAAGAGCAAATGTACAACGATAGAGAAAAATTATTTTTATAAGTGAAAAGTCAGAAATGAACAGAGAAAAAAGAATAGAAAATATAGTCAGAGTAAGAAATGAACAAAAATTGTCAACAGCCTACTACACTGCTACTATATATATATAAAGAGGGAGAGAGAGATGACTAATAAACCAGTAGTTACTTACATTTGAATGTTCCATAGAGACAGAAAAATATCATTCCCATCAGGAAGAAGAGAAATCCAATGAAGTAACGATGATTGTTGGCTCCTGCAGAAAAAGAAAAACAACAAAAATATGAGACATGGAGAGCATATTTCACAAACAAGAAATGACTGGACAAATAATAACATTTGTTGAACAGTGTCAAAATACATTGTCTAGAGCAAGGCAACAAACACAACATCTACTGATCATGCTTGCTTATCATCTATTAACTAGAGTCATTAATACACAAGATAAACCTAGATTGCAATCAATGGTTATCAAAAGAAAGCCTAGTCAGTCATGACAATCAATGTCTTGCCCACCAAATGTGTGTCTGTGTAGGTCAGTATTGACAATTAAATTATTCTAAGAGCATGACAATATATACACCTTCTCAGGATTGAAATGACAGTGAGACTCCCTACACAAGAGAGAGATGGTATACAATGTTCCCTGAATGTCTTTGATCATTTCTTGTCTATCTGATCCAGTCCTATATATTAAGATGTCATCTGCAAACGTCAATGTCTGACCCAACCAAGTTGGCTGATTTCTGACTTACATTTGCTGTGCAGATGTTGAACAACACATGTGATAAAGAGGAACGTTGTGGTAATCTCTAGCATAGATGTGCAGGGTCTGATGTCTATATTCCTAGAAGTAGTGCAATAGGTCCTCTCCATCAAAGAAGCACCTATCCAGTTCATCAGTCAAGGATTAACCTCACAGTTTAGCAGAGTGACATGATTGAATAGTCGCCTTTATAATACGCATCCTCAACGTCAATCAAAACCACCAAGTCTCCTGGTATGGGTTGAAAGACATTGTAAACATCATAAACAAATGTGCCAGCATTGTCCCTATGTCCCTTTCATTGGTCAGTAGCTAACCAGAGTAACAGGAAGGATGGGGTATGTCTCCAGGTGACACATTACCTTACTGGCCAACTATCTTCTCCAGTAATTTGCTATATACATTTTGAAAGTTGAGTATGTGGTAGCCAAACCTCAGGTACCACTGCATTCCGTATATTGTTGAAATTGATCCCAACCACATTAATACCCGCCTTGTAGTGCTGTTTAATGTGATGATACTGGACACTATCAGGCTCTGGAGCATTTCTGTTGTTAACTTGAGAGTGCATTCACTACATCCTCCTTTGTTAGGAAATCAGTGTAAGTTTCCCCAGCGTTAGTAATATCATGAAGAACATTCTTCTTCTTCTTCCAACGTTTTCAGACATCGATTTGTATACTTTTAAAGTAGTTAGTGGTCAACCGGAGTCCATGTACATCTCCGTATAGCTTGTCTTGGACTGATATGGGGATTGGCCATGTGTTTTTCTCTGTTCCATGTACGTTGGACATTCTTGCAGTATGTGTGTCTCTGTCATCTTGCTGGTGCCACATGTACATATGTCAGATGGGCCTATTTTATACTTGTTAAACAGATGGTACCTCAGTCTATTGTGCCCTGTCCGTAGACGAAAAATGACAACCTGTTCCTCTCTACTTAGTTGGTGGTAAGCATCGTCCTTTTCATGCCCTGGGTGATCTCTCAGCCATTTGTTCTTGTAGGCCATTTTTATCCGTACTTTTGCTTCCTCATATGTCATACTGGTGTCTGTCTGTGGTAGCCTGCTTCCTGCTTTTGCCAATATGTCTGCAATCTCATTTCCAGGTATTCCGCAGTGAGATGGTATCCACTGTATTACCACTCTAGAGAAGATGTTGCATACTTGGTGTAGTGATGCTTGCAGTTCCTTCAAGTTGTTATCGTCTTCATTTTTTAGAGCAGTAATTACTGACAGGGCATCAGTAAGAAATACCAGGTTTTCATTTACATGTTCCTCTGACACTATGGCTTCTGCTGCCGCTTTTAGGGCCTCTGCCTCTGCTCTGTAATTGCTGGAGAACCTTCCTGTCGCTAATTTTAGCTTCCTGAGTTTCATGTCACTGAGCACTATGAGGGCTCCTCCTCCTCCATTTTCAGTTGCATTTGCTGCAGACCCATCTGTGTATACATGGGTCCACCTGCTGTTAGGAAAGTGTTCCTTTAGGTACTCGGTGGCCAGGAGTTTTCTTTCTTCACTTGTTTGTTGGTTTTTCCTACTATCCCTGTGATGTTCTCATTCAGCTCTGGGAATTTTGTATCTTTCCATATCTGTCTTGTGTTGGTGTATTTTAGTGGTTTGGGGTAACTTCAGCACATGATGGTTGTTTGCTCATCATCATCTTGGTTGTCGCTGCAAAGTTGGTTCGTTTTAGTCTGCCCCTTCCTAGCCCATTCATTCTGTGGTACATTGGGTGATCATGAAGAACATTCAAAACATCATGCTTGTCATTGTTTTCACTCTTTTTGACGAAGTCACAAAATGTAGAAGAAACACCTGATCCGTTTTGCTTCGTTGTAAATAGGGCTCCTGATGAGTCCCATAAAGTAAACAGAGGCTGACTGGTAGTTCACTAGTTCGTTCTCTGATGAAACTACCAGAATTGATTTAGTGACATTACCACAGACTTATGCTATGAAAGTCTCCCATAATTCTTTATTTTACTGGTCAATTCTTTGAAATCATTAGAGGTTTTCTATTGGACAGCAGACTTCTCAGTCACATCACATATATTTCTCAGTTGTTTCTTTTAGGCTCGCTGTCATGACTTGGTAGCAGCCTCTTTTGTCAACCACACTTTTTCAACCTTGTCATTTTACCAGGATAGTTGTAGAAAGGGAATCCTGGCAGTCTTCTGTCTAAAATTCTGCCTAACATACCTAATGGGTTGTCAAGGCCTTCTGTGTTGCAAAGTTTTGACCTACATAAGACAAAACTAGATTGATGAATACATAAGTCAAAACTACACACATCAACATGCCAATGATGTTCAATACATATATTTATGATGCACAGTTGATTCTCATTGAATATTCAGCCTTGCAATGAATTGAACTTACCCACACAATTGTTAACCCATGGACAGTGGTGATCAAACTTGGCCACACATCGATTACATATAGAACAGTGCTTGGACCTGAGAGGTTTCCTGATCAAACATGTGCTGCAGAACTGTTCCAATCGCAATATTTGTGTCTCAGCCAAATCTAGGATTGTCTGAGAACAGGAACGGTCACTTACAACATGTCATCAACACAAATATGGAACAAACATGCAACTCTACAGTTAGAAGATAATGACATCAGTCAACTCAAGATGTAAATATTTCTATATCAAACTGCCAACTTGTTCTCCTTATTGTCTTAAGCCCATCAAATAACACTTTATCCATTATCAGGTTATACGGTCCAAAAATTACTAATAAAGTCACCTGATCATGTCTCTCCCCTGTAAACTGTCATCATCATCAGATTAGACAGTCCGAATACTGCTGATAAAGTCACCTGATTATGTCTCTCTACCGTACATTGACATTTTAATACAGTTGTATACCTTAATTTTGTCTTCCCTGCTGCTCTTAAGATAACCTGGGTCTGTCTGCCACGATTTGTAGAAGTTATATGTCAGCAGTACAGAATTGATAAAAAATACTAAATGGATGCCTGGCCCAGGTCCAACATCTGTTAAGTGCTGGTTAAGGTTAGTTATCTACTGTTTGATCTTAGTGTATTCTGGAAAGCACAGAATTTGTATGCTAAGTCCTAACTAAGAACAACATAAAATACAATTAAAGAGGAATGAGTCTTGAACCAGCAACCTTACCATGTAAAACTATTTTCTATTAAATAAACTACAACAATGAAAGTTGTAAGTTTTTGACAATACCGAGTCAATGCTCCTGATGGAGTGAAGACAGTACAAGAAGATTAGCAGTCTCTGCTTGTGCTACAGTAACTTTTTATTTTCCATTCGCCCGCTATGAATTCTGACATAGCCATGGCATGTAATTTGGTGCCTCTGATTTTTGCATAAAGGTTTGCTTTCCTTAACACCAATGTTCCTTGCCATTCAGGCAAGCCTTACTCTAACTTCAGAGATACTTGTAATTTAGATCTCCAAGTAAAGGATAAGGTTTCCTATAGTCAGTGTCTGGAAGAAGTGAGGTCTCTGCTAGTCATATTTTCTCCTTGTCTTTCCTGTAGAGTTCACATGAACAAGTAATGTGTTGTGCAATCTCTGGACTCAGTCCACAAGTCTGTCTCACCAATGTTAAGTCTTCTGTACATATGATCTCTCAATCTGTTGTCATGTCATGTTTGGAGTCTGTGTATAATCATTTGTTCTTTGTATGACATATGATTATAGGGGCCTGCAGTTAAGTGACTTTGACTCCAGTTTCTTAAATTCTCCATTTACCATAGTTTTTTAAAATTCAATATATGATGTTATTTTCAATCTGCTCGAGTGATTCACTTTCATTTGCCAAGCGATCAGTCTATTCATTTTCTACTATGCCACAGTCGGTTGGGATTCATTGTAAAACTGTTTCATTTGGTGATGATGCTGAGCTGTTAATTTTCATTATACATATCTATCTATATTTTCTTTGTGTCTCGTTTGACATAACATGCTTTCACAAAAGATTTCCACTGTTGTCATTTTGCCACCTTTCTATTAATTGTTTTCCATCTCAGTAATCAATATTTCAACTCTTTCTACCATTCCTTTCAGGTTTGATCTCCTCCCTTCATGAAACCAGTTTCCTAATTGACTCTGCCCCTTCACCCGATGCAACAAAGGTATCTCTTGCTTCTGTTTCCGAAATACAATAATTTTTACAGGAATAGGTTATTGTACATACAAACTTTATTAAAGGTTCACAAACTACTCAATGATACACTGCTTTTGCTATTTTGCATTTATGTCATATTATTAGCCAGGTCAAGGATACAGGGCAGAAAGTACCAGAACCATGTCAGATACATCCAAAATTTAGTGGCCAGGTAAATGGAGATGGGTAGTAACTGAGCCATTGTTGAATCAAACATGAATCTGAAACAGTGCAAGAATAAAACAGTTAACCAATGAATGTCTAAGCAAGTCAAAGGCAGAAATATCTTGCATGTTATAGAAATATATTTCGGTATGCCAGCAATAGATTTCAGAAAGTGACATTTGTGACAGATGAGACAATGATTGGAACTACTCTACTTCTCACTTCTTCTTTAAAACAGGATAGAATCAATTGATCCATTGGATCATCTTCACTGCAATACGATGAATAACCATGTGTACTTTTATCTCTTTCTTACACCAGAAGATCTCACGGCAATGCATGAACTCTGCAGATCAGTGAGTGTCCGATGTAATTTTGAAGATCGTGAACTTTTAAACAGGAATGTTATTTTACTTTTTAATGACTTTTGCACAGGAGTGTCTTTGCAGTTTACTCTTATCAATTTGTAACTGCCAAGGGTTCTTTTACGTGCACAACTGAAATATGGGAACTAGGTTTTATCATCTGTCTCTGATAGGACCTGGAACTTTTAACCTAACTTAAGATCAGGGATCTCTGGAAAAATATCCTGATTGTTCCATGTGGGGAAGAAACTGAGTACCTTTGGACTGTGAGGCGAGCACCTTACCTCCACGCCACAGAAACCCCAGGATAGAATCAATGCTTGTGCTATAAGTGTTCAGTTTCTTTTCAACCATCTGAAAGTCTTAGTTCTAGAGCACTAAAATATTGATTCTGGCAACAATTCCTAAATTTGTCCCTAAACTCAGATAGTCTGGGTATCCATTGTTAGCTGTGTAGACTAGAGGGACTCAACTATGCCAACAATTAAACATCATATATCCACTGTGATAAAATATTACTGTGCAAGACAAAGTTGAGATGTGCCTTATAAAAGAACTCACCTGAAAATGATGTTGCAAACAATAAAACATGGGAAGAATACCAGAACCTTAAATGCCCAGTGAGCAGTCAATTCTGGTATGAACCCTATCAGAAAGATGGCCACAAATGGAAGTATATATGCTGTCCTTTTCCTGAAAGTCTGAAAAAACAAACAACACTTTCATGCAGTTATATTTCATAAAGAACATGTCCTTATTTTTCCAAACTTTTCATTTTATTTACCATTTTTTAAAATTTCATTTAATCTTGATTAATCTGTGATAATGATAATTAAAGTTTGTATGTATGACACGGGCCTCAGTAGCTTAAGTGGTAGTGAGCTTGATTGCAACCTAAGCGCACTTGGTTCAAACTCCGCAGTAGGCAGTTTGAAAGCAAATTCGTTGCCACAGAATTTTTACGAAGGTAAAATAGACATTACCATTCAAAAAGCAATGGCAAACTACTGAAAGTATAAGTGGCGCCTAGAAAATCAATGACTCGTTTACTGAGGTTGATGGCTATGTCCTGTAAAGGATATGCCAGGATTTTTATTCATGTATGATAAAACATTTGATACAAACTACAAGGATATAGTTTATTTAGAGTTATGGACAATTTTATGGGTGCTTTTAATCACTCTGGCTTTCAGCATAGTACAGTGGTAGCATATTGGCTTCAATAACCAAATGTAATGGACTCAATTCTCAACATTGATGATTCTCTAATCTATTCAGCTGAAAAAGAGTAACTGGACTTTTTCTTTTGGGGGAAAATGTGAAATCTTCACCGGAGTTATTGGGTAAGTTCTCTGCCACCTGATAGATGGAAAGGAGAGAGCAATCTTTAATGCAAAAACGGAGTCAAGGGCGCATAGGGACAACAACGGGCCTGGATTAGTGAGCTGGCACTAATAAAGATCCTACCCACCTCTGTGTGGTGACCCTGGTAACAGACAATCGATCTTGTCTGGTTAAGCGAATAGGGATCGAGGGAGAGCTACTCTAGTATAAGTAGTGATGCAGACGTACCCACGTTCAATGAGATCCGCTAGCAACACAGACAAGCGGAATCCCAGAGTGACTATAAATGCACATCTCTCCCGGCTGATAGGAAAAGCTGAATGGAAAAACAAAAAAAGGATGAGGTGTGCATCCAGAGAAGAGACGTGCGCCCTTGTGGGGCAAAACTCGGACCTCCACCTCCGGCCCGAGTAGAGTTGCATTAGGGCGAAATTCTGGATCCCTGAGGTGGGAGCCCGAGTTGAGCTCTGTGTCCAGACAGACTAGAGGCATGGTAAATGTGTGCACGGTGAGAATTAATAGACACGGTGTGTAGAGCGAACACGCATGCGAATGATGCACGGGTGGGCCAAACGGTGGGATAGACGTGCACGGTGCTGATGGTGGAGCGATGAAGGGGCGTAGTAAGCGTAGGGTGAGCGGATCGACCCAAATGTGCAGAAAAACTGGAAAGCAAAGCAGAGGCTTGAATCCAGTGCATGTTTCTGCTCGCAGGAAACTACTACTGCCTTGTAAGACTAGCAGAGCAAATCGTACACAAAACTGGACGGTAGGCAAACCAAGTAGTCCAAAAAGACAGGTAACCTGGGCAGATGACGCTCAACAACCCGGGAGGGCAGGTTGTCTAAGGTCGCTACCTAAAAGAAAATAGCAGCCTGCTGCCTTGCAGGTCGGCTGGGGACAGCCAAAGGCTGATGGAGAGCGAACCCAGTAAATGCTGGCTGAAACCGGACACGTCGCCGAAGGATAAGCACCAGAGCTCCAAATGGCACTGAATGATGTGAAGTAAAAATACATTCTTGGCAAAGGCTGTTTATATATCACAATAAGAATGATCAAAATGGCCAAAAGAATGATCGAGAGAGAGAACGAAAAACATTGATTACAAAGTTTTCCAGCTTATTATAACTAAACTTACACATAAACCACACATATAATGGAATGTCAACCAGTACCATCTGGATAATTCAGCAGAACTATCAGTACCATAACAGAGTTCACAAAAGAATTCCTCTCACATAAGGAATAATTTGTCCTGCTGGTTTTGTGTGTGATACTCAAATCACCAGATCATTATCTGAGACTGACGGTAACATCCACAGTATCAAGAATAAAAATGATATCCACAATACTATAGCGCCCATTACAGATTTCACCATTATTCATATAGCTTACCTTGTTAGCCGTATATCTTCCCAGAATGCTCTGCTTTGCAGCCTGTGCTGTAGCCTGCATCTCTCTAAGCTTCTTCACAAGGTCCCCATTATTCTGGTTTATGGCTATGTCAAGAGGAGTCTCCCCCTAAAACAAAACCCACACAAAGAAGAAATTAGTGAAGCCAACTACACAATAACAAAACAAATTAAACTGAACTGCATTAATTTTTCAGGAAACACCAACATGAATATTCTTCTACATCTTCTTGGGAAGACTGAGATCTTTGGGTCTGCCAGGAGTGTTATGCAGGTCAGATTTAAATAGGCAAGTTTCTTTTCTTGCTAACTTACTTCACTAACTCTGTGAGTAAAATATTAATTTTGTCAGTGGATTGACAAGAAGTGACTCCCACTCTCCTTTACAAAGTGATTCTTCTTCTCTTCCACCATTTACTTCTTTATAGAAGTGTTTGTGGGGTGCAGTGGTCTAGTGTGTGCTTTTTAAGGCACTTTGTAAGCTGATATTCATTTTTGTAAGGTTGTTCTTGATGACGTCGCTCCATCTTTTGTGTGGTCTTCTTCTTGCTTTGTACTCATTATACTTTTACAAAGTGATTACATTTGCTTAAGTCAAATCTGTGGTATTAAATATGTCAGCCAGGAGGCACAGTGTCTCCTTAAAGATCTTTAGTTACACTGCTCTGAACAGAAAATATCTGGTATAAAGTGCTTGAAAAATATTAGAATGTCTTTTGTAGTCTGCTATCAGTTATATGAGGACTATCATCAATCCGGACATGTCCATAGGTGCTCTTATCTCCGCCTCAACATATCCAGCAGCCCAACATGCCAGTTCGATGTTGATTAATCAATCTTTTTGCATACTTGGTATATTGTTCTTTTCGGGCTGTACCAATATCAACGTCCATCTCTCTCAATCTGGTCAGCAAGTGGGATTGACAACCCTGAAACTGCTGTTTGGAAAGACTCTCTCAATGAGTTCAGAATGTCATGTTGTACCAATATCAACGTCCATCTCTCTCAATCTGATCAGCAAGTGGATTGACAACCTGAAACTGCTGTTGGAAAGACTGTCTTAATGAGTTCAGAATGTCATGTTGGGTCCATTGTTGCTCCCTCTGATATCATAGCCATGCCAGCTGTTTCAACTTTATAAATCAAACTCATGGAGTCACTGAGTATAAAAACACAAGACTAGTCATGAGATGCCAACACACACATTATCGCCTTTGTAACCGCCCGTACATCCAATGTCAAACTACTTGTGGTTGTTGCATAGGCCACTGGTCTCTTTTATTATTTTCCACCCGAGAGTGCTGAAAAAAGCCCACTTGCTGCGTTGTTGACAAATTACAGAACCATCAGTCAGCCATGAAAACTAAGAAGCAAAAGTCATACATTTATCAATATATGTAACAAATAATAGAAATTAATTTGTTTGGAAATCTGACCTTTTTATTAAGTGCCAGGATATCTGCTCCATTGTTCAGCAGTAGCTTGATGACAATGTGGTTGCCGCTGATGCATGCCCAATGGAGGGCTGTGTTACCATTCAGCTTGTCTTTCTTGTTAACAGTTGCCCCAAATGTCATCAAGAGCCGAGTGGGGTCATAGCTAACAATAATAAGATATTAGTAGATGATAAATCTCTACAGTAAGATATTAGTAGATGATAAATCTCTACAGTAAGATATTAGTAGATGATAAATCTCTACAGAAATAGCAATGTATCTAGTACAGTCACTTTCACATATCTTATAACTGACAACAAGTTTACATTGGCATATTAAATGTATTTATTATAAAATATATTCTGCCAGATAGGTACATTAACTATCAGACACATTAGATTGATTGCTAGGAACATCATCATTGCACTTTGGTTAGTAACCATGTGTGTTCCGATATCTTTCTTATCCAGGAAGATCTCAGCAGCAGTACCACGACCCCCTTGTATCAGCAAGTGTGTCCCTGATGTAATTTTGAAGATGGTGAAAATATTTTGTAGGAATTTTACTTTCAATCATTCTAATGAAATTTGCCCGGGCAGCGGCTTTCCAGCCTAATCTTCTCAATTCTGAACTGCCAAGTGATCTTTTACATGCTCAACTTTAACACTGGACCTGCATTTTATAGTCCGTCTCCATTAGGACTAGGAACTTGATCTCACCTACACTGAGATCAGGATCTCTGGGAAAATATTCTGATGGCTCCATGAGGGAGCAAATCAAGTACCTTTGGAATGAGGGGCGAGCACCTAGCCTCTACGCCACAGATACCTCTATTAGACACATTAACTATCTGCATACCCTTCACAATCTTCGGAAAGAGACTGAGCAGTTAGGTCAAATGCTGTGAAGTCTATTTTCTTAGACATCATGACTCATAATTTAACAAAATAATTGTTTTATAGGATGCAAAAGTTGTTAAAAACTATGTTTAAAAAATTATCTTAAAGTTATCATTATTAGGGACAAATACATACTTAAAGTTATCATTATTAGGGACACATACGTACTTAAAGTTATCATATTAGGACACATACGTACTTAAAGTTATCATTATTAGGACAAATACATACTTAAAGTTATCATTATTAGGGACTAATACTTACTTAGGAAAGTTATTATTAGGGACAAATATGTATTTAAAGTTATCATTATTAGGACAAATACTTATAAATTATCATTATTAGGGACAAATGACTTAAAGTTATCATATTAGGACAAATACATACTTAAAAGTTCTTATTAGGACAAATACTTACTTAAATTTATCATTATTAGGACAAATACTTAAAGTTATCAAACTAGGGACTTGTTCATTGTGTCCTGTTCTGAGACATAAAATGAGAACATGTTCTAATCTGCTCAAATATGTCCTGTGTTAGCATTGGTGGCTGTCTGAGTGATTTAATCATTCTTTTTTTCTGCGGCATGTAAGTGGTACATCAGGTTGCTCATCTGCAACACATTCCTTAACCGGTCGATCTTCTGCCTCATTTCCTCGCATTCCCCAGTAGGCAGTATCCACTGAATACAACCTTACGCTGGTTGCACAGTTCAGAAATTAGATATATACACCTGGCAATTTTCTGGACTGAAGTGTATGTATCTGAATGTTCATTGTAAAATTACCTTACTTCCTGCAAACATGGGCTGACATAAGCCAGCTCTGTCAGCATCCTCAGTAGATGTGGTATCTGGAGCTTATGTTCATAAACTATTACCAGTAACTCATATGTGCAAATCTGTGTCATATTACCCAATATTTTCCCATGTTATCAAATCTATAAGTATGACATTGTTACATAAACTGCAAACGACAACTGATATAGTGTTAGGAACAATTCTAGCAGTCTTTTTATGAACACTGAATTTGAAAAACTAATATAAATGTTAAGGATAAGTTGCACTACTATGTTTCATTGAGATCACAAAGGAATGAAGGAAAAAAGAATGAAAACATATTTCAAATGGTTATTGATTTTAGGCAACGATAATGTGACAGATTTACAGCACAATTTTCTCCAAGGCTAAAGGACAGTATACACAAACTATTGTCACTCACCCAAAAGACCTCTAACCTATTTGCCGTCCACATAAGAGGAGTAAGTCCAGCCTGGTCCTGCATGTCAACATCCTGACCTTTGGCTATCAGGTAGGCCACAATGGCTGTGTGACCAAACTGAGATGCCAGGTGAATACAGCTACAACCTAGGTGAAATGAAATAGTCATGACAAATTAACTTGTTATGTTCAACACAGACTTAATTCACGTTCATCACATTCTGACAAAATAAATATAGATACTGCCCACCAAGAGATGACCACAGCTATGAAGCAGTAGTTATAATATTATGTCTTAAACAACTACAAAGTGTGGCACAAAGGACAACATTGTATCCACACAAGATCATACAGTATTTCACAAATAAATAATAGAATGATTTAATGTGAGAAAAACTTGTATATTTCTAAATATAATTTTTATATTCCTAATTCTAAATAAAAATTAATTCTACTACTTACCCTCGCCATCTCTGAGTGATGGATCTGCTCCAAAAGACATCAGCTGAACAATCATCGGTAGGTGGCCTTGTCTGATACAAAAATCATTTCATGTTAAATTCGTATGTATGGCGAAACACGCAAAAACAAAGTACTGTAGTTTTACAAAAATCGATAACAATACACAGCAAAGTTCGACCAAAAGACCTTTATCAAGGAAAGGCCTTTATTCCCATTGCTACATAGTTTTACTGAAGTCTTCCTTATATAAAAATAAAATACAAATATGGTCTAATTATCATAAGAATTTTTTCTACACAAGCATCAAACCTCGAGTAGAAATAGTTAAGTACCGACTTTTAAATATTAAGTTAAAGGTTGTCCACAAAAGGTGACCTAAGAGATAACAGGTGGCAAAATACACTGTTTATGAAGCACAGGAAGCTTGTGCCAGAAATCTTCTTATCCTGACACTGTGAGACAAGACAGGATTAGGAAAGAAGAAGTTCTGACAAATAGCATCCACTGTATGGGGGAAATAAGGATAGAAAAAGGAATCAAATGGGCAAAGTTATGGTTAGGTTGAGTAGAGGATGTCATTCAACTTGTGTGTACTCTAGAGGATATAGAGCTGGGTGAAGACTGGATAAAGGTGCCGATAAACTCACAGACCTCCTTCCACATCATTATTACATTTGACAGAGAAAGTACAAATAAAAACCAAACAGTTGCAGAATCAAAGGTGCAGGCATTGATCAATGAAGGTGACACTGTTATTTACATGGATGCAGGAGCGGCTCGTCATTAAGGGCCATGGGCCCGGCCCCACCAAACATTTTGAGTAACATGCATTTATTAAATTTAGAAACGATTTGTTCATAATTATTACTTTCAACGTGATACTGATTAGCTTTGAAAGTTGATATATAACGCTAAAACATCACACAGTCTGAAATTTAGCTTCTTTCCTCCCTAATTATTATACGTCCCTGCATGGATGATCTTGTCGTTCCTTATTTGTGTAGCTCGTCTACTTTCAGAGATGAGCGTAGTGGGAAAGTTGTCGGAGAAGAGAGAAGCGCTTTAGCTGTGACCACATGTAGCATGACTATAGATGACATGAAAATTACCAAGGCAACAGCTTAGCTGGAGATTAAGAGCACCACCTATGTTTGCCTACTCAGTGACTCATAAGCATGCACAGGAAGGTCCAGGTCAATTGTATGAGTCGGCAGTGGCTGTGATCAATGCTCAGTTCAAGACTGCAGTAAGTCACATTTCTTTTGTACCGGAGCTGCAGGACTCAAGGGAAATGAACAAGCAGGTACAGTTAGTGGCTTGGATATAGTGGTAAACTGTAGAGCAATGGATAGGGCTAATCCTGAATCCCATTAGGGAGATGGGTTGGACAGGGGGTTCAGGTGGTAATTTAACCTGCTGCCTTGCAGGTCGGCTGGGGACAGCCAAAGGCTGACGGAGAGCAAACCCAGTAAACGCTAGTTGAAGCTGGACACATCGCCAAAGGATAAGCACCAGAACTGCAAATGGTACTGAAGATTGTGAACGTATCACACTCGCTCTTGGTGTTAGGCTGTTTATATATCACAATAAGAATGATAAAATTGGCCGTAAAAGAACGATTGCGAGAGAGGTGGTAATTTGAATTTTAGCCATGTCCCAACAACAGAAACTTGGGACTCAAACATAGTGTTGCAAAATGTGAACACTATACAGGAAGTCGATTTTACTTCATCAACAAACACAGGACTGGAACTGTTAGTCACAAAGTGCTGATGAATTTACTGAAGGTGAGATCAGAGCACTTATGGACTTGTTCATTGTGCAATGAGAATGGTGTGATTACTAACAATCTAACATCAATCCTCTTAGTTGTTGTTAAAAGTTAATTGCATATCCTTTACAGGATTTTGCGAATCAGCCACAGCTTTCTGTTTGTGATGTTTCTAGGCATAGAGAGTTCAGTAGTTTGCCATTGATTTCTGAATGGGTGGTGCCACCCTATTGTAAAAATCCGCACGCAACAATTTGCAACCCAACTGTCCGCAGCGTGATTCAAACTCAGAACGTCGGGGTTAATAGACTGAGTCACTATCCCGTAAGCCACAGACGCCACCGGTTGTTGTTACACCATATATTTATATATTTTACAAAATTTTTAAATTATAGTTAATTGAGTTCACATTTAGAAGGATATGTATTGACTAAAATACATCAACCTCTAATCCAAGATTGTTTGTAAGGTTATACAATACTGATGTATCTCATAAATATGCAAGCAAGTGATACTAGAAGAAATAAATAAACTACCTTGTGGCCCAGTGTAGAGAAGTAGAGTTTAAGTTGCCTCCAAATCTGTCCACAATTGCCCCTTTTGACATATAGTAACTGGAATAACATAATAATATCAGTAATTATGCATTTGTAATAGATGGATACTTAGTTGCAAAGAAAGTATTGCTGATAGCTATAAATATCATGATGCTGATTGTGAATTGAGATGTTATGAGAGATGTTATCAATGTGCAATGTAAACTACAGTGGTGAACAATGTTCTGTTGATTTGTTATGAAGTTGAATATACAAATATATATATATATATATATATATGTATAGGTATCTGTCACTGACATAATATATATATATATATTTATGACCATCCACTGTATGGGGAAATAAGGATAGAAAAAGGAATCCAATGGGCAAAGTTATGGTTAAGTTGAGTAGAGGATGTCATTCAACTTGTGTGCACTCTAGAGGATATAGAGCTGGATGAAGACTGGATAAAGGTGCCGATAAACTTCATATCTACATAATATATATATAGATATATATATAGACATGAGTGACTGATATCTAAGAAATTGTGGGAGAAAAAATTGGATAACTACAATTATGGCCAAGGAGACATTAAGCTACCAAGATACAATAAAAGATGTTCAAGAGCTTGAAGAGATTACTTTTTGTAACACCAACATCTTATTTAGTTAACCACTTTTTATGATCTGTGTTTGATCTGTTCTAGAAAGTATAGATATGGTGTATCCTAGTTTCTTGTGCCTACATACCTAACCTACCTTCGGTGTGTGTGGTATTCAGATTTGCCTCCTAACCTGTGACAGCCTCTTCACTGACTACTAGGCATGATCTGTGCGTACAGGCACTGATTAGCACTAGCACTAAAGTGACCACTATCCAACCTCTTCTTGTGACTTGCATGTCATATAAGTCAAAGAGTGTGAACAAGAGATGCCATCACTTTGTGACAGGGAGGCTGTTCAGAATAAGAACATGGTCCTTATTTTTGGGACACACATTTTTTGTTTTACTGTGACAACTTCTGAGTTTACACCTGTCTCTCTTGCCTTTCAGCTCATCCTTTCTTTTCAAAAGATTCTGCACCTTTCATGTTTTCCTCATAACTCAGTCATCAGCTAGTTTTTCCCATTTGTTGGGATCAATGGAAAAGTTCTCCATTAAGGCCTTGCAGACATCCTTATGTCTGAGCTGTGATCTGCTTAGGTGTCTCTTCCCTTCCAAAAGTTCACAGAACAACACCTTTTGAGGTGTACTGCTACTATCCATTCTTCTCACATATCCTAGCCATCTTAGTCTTCTACTGCCCAGCATGCCCATGATGGAAGTCAAGCTTGCAGTACTTCAGAGATGGTTATCTTGTTGTACCACCTGATGTTCATAATCTTGCAAAGACATTGAAGGTAAAAGATGTTAATTTTTCTCTTGTGCCTAGAGTAGGATGTCCATGTTTCTGAGCCATATAGTAAAGAGCTCATTACACTTCTTAACTATACCTGTTCTGTTATTAATGTGATAATAGCCAGAAGTATAAGAAAAGCTTTCTTACTTAACTATACCTGTTCTGTTATCTTTATTTTCTCCAACCCTAGTTTGCCTCACAGCGTCAGGATAAGAAGATATTTCTAGAACAAGCCCTAGTGTGTGCCTCATAAATAGTGTCTTTTGTCAAACTCTGTTATCTCTGAGGTTCACCTTTTGAGTGGCCTGCCTTTTGCTTTGTATCCATTGCATCGGAGCAATATTGCTCTTTGAGGTGCACTGTCTGTTGGTTGTCTGCTTATGTGGCCGAACTATTGAATTTGTTGTTTCTTGATGAAGTTCAGTACTGAAATTGTACCCATTTTTTTCCTGATGTCTTTATTTCTCAACCGGTCTCTTCTTTTTACTCTCAGCATTCTTGCAGACACTTTATCTCTGTTGTGACTAGTTTTCTTCTATCATTTGATATCAGCATCCAGATTTGGCACTGGTAACATAACGTAACTATATTTGTTCTGTTAATAATGTGATAATAGCCAGATAAAAGCTTACTTACTTAACTATATCTGTTCTGTTGTTGATTGCAGCCCAATGTAAAAGACTGACGTTTTCATGGTCCATCTGATTAACATCGTAACCTGCTTCAATCAACTCTTTTACACGGTTGAGCACCCCATACTGAGTTGCCCGTACAATATCAAATGAACCGATATCTTCCGGAGACATATAACCTGGTGGAGGTGGTTGTGGCGGCGGAGGCGCAGCCTCCATGCTCTTACTGCCATTATTCTGTAAAGCAAATGTTGATCAGTTTAAAAGAATAGACAACATGACTACATCTATCACAATTACATTTATAGAGATTGAGTTGTTTCTGTCAATGTGTATGACTGTTAAGCCCTTTTTATACGTATCTAAATATTACCAAAATTTGGATTCTTCTTAGCACTGGGGTATTCCACAAAATATTACCAACATATTAAAAATGACATGAAGATCTACAGTGCAGAGTGGTATATGAGGAATAACTTGCCAAATCAGTCAACATCAGATTTGGAACTGAACCTTTTGTCAGCAGTGAATTGTAATATGGGAGAAACAAAAACTAATGAGAGAAATGAAATCCAGTGAATTTTATTTGAACAGCTATATGGTCTAGACTTTGCAGATGATATTGCTCTGATATCTCACCGTCAAGATCAAATACAAAAGAAAATTTCAAGTTATCTACTATTTCTCAGGGAATGGGTTTGTGAATAAAGAAGTAAAGACTAAAAACCTGAAGGTAAACATTGTCAGTAGTGTAGACCAACAACAAGTTGAGAGGGGAAACACTGGAGGGGGTCTACACCTCCCCATTTTTAGAAAACATCATAAATTAAACAAGGGGCACATATTAACATACTGTCATACATCTAATATGCTAAACAAAAGAAGGAGATTTTGTATTTTTAATACTACACAATGCTCAGCAATGAACACTAAGCTAGGAATCGTTAATTTAAATGTGAAGTCTGTTCTTCTGTATAGACATAGCTGATGACCAACAAAAATATTTTTTTAAACTGCAGTGGCTCATCTAAGTTACTAATTCAAACTTATCTGAGAGAACTGGATAGTCTAAAATGGAACAGGAATCTTAAGAAGGAAGTAGTGATGGATGGGTCACACAATATGAAAGCTCTTAATCAGTAGTAGTACTGCCAGATAATCATTATCATGGAACAAAAGGGTTGGTAAATAAAAGAACATATGGAAAAGATATATAGATGCTAATGTTAGAAAAACAGGGAACAGCTGGAGAAAATTGCAAAGGATGGGACTTCTTCAAGAGGGGTAAATTCTGTTGTCTGGACCACTCTGATCATCGTGATAGAGAAAAAAAGATAGATAGTACCAAACTTCCAAAGTCTACTAAAAATATGTGTAAAATGTGTTAGCTTTTAACAGAAATTACATTAATTTTTAATTGATTAATTATTATTTTTATAAAACAAGGTAGCATATAAAGCTGTAGGACTGTGCATGAACTGAGGCATCGCAGTACTGGCACGACGTTTCAGTACTTTTTGTGTGAGGCTGTTCTATACTGACAATAGTAATACTCTGATCAGACTCAGAGTGTGTAAGTTAAAACTAAGTAGACAACTAAATTTTCGGTTTTGTTCCACTCCAGCTTCATCAACTCGAGTGGGATATCAATCATGTCTGTTAAGATGCTAATCCAGCGCGACAACCACTTGTCTATATCAGTGTTAATTTTAAATTTGCCATACAAACAAAATTTAGTTTAGTTAGTAATATGGTGTCATTGTGCAATAACACTTCACTATAACTATAACACTAAAGAATAGTACTATATACTATAGTAGTGCAAAAGTCGTCGAATGAATGGATAAACACCCATCGGGATAAGCAACTTATATTATATTTGACAACATATATGTACAAATTACATCAACTACCTTTAAAACGTGTTTCTCTTGTTGGTTTTTTTAAACTAACTCTAGTAAAGTACTGACTAGTAAATTCAGTATTACATACCTTCACAAGAAGCGGATCCAGTGGATTACAAGAAGGATCAATTTCGTCCATTTTATTGTTTCACGGGGAAATAACGCAAATGGAAACCGGAGACCACTGCAGATTGGAAGTAATAAAAATATTTTTAATCCTTTAACATTTCCAGAAAATATACTTTATATTATATTACGTATCTAAAAAAGTAGGAAACAAAGTTAAAGAAATAAATTACGTTTATAAATCTACTAATAAAAAGATTTGAACGCTTATTTTACATTGAATAAAAAGCAAATTATACAAAATGTAGTCAGCGGCCTCGTGGCCTAATGGATAAGGCGTCTGACTTCGGATCAGAAGATTGCGAGTTCGAATCTCGTCGGGGTCGAATTTTTTTTTCCCTTTACTTTTCTATGTTCTAAGATATCTTTCTGAAGATTATTTTTTTCACTTTTTATCTTATTTTATTTTGTTAGAAAAGCAATAATTTCTTTTGTAGTCCCGCTGCTACCGGGTTGTTGCCCAGTATCGTAGTTTTCTGTTTTTGTCTTGCGCTGTTCTGGTGGCTTGAGTGATTGTTATTTTTGCTCTTTGACAGGACTCTGCTATGACATCTAACCATCTTTTTAGTGGTCCTCCTCTCGCCTTCTTTCCTGGTGTTCTATTGTAGAAGAATGTGGAGTTTGGATGCATTCTTATTAAGTGGCCAAACAACTTCATTATTTGTTTCTCAATATAATTCAAGCAATGTGCCAACGTTCATTCTTATGCTGATGTTGGTGACTGTCTTTTCTGGTCTTGTTAGTAACTTTTCGCAGGCAGCACATTTCACATGTGGTTTTTGGTGTTTTTTGTGTGTGTGTGACTGCGCTTTGCTTATTGTTCATGTTTGGCTCTGGTAACACAAAGTAGGTATGAAAATGCTGTTGATCATCTGTTGCTTAGATGTCAGTGAAATTTGTGGCTGCCTTAACAATGGGACTAGCTGGTAAGTTAATCATTTTTTCATGTCAATTCTAAAATACCCTTATAGGAAAATTATTATAAGTTTCGTCAACGTTTGCACTGATTATGATGTCTGATACATTGTGTTGCAGTCTTGCAAGTCAGCTGATACATTGTGTTGCAGTCTTACAAGTCAGCTGATACATTGTGTTGCAGTCTATGCGAAAGAATCAGCTAAGCTATATTTCCGATCAGATTTCAGTACTTCTTTATCAAGGTATTGTGGGAACCAGGTTTGCATTTCGATCTGTATTCACTTAGCCCAACTGGAGTGCCGCAGACTGCTACTAGGGCCACAGCGTAGAGTAGAATCTTGATAAGTTATTGTTCATTACCTTCTGTCATCTCTATTCACTGCATCTTATTCTCTTGTGTGTTCAATTGGTTAGCCAGCTATCAAGTCCTCAACCCTTTCACCTGTCAGCCTGATTTTCAGATTGTAAGAGGGTCACTGTAAATCACCTCCGGAGAAGAAGGATATCCAACTCATGACATTGCATTATTGTAACTATCTTCTTGGGTTTAAAATACAACACTGGAAAACCATTCAGTCCGAATTAGTCCATGAAAATATCTGAAAAGTATATATAACAAAGAAGGAGAAACTCATTTGTCTGACACACGAAAGCTCTCTCTCTCTCTCTCTCGATCGCCGCCCAGACAATGTACCAGACATCCCCATAAATTCTATTCATGCAGCCCTAGCATTGGTGTATTTTACGTCACATCTTCAGCACCATTTGAAGGACTGGTGCTTATCCTTCGGCGATGTGTCCGGTTTCAGCCAGCGTTTACTTGGTTCCCTCTCCGTTCTGTAGCCATCTATTGTTTTTACGGTGTGGGGTAGCTAGCCCCACACCCAACCTAGTTAGATGCCTCTTACGACATGTGTGGCAGGTAACAGTGGTTCTATTCTTTACACCATAATTTGGGCCCCTTTAACCACTCGGGCAACACTAAATCTGATTCCATCTCCTTATGTTTCTTGTTCCTGGCTAGTGGTGGAGATCAATTCATTTTAAAAGCCCTTCTTCTTCAATGATCCAGTGGCGTTTGCGGCTTTTGCATTTCGATCAAATGTCATATGGTCAGAATTGCAATACTTGGCCCCCATTCCCTCATATCCACCCTCCCAGAGGAGTCAGAATTGAATTGTTCTAGATAAGAGAGATAGTCATAATTTATGGAACTGAGAATTTGAAAACAGATAAGAAAATAAAAAGTATGTTAAAGAATTCGAGGAATCAGAATGAAATCAGAATTCGAGGGATGACATCAGAATGAAAAACGAAAGCCGGTCAAGAAATGCAATGCAGTAGACACAGTCAGGAAAGCGGAAGAAAGGGAGGCATAGAAGCACATGGAGAAGAACGTTTGATGCAGAGTTCAAAGTTTTGTAGAGGATCAGGTTTGAAGAAATAACGCAGTCAAAGAGTGGACAGTTCAGCCTTTATGTCCTTCATATTTCGTTCCATTTCATATACCCTTGGGGACAGTGAGGACTGTAGGCACTAAAGAACTATCGGATTCTCTGTGGTGCTCAATAAGACAATAGCAATGGAAGAGTTCAGTGTGTTCATTCTCCGCTAGCAACAGATCATGCCGCTCTACTATACGCCATGCAGGTATCCAAATGTTCAAAGCGAAAGGATTATCCCATCTTGAATCTCTGCGCTTTACGATGACTCTGCCAGCCACCAGAAATCTGCACATATTGGTTCTTTATCCTCGGGTCTTCTTCTTCAAACGCTCCATATCGATCACTTATTAAACCACCCGTTGTGATTTTGTATGTGATCTGAGCCTAAGCGCGATTGTGCGTTGTGTATGCGATTGTGCGATTATGCGCCTACGGGTGTCTAGGTCAGCACATCCGATTTCTGTACCTACTTGGAATTTACTAGAATAGCTTCCCTAGACCTGTGGGAAAGATGGACTTGCAACTCGAACGATATTCTTCTTCGACTTCGAACGCTCCATATCGACAACTTATTAACCACTCTATATGATTTTTATGTAATCTGAGCCTAAGAGCGACTGTAAGTTGTGCCAGTTATGCCCTACAAATAGGCCAGCACATCCGATTTATGCGATGCTTTTTATTTACTAGGATAGCTTCCTAGACCTGTGGGACAGATGGACTTGCCACTTGAATGATCAATTTTTTAGCCATTGAATTGGTCTTTATCCTCAACATCATTCTGGCTTCTTTCTAACTGTAAAATGCACATGCATGTTGTCCAACAGTATACAAATTTGTACTGATGAACTATCGGTAAGGTTTTGGAATCAGAGAAACTCCTTTTATAGTACCACATCTGCTGAGGTCTACTGTAGCATTGTGTCAGATATGATTGGATATATGGGAAGCCGTTGTCCACCTGCCCAGCGTGTTCGTAGCGCGTAGGACGGCGGGTGACTAGCCCTCTGTGAGTGCGGGTTCAATTCCGCGGGCTGGCAGAAAAAGCCACAGGTTCTCCAGATTTACGGTGTTCGTGGCACCGAACCGAAGGGTTACAATGTCCATGGCACCGAGCCGAAGAGCTGAAAAGCTCAAGTGCTTCTGGATCGGGAAAAAACAATGGGCAGCCGTCAAAGTTAACTCATGTCACATCCTATAGATAAACATGACATGGGTCGAGTCAGTCTATGTTCGCGTAGCTATAGATAACTGATGAGTCTGACCCAGGTCTTACATGCACCTAAACAGTGTCAGAAAAGAAATGTTGCATTTCTTGGATGTTGTATTGATTTACTACTGGCTTACCTCATCTGTTCCGACACTCAAGTTATGAATGCCTCACGAACCCACTGTCTCGTGGCGAAATAATGTAACAAAGTATATATGTATGCTAGACATTTTACCTAGTTACGCCTTAACTATTGAACGCTTTGGTTTTTTTTTCTAATTCAAAATTGTATTTCATCATTATTTTACATTTTGTTAGTTTTGTTTATATTTTGTAAGTACATTTAGTAGCTTTCATTAATGATGGCCTTGACGTCTGCAACCAACGCCACGGGATTCCTCTCTTTGCGAGAGTTTGGATTGAAGATTGGAGTGACCAGAAAAGAAAAGCACTACAAGTATATGAGTTGACTCATCAATCAACGTCGAACTGGTACAGTTAGTCCGCTGAACGCTGTTGGAGATATAGCGAAGGAGATCGAAGCACCTATGGACATGTCCGGAGTGCAATGAAGATATTCCTAACTGAAACTGAAGTGTATTTCGTAATTTCGGACGATCTATATTTTCTATAATGGGAAAAACTAGCTGATGACAGAGTTGTGTGGAAAGCCAAATTTCGAAAGGTCGCAGAGTCTTTTGAGAAGAGACTTATGTATGAGCTGAACGACAAGAGAGAAAAGCGAAAACTCAGAAGTTGTCACAGTAAAACACTTGCCAATTGACCGTCTGTAAAGACGAAAAGGACATACATACATAATAGAACAATTACAACTTATGGTTGAATGGTTTAACATCATAGTGGAACAATTACAACTTATTGTTGAATGGTTTAACATCATAGTGGAACAATTACAACTTATTGTTGAATGGTTTAACATCATAGTGGAACAATTACAACTTATGGTTAAATGGTTTAACATCATAATTGGGCAGCTAACATGACAGGAATTAAAATTTAAATCATAATTACAACAAACGGCATGAAAGTACATTAGAATAAATCCAAAATGCATCGATTTTCACATGTACATAATTCTCGACTTACATTCAAAATTGCATCTGTTGTCTAGCCAATGATACATAAACTCGACTCTACATTATTCGTGAATAGATGCACCTAATATGTACAGTCATAATTTCTGACACTTTTCTTCCAAAATTGCATCTGTTGTCTAGCCAATGATACATAGACTTGACTCTACATCCAAAATTGCATCTGTTGTCTAGTCAATGATACATAAACTCGACTCTACATCCAAAATTGCATCTGTTGTCAGTCAATGATACATAAACTCGACTCTACATTATTCGTGAATAGATGCACCTCGGGAAAAGTTACAAAGATTACTCCTGGCATCGCTGTGTTTCATTTCCATTTCCTGTCTAAGACTGTCTGGTGCTGTCGCTAAGATTTCATTCATATCTAGAAATACATTTATCCAGGTCATGTGAGACTTGACATTGATATACATTTTCTGATACTTTACAGTGTTTAAGCCCTCGATGTCCTGTCGTTCGGTTGCAGACTTCAACAAACGTCGTCTGTCGCAGTTGTCTTCATTGCCAGAGTCCTGAATATGGCGTATCATATCGTACTTGCCAACATCATTATAAGGGCGCGCTATCTCGTACTTCTTATTTATAATCCGCTCATACAGATCATCGTCTTCGCCCCCAGCCGAAATATAAATTAGAGTTACCATTAATCTTGAGATACTGTTCTTTTGTGAAACCAACGACACCGCCAAAATATGTTTTATATGGAAGCTGGTAGTTGTATTTGTCCATAGCCACAGCAAAGTGAATGGGATGGTCATCACATCTGTATAGATTTTGTCATTCAGGGAATCAAATCAACATCGTGAAAGATGAAACAGTCGTAGTTGTCGAACTTCAGGGCTTCCAGGAAACCGATATTAAATAGAGAAGCTCGATTAAAAGTTGTTGGCATGGCTTGTTCAATAATGAAAAATCTGGCATCGATAAGCTGTCGTTGCAGTAGAGGGATTAGATTATTCATCAGAATATATAGGTGCGTAAAACGTTTTCTGAAAGGTATAATAATAGCGACTTTTTCAGCTGCTGTACAATTTTTGGGACGAACCCTTCCACCAACTTCAACATCGGGATACATTAGAGCTAATTCTTCAGGTGCTACACACTCCTTGATTCCTGCCAGACGACCAACAAGAACATCACTTGGATAAAGTGGACACGGCTCCTGAAAACTAGGCTCACTACTTTTGTCACTGATCTTCTGCTGGAGCATGTCGTTGTAGTCGTTGCTATCTTGTTTGATATCAGCATCGCCATGAATCTCATCTAACAGAGCGTTAACAAAGACATACTCTCTCACTTTGTCTCCGTTCAAATGTCGTCTCAGGCTGTGTGTGTCGCTTGCTGGAAACAGAGAGATACATGCAGAGCTGTAAGTTAAGTAGTCATCGACTTACATAAATACAAAAAAGAAAGCTCTAATAATTGATAACACAAATCTGTCAGAATAATGCGAGCAACATTCACAATGAACATACATAAATGTAAGGCAGGACCGTGCCGTGCTTTGATGCAGAGAGGCTGCCGCATCAGGCGGAACCGTAAGAGAGGGGGCGCATAAGCAGTAAAATCAAAATTACAATTGAAGGTTATTTTAAGGAAAAAACATTTAGGGCGGCATTTCGAAGACAAGTCCTTATGTGGTCACCAGTTGGGAAAAGAAAACGTGGAAGACCAAAGACCACTCTTCGAAGAACCATCCAACAAGAAAGTAAACTATTGGGATGTAAAACCATACAAGATCTCCAACTGCTAGCAAAGAACCGTATCACATGGAGATCTAAAACCTCTGCCCTATGTGCCGCCTTTGGCACGAAAGGAACAAACTAACTAACTAACTATTTCGAAGAGTTGCATGATACTTATAAAATATACCGCACGCTCCTGGTGTGAGGCAATGGGGAAAGGCTATACATTTTGAAAAAGATTCGTTGTGGTAATAACACTACCAATACAAAGGGTAAATATGCACGATTGATAAGTATGGTTGAATCTGTTGTCATGTGTCAAATATTGTACACAAGGTACTCATTTTCACTTCCTACCCATCCAAAGATAGACTAGCCGACCTCAAGCAGAACACAAACTGTAGACCAATTCAAAATACAAATTAGATATTTAATTAGATATAATTGTTTTACTATTCATAGCTACGATAAAAATGTGAAATGCTTACCACATAGAGAAAGTAAAATATATTTTTTTTTAAACACCATGCCCGCCTGCCCAGCGTGTTCGTAGCGCGTTGGACGACGGGGGATAAGCCCTCTGTGAGTGCTGCTTCAACTCCGCTGGCTGGGAGAAAAGCCACATGTCCTTCAGATTTACGGTGTTCGTGGCACCGAACCGAAGGGTTACGATATCCATGTCACTAAACCGAAGATCTGAAAGCTCAAGTGCTTCTGGATCGAAAAAAACACACACACAAAACACCATAGTGGTTGGTGGTGTGATTGGAGCTCGTTTGTACGCCACTAAAGGTGTCAATGGTATGCATTGAGTTAATACTATAAGCACGTGCATATTTTGCTTAATAGTAAATCCAGTCCTATTTCTACTATATTATCTTATAGTGATACACTCCACTCTTCCACTATATAATCTTATAGTGATACATCCCACTCTTCCACTATATAATCTTATAGTGATACATCCCACTCGTCCACTATATAATCTTATAGTGATACATCCCACTCTTCCACTATATAATCTTATAGTGGCACACTAAACTCTTCCACTATATTATCTTATAGTGGCACACTAAACTCTTCCACTATATAATCTTATAGTGGCACACTAAACTCTTCCACTATATAATCTTATAGTGGCACACTAAACTCTTCCACTATATAATCTTATAGTGGCACACTAAACTCTTCCACTATATAATCTTATAGTGGCACACTAAACTCTTCCACTATATAATCTTATAGTGATACATCCCACTCTTCCACTATATAATCTTATAGTGGCACACTAAACTCTTCCACTATATTATCTTATAGTGGCACACTAAACTCTTCCACTATATAATCTTATAGTGGCACACTAAACTCTTCCACTATATAATCTTATAGTGATACATCCCACTCTTCCACTATATTATCTTATAGTGGCACACTAAACTCTTCCACTATATTATCTTATAGTGGCACACTAAACTCTTCCACTATATAATCTTATAGTGGCACACTAAACTCTTCCACTATATAATCTTATAGTGATACATCCCACTCTTCCACTATATTATCTTATAGTGATACATCCCACTCTTCCACTATATTATCTTATAGTGATACACTAAACTCTTCCACTATATTATCTTATAGTGATACATCCCACTCTTCCACTATATTATCTTATAGTGGCACACTAAACTCTTTCACTATATTATCTTATAGTGGCACACTAAACTCTTCCACTATATAATCTTATAGTGGCACACTAAACTCTTCCACTATATAATCTTATAGTGGCACACTAAACTCTTCCACTATATAATCTTATAGTGGCACACTAAACTCTTCCACTATATAATCTTATAGTGGCACACTAAACTCTTCCACTATATAATCTTATAGTGATACATCCCACTCTTCCACTATATAATCTTATAGTGGCACACTAAACTCTTCCACTATATTATCTTATAGTGGCACACTAAACTCTTCCACTATATAATCTTATAGTGGCACACTAAACTCTTCCACTATATAATCTTATAGTGATACATCCCACTCTTCCACTATATTATCTTATAGTGGCACACTAAACTTTTCCACTATATTATCTTATAGTGGCACACTAAACTCTTCCACTATATTATCTTATAGTGGCACACTAAACTCTTCCACTATATAATCTTATAGTGGCACACTAAACTCTTCCACTATATAATCTTATAGTGATACATCCCACTCTTCCACTATATTATCTTATAGTGATACATCCCACTCTTCCACTATATTATCTTATAGTGATACACTAAACTCTTCCACTATATTATCTTATAGTGATACATCCCACTCTTCCACTATATTATCTTATAGTGGCACACTAAACTCTTCCACTATATTATCTTATAGTGGCACACTAAACTCTTCCACTATATAATCTTATAGTGGCACACTAAACTCTTCCACTATATAATCTTATAGTGATACATCCCACTCTTCCACTATATAATCTTATAGTGATACATCCCACTCTTCCACTATATTATCTTACAGTGATACATCCCACTCTTCCACTATATAATCTTATAGTGATACATCCCACTCTTCCACTATATTATCTTACAGTGATACATCCCACTCTTCCACTATATTATCTTATAGTGGCACACTAAACTCTTCCACTATATTATCTTATAGTGGCACACTAAACTCTTCCACTATATAATCTTATAGTGGCACACTAAACTCTTCCACTATATAATCTTATAGTGATACATCCCACTCTTCCACTATATAATCTTATAGTGATACATCCCACTCTTCCACTATATTATCTTACAGTGATACATCCCACTCTTCCACTATATAATCTTATAGTGATACATCCCACTCTTCCACTATATTATCTTACAGTGATACATCCCACTCTTCCACTATATAATCTTATAGTGATACATCCCACTCTTCCACTATATAATCTTAAGTGATACATCCACTCTTCCACTATATAATCTTATAGTGATACATCCCACTCTTCCACTATATAATCTTATAGTGATACATCCCACTCTTCCACTATATTATCTTATAGTGATACATCCCACTCTTCCACTATATTATCTTAAAGTGATACATCCCACTCTTCCACTATATTATCTTACAGTGATACATCCCACTCTTCCACTATATAATCTTATAGTGATACATCCCACTCTTCCACTATATAATCTTATAGTGATACATCCCACTCTTCCACTATATAATCTTATAGTGATACATCCCACTCTTCCACTATATTATCTTATAGTGATACATCCCACTCTTCCACTATATAATCTTATAGTGGCACACTAAACTCTTCCTATATTATCTTTCCTAAACCTTCACTATTATCTTATAGTGGCACACTAAACTCTTCCACTATATAATCTTATAGTGATACATCCCACTCTTCCACTATATAATCTTATAGTGATACATCCCACTCTTCCACTATATAATCTTATAGTGGCACACTAAACTCTTCCACTATATTATCTTATAGTGATACATCCCACTCTTCCACTATATTATCTTATAGTGATACATCCCACTCTTCCACTATATTATCTTACAGTGATACATCCCACTCTTCCACTATATAATCTTATAGTGATACATCCCACTCTTCCACTATATAATCTTATAGTGATACATCCCACTCTTCCACTATATAATCTTATAGTGATACATCCCACTCTTCCACTATATTATCTTATAGTGATACATCCCACTCTTCCACTATATAATCTTACAGTGGTACTCCCACTCATGTTGCGCAATCCACAGACACATAATTGTAGTTGTCAGTCCCAACAGTACAAATGCCTGACCCACTCTTTTCCTCAACAACAACTGAGACAGTACCATCTCCTTCACACAATATCCTCCAACCTAGCCAACAGATAGAAGTTTTGATTCCAACTGTGCCTGAAAATAGAAGATACAACTATTAAAACCTGAACGCCTGTCTGCAAGAGTTGATTATTAGACGATACAATAAACTATGATTGAATGTCTCTCTGCTAGAGTTGATTATTAGACGATACAATAAACTATGATTGAATGTCTCTCTGCAAGAGTTGATTGTTAGACGGTACAATAAACTATGATTGAATGTCTCTCTGCAAGAGTTGATTATTAGACGATACAATAAACTATGATTGAATGTCTCTCTGCAAGAGTTGATTATTAGACGATACAATAAACTATGATTGAATGTCTCTCTGCTAGAGTTGATTATTAGACGATACAATAAACTATGATTGAATGTCTCTCTGCAAGAGTTGATTGTTAGACGGTACAATAAACTATGATTGAATGTCTCTCTGCTAGAGTTGATTGTTAGACGATACAATAAACTATGATTGAATGTCTCTCTGCAAGAGTTGATTATTAGACGATACAATAAACTATGATTGAATGTCTTTCTGCTAGAGTTGATTATTAGACGGTACAATAAACTATGATTGAATGTCTCTCTGCTAGAGTTGATTATTAGACGATACAATAAACTATGATTGAATGTCTCTCTGCTAGAGTTGATTATTAGAAGATACAATAAACTATGATTGAATGTCTCTCTGCTAGAGTTGATTTTAGAAGTACAATAAACTATGATTGAATGTCTCTTGCAGAGTTGATTATTAGACGATACAATAAACTATGATTGAATGTCTCTCTGCTAGAGTTGATTATTAGACGATACAATAAACTATGATTGAATGTCTCTCTGATAGAGTTGATTGTTAGACGATACAATAAACTATGATTGAATGTCTCTCTGCTAGAGTTGATTATTAGACGATACAATAAACTATGATTGAATGTCTCTCTGCAAGAGTTGATTGTTAGAAGATACAATAAACTATGATTGAATGTCTCTCTGCAAGAGTTGATTATTAGACGATACAATAAACTATGATTGAATGTCTCTCTGCTAGAGTTGATTGTTAGAAGATACAATAAACTATGATTGAATGTCTCTCTGCTAGAGTTGATTGTTAGACGATACAATAAACTATGATTGAATGTCTCTCTGCAAGAGTTGATTATTAGACGTTACAATAAACTATGATTGAATGTCTCTCTGCTAGAGTTGATTATTAGAAGATACAATAAACTATGATTGAATGTCTCTCTGCAAGAGTTGATTATTAGAAGATACAATAAACTATGATTGAATGTCTTCTGCAGAGTTGATTATTAGAAGATACAATAAACTATGATTGAATGTCTCTCTGCTAGAGTTGATTATTAGACGATACAATAAACTATGATTGAATGTCTCTCTGCAAGAGTTGATTATTAGACGATACAATAAACTATGATTGAATGTCTCTCTGCAAGAGTTGATTATTAGACGATACAATAAACTATGATTGAATGTCTCTCTGCAAGAGTTGATTATTAGACGATACAATAAACTATGATTGAATGTCTCTCTGCAAGAGTTGATTATTAGACGATACAATAAACTATGATTGAATGTCTCTCTGCTAGAGTTGATTATTAGACGATACAATAAACTATGATTGAATGTCTCTCTGCTAGAGTTGATTATTAGACGATACAATAAACTATGATTGAATGTCTCTCTGCAAGAGTTGATTATTAGACGATACAATAAACTATGATTGAATGTCTCTCTGCTAGAGTTGATTATTAGAAGATACAATAAACTATGATTGAATGTCTCTCTGCTAGAGTTGATTTTTAGAAGATACAATAAACTATGATTGAATGTCTCTCTGCTAGAGTTGATTATTAGACGATACAATAAACTATGATTGAATGTCTCTCTGCTAGAGTTGATTATTAGACGATACAATAAACTATGATTGAATGTCTCTCTGATAGAGTTGATTGTTAGAAGATACAATAAACTATGATTGAATGTCTCTCTGCAAGAGTTGATTATTAGACGTTACAATAAACTATGATTGAATGTCTCTCTGCAGAGTTGATTGATTAGACGTACAATAAACTATGATTGAATGTCTCTCTGCAAGAGTTGATTATTAGACGATACAATAAACTATGATTGAATGTCTCTCTGCAAGAGTTGATTGTTAGACGATACAATAAACTATGATTGAATGTCTCTCTGCAAGAGTTGATTATTAGACGATACAATAAACTATGATTGAATGTCTCTCTGCAAGAGTTGATTATTAGACGATACAATAAACTATGATTGAATGTCTTTCTGCAAGAGTTGATTATTAGACGATACAATAAACTATGATTGAATGTCTCTCTGCAAGAGTTGATTATTAGAAGATACAATAAACTATGATTGAATGTCTCTCTGCTAGAGTTGATTATTAGAAGATACAATAAACTATGATTGAATGTCTCTCTGCAAGAGTTGATTGTTAGACGATACAATAAACTATGATTGAATGTCTCTCTGCAAGAGTTGATTATTAGACGATACAATAAACTATGATTGAATGTCTTTCTGCAAGAGTTGATTATTAGACGATACAATAAACTATGATTGAATGTCTCTCTGCTAGAGTTGATTATTAGACGATACAATAAACTATGATTGAATGTCTCTCTGCAGAGTTGATTTTAGACGATACAATAAACTATGATTGAATGTCTCTCTGCAAGAGTTGATTATTAGACGTTACAATAAACTATGATTGAATGTCTCTCTGCTAGAGTTGATTATTAGACGATACAATAAACTATGATTGAATGTCTCTCTGCTAGAGTTGATTATTAGACGATACAATAAACTATGATTGAATGTCTCTCTGCAAGAGTTGATTATTAGACGATACAATAAACTATGATTGAATGTCTCTCTGCTAGAGTTGATTGTTAGAAGATACAATAAACTATGATTGAATGTCTCTCTGCTAGAGTTGATTATTAGACGATACAATAAACTATGATTGAATGTCTCTCTGCAAGAGTTGATTATTAGAAGATACAATAAACTATGATTGAATGTCTCTCTGCAAGAGTTGATTATTAGACGATACAATAAACTATGATTGAATGTCTCTCTGCTAGAGTTGATTGTTAGACGATACAATAAACTATGATTGAATGTCTCTCTGCAAGAGTTGATTATTAGAAGATACAATAAACTATGATTGAATGTCTCTCTGCAAGAGTTGATTATTAGACGGTACAATAAACTATGATTGAATGTCTCTCTGCAAGAGTTGATTATTAGACGATACAATAAACTATGATTGAATGTCTCTCTGCAAGAGTTGATTATTAGACGATACAATAAACTATGATTGAATGTCTCTCTGCAAGAGTTGATTATTAGAAGATACAATAAACTATGATTGAATGTCTCTCTGCAAGAGTTGATTATTAGACGATACAATAAACTATGATTGAATGTCTCTCTGCAAGAGTTGATTATTAGACGATACAATAAACTATGATTGAATGTCTCTCTGCTAGAGTTGATTATTAGACGATACAATAAACTATGATTGAATGTCTCTCTGCAAGAGTTGATTATTAGAAGATACAATAAACTATGATTGAATGTCTCTCTGCTAGAGTTGATTGTTAGAAGATACAATAAACTATGATTGAATGTCTCTCTGCAAGAGTTGATTATTAGACGTTACAATAAACTATGATTGAATGTCTCTCTGCAAGAGTTGATTATTAGACGTTACAATAAACTATGATTGAATGTCTTTCTGCTAAGAGTTGATTATTAGACGATACAATAAACTATGATTGAATGTCTCTCTGCAAGAGTTGATTATTAGACGATACAATAAACTATGATTGAATGTCTCTCTGCTAGAGTTGATTGTTAGAAGATACAATAAACTATGATTGAATGTCTCTCTGCAAGAGTTGATTATTAGACGGTACAATAAACTATGATTGAATGTCTCTCTGCTAGAGTTGATTATTAGAAGATACAATAAACTATGATTGAATGTCTCTCTGCTAGAGTTGATTATTAGACGATACAATAAACTATGATTGAATGTCTCTCTGCAAGAGTTGATTATTAGACGATACAATAAACTATGATTGAATGTCTCTCTGCAGAGTTGATTTTAGAAGATACAATAAACTATGATTGAATGTCTCTCTGCTAGAGTTGATTGTTAGACGATACAATAAACTATGATTGAATGTCTCTCTGCAAGAGTTGATTATTAGAAGATACAATAAACTATGATTGAATGTCTCTCTGCAAGAGTTGATTATTAGAAGATACAATAAACTATGATTGAATGTCTCTCTGCAAGAGTTGATTGTTAGACGATACAATAAACTATGATTGAATGTCTCTCTGCAAGAGTTGATTATTAGACGATACAATAAACTATGATTGAATGTCTCTCTGCTAGAGTTGATTGTTAGAAGATACAATAAACTATGATTGAATGTCTCTCTGCAAGAGTTGATTATTAGACGATACAATAAACTATGATTGAATGTCTCTCTGCTAGAGTTGATTATTAGACGATACAATAAACTATGATTGAATGTCTCTCTGCAAGAGTTGATTATTAGACAATACAATAAACTATGATTGAATGTCTCTCTGCAAGAGTTGATTATTAGAAGATACAATAAACTATGATTGAATGTCTCTCTGCAAGAGTTGATTGTTAGAAGATACAATAAACTATGATTGAATGTCTCTCTGCAAGAGTTGATTATTAGACGATACAATAAACTATGATTGAATGTCTCTCTGCAAGAGTTGATTATTAGAAGATACAATAAACTATGATTGAATGTCTTTCTGCAGAGTTGATTATTAGACGATACAATAAACTATGATTGAATGTCTCTCTGCAAGAGTTGATTATTAGACGTTACAATAAACTATGATTGAATGTCTCTCTGCAAGAGTTGATTATTAGAAGATACAATAAACTATGATTGAATGTCTCTCTGCAAGAGTTGATTATTAGACGATACAATAAACTATGATTGAATGTCTCTCTGCTAGAGTTGATTATTAGACGATACAATAAACTATGATTGAATGTCTTTCTGCAAGAGTTGATTATTAGACGATACAATAAACTATGATTGAATGTCTCTCTGCAAGAGTTGATTATTAGAAGATACAATAAACTATGATTGAATGTCTCTCTGCTAGAGTTGATTGTTAGAAGATACAATAAACTATGATTGAATGTCTCTCTGCTAGAGTTGATTATTAGACGATACAATAAACTATGATTGAATGTCTCTCTGCAAGAGTTGATTATTAGACGATACAATAAACTATGATTGAATGTCTCTCTGCAAGAGTTGATTATTAGACGATACAATAAACTATGATTGAATGTCTCTCTGCAAGAGTTGATTGTTAGACGTACAATAAACTATGATTGAATGTCTCTCTGCAAGAGTTGATTATTAGACGATACAATAAACTATGATTGAATGTCTCTCTGCTAGAGTTGATTTTTAGAAGATACAATAAACTATGATTGAATGTCTCTCTGCAAGAGTTGATTATTAGACGATACAATAAACTATGATTGAATGTCTCTCTGCAAGAGTTGATTATTAGACGATACAATAAACTATGATTGAATGTCTCTCTGCAAGAGTTGATTGTTAGAAGATACAATAAACTATGATTGAATGTCTCTCTGCAAGAGTTGATTATTAGACGATACAATAAACTATGATTGAATGTCTCTCTGCAAGAGTTGATTATTAGACGATACAATAAACTATGATTGAATGTCTCTCTGCTAGAGTTGATTATTAGACGATACAATAAACTATGATTGAATGTCTCTCTGCAAGAGTTGATTATTAGAAGATACAATAAACTATGATTGAATGTCTCTCTGCTAGAGTTGATTGTTAGACGATACAATAAACTATGATTGAATGTCTCTCTGCAAGAGTTGATTATTAGACGTTACAATAAACTATGATTGAATGTCTCTCTGCAAGAGTTGATTATTAGACGATACAATAAACTATGATTGAATGTCTTTCTGCAAGAGTTGATTATTAGAAGATACAATAAACTATGATTGAATGTCTCTCTGCAAGAGTTGATTATTAGACGATACAATAAACTATGATTGAATGTCTCTCTGCAAGAGTTGATTGTTAGACGATACAATAAACTATGATTGAATGTCTCTCTGCAAGAGTTGATTGTTAGAAGATACAATAAACTATGATTGAATGTCTCTCTGCAAGAGTTGATTATTAGACGATACAATAAACTATGATTGAATGTCTCTCTGCTAGAGTTGATTATTAGACGATACAATAAACTATGATTGAATGTCTTTCTGCAAGAGTTGATTATTAGACGATACAATAAACTATGATTGAATGTCTCTCTGCAAGAGTTGATTATTAGACGATACAATAAACTATGATTGAATGTCTTTCTGCTAGAGTTGATTATTAGAAGATACAATAAACTATGATTGAATGTCTCTCTGCAAGAGTTGATTATTAGACGATACAATAAACTATGATTGAATGTCTCTCTGCAAGAGTTGATTATTAGACGATACAATAAACTATGATTGAATGTCTTTCTGCAAGAGTTGATTATTAGCGTTACACATAACGATTTGAATGTCTTGCAAATTGATTATTAGATCGATCAAGTCTCTGATCACAATCGTTCGCTAGAGTGATTTTGAAAGCTAGTCTCAAACTAGCATTAGACTGTCACTATGCTAGAGTTATTATTTGACGATGACTAAAAATTTCTCTTTATGTTTTTCTCTTGAAGTCTATATCACACTGATAAACAACACTTGATTGAATGTATCGCAAGAGTTGATTATTAGACGACAATTAACACTATCAGATCTACATTATTTCTTGAGAGCTTCTTAGTTCAGACGCTCTCAACGTTTTTGATGTCGCAAGTGTTACTATTTGCCTGACTGGCAATACAAGGCAGAAATGCTTTGCAAATGTTTTAGTTAGAAACATCAAACCTGTGAATTGAAATGCTCTTTGCGTTTTTTTTACTGTAACAGTACATCTCATAGATGTCTTTTCTAGAGCGTATTTTAAAGAAGAGATAAAATGATTGAAATGTCTATAGTTTGTTCCAAAATTCTGAATAAAGTTAATGTACAATCAAACTATATTGAATTTTTGCATGAGTCTATCTATTACGAATCCATGTTTAACTAATTGATGTAGCTTGATGCAAAAACGTTTTGATATAATTTTGCATAAGCACAACAAATGATCATCAAGTTTCGAACTTACAGTTTACACAAATGGTGCGAATTCGGCGTATTCTATTACATATTATAGAAGGTACTTGAACAAATAGATCCTTCCAATAAAAAAAATAAATGTCTGCGTCAACGTCAATGACTCGTGAACATGTGAACGTTATCCGGTTTGTTTTGACGTCACTGAACTGCATTTGCACGATGCTTAGTTATGACAACATGACAATGTATTAATTTCGACAATTCCAGTCAACCCGGAAATAGAATAACATATATAATTCTTCACTAATTTGTCATCTTTTGGAACGCTTATATCGTACCATTGATAAACAAACATTTTAGTGATTTTTATGATCCGAGCCTAAGAACGATTGTACGATTTGCCAGTTATGCGCTTACTAATTAGACCAGCTTATCAGATTTCTACAAAACTTTTTATTTACTTGAGTAGCTTCTCTTAGCCCCTACCTCAGTCGCCTCTCACCACGTTTCTTGTAGGTCGCAGTGTTACTATTGTTTGCTCCCCTTGTGAGCTCCGGCAATACCAAGGCGAGAAATGCATTTGACAAATAGTTTTAGTTAGAAACATCAAATTCCGTTGTTGTAATTTGTAATATAACCTTACTTATGCTTCTTCTTACTGTAACATGTGTACATCCTCATAGATGTCTATTTCTAGAGCGTATTTTATAACTGGAAGGGGGAGATTAAATGAACCTGGGAAATAGTACTATAGTTCGTTCCAAAATTCGTGATCACACTAAGGTTTAATTTGTACGAAATCTATCTGATTGATACAAGTAATTTTTTGCATGCAGTCTTATATACCTCACGACGTTACGAATCCATGTTTAACTAATTAGTAGGTAGCTTAGTTGATGCAAAAACGTTTTTTGTTATATAATTTGCATAAGCACAACAAAATGATCATCAAAGTTTAGAACTTACAGTAATACACAAAATGGTGGCGAATGATTGCAAAGGCGTATTCTAATTACATATTATAAAAAGAAAGGTGACATAGTGAACAAATGATACCTTCCACTTCTATAAATGAAAGTAAATGTTGCGTACATACGCCAATGACAGTCGGTAGGAAACATTGTGAACTGATTAATTCCACGGGATTTCCCGATTTTGACGTGCACTGAATTGCATTTGGAACACGGTAATGCTTAGTTATAGACAAACATGACAATCGTACTGTAAAATTTCGACAAGTATACCAGATCAACATCGCGGTAAATTTAGTAATAACATATAATAAAATTCTTACAGAACTAAAGGTTTGGGTGGGCAAAAATACTTTTGGAACGTTGTCAGTGTTACCTATATAAAAATGCAAAAATCAAGAATTTCTGTCAAAGTGGATGATTTTATATCGGTCGGTAAAGATGATCACGAATTTTGGAACGAACTATAAAACTCGATGTGAACACATACCTTTTCAACACTATAGCATAGACATGTCAGCTTGTTTGTGTGTGATACATACTTGACATGTACCCAGTTATCTGAAACGGTTTAAATGAATTACTATTACAGCTGAACACTCCCAGAAGGTTGTTCTTTTATTAAAATTAAGTGTGTGTTTACGTCCCTCTCTCACACACTACACACACAATTTATCCATGCAAGGGTGGTAACAGCAATTTACATTCAGGGCGGTGACTGCTTGAAAAGAATTATACGGTTCTTTAGATTGAATATACGTACAATTTCTTAAGTGTGTTCAGTGAAATTGTGTGTTAGTTTTCATTGGAAGATGACTTTTTTTTTTTCCCGATCCAGAAGCACTTGAGCTGAAAGCTCTTCGGCTCAGTGTCATGGACATAGTAACCCTTCGGCTCGGTGCCACGAACACCGTAAATCTAATGAACCTGTAGCTTTTCTTCCAGTCCGCGGAGTTGAACCCGCACTTACAGAGGACTAGGCACCCGTAGTCCAACGCGCTACGAACACGCTGGGCACGCGGGCGAAGATGACATTTCAAGCAGTGGCGTCTATTTTATGTGTGTAGCGTGTGCCCGCACAAACATGTGAACCTACACTATTTATTTGTAAAAGTATCTTAGTAAAGTAGGTTGAATGCATTTGAAAATAGATGTTTTTCGATTCAGAAGCACTTGCTTTCAGCTCTTCGGCTCGGTACCATGGACATCGTAAAGCTACCGTTCGGTGCCACGAACACCATAAATCTGGAGAACATGTGACTTTTCTACCAGCCGCGAAATTGAACCGTACTCACAGGGGCTTGTCACCGTCGTCCAACGCTGCGAACACGCTGGGCAGCGGGCACCAATAGTTTATATCTAACTTTAAACGATGAGATTCGATTGGTTTGTCCTGAATGCAATGATTCGGCTTCTATTGATATTTGATATTTTATGAAGGTAACAGGAATAGTAGAATCTGATAGTATCAGCAAACATATGGCAAGACTCTGATTTCATCTGAATGCCAAATCAACGTTGTTAGTTTGTAAAACTTTAGTTTATTCTAGTCACGTTTTTGTAAAGCCATACCGCAGTTAAAAGCTTCTATTCATCATGCAGTACATGGTGCAGTGGCGTATACTGGTCCTTGACACAAAGTGAGTTAGGCAGTTAGTAGAAAAGACTGTCGAATCCGACAAACACCTACACGTTGCATTTGTAGATCAGGAAAAAGCGTTAGACCGTGTGGATAGGCACAAGTTGTGGAAAATACTAACAACTTATTGGGTTAATGACCACCTAATCAACCTTTGCAAGAACATTTATACTGACAGCCAATGTACGATTAGAACAAATACAGGATTATCAGAAAAGTTTCACGTAGGGTCAGGAGTAAGACAAGGTTGCGTACTATCCCGCTGCTATTCATCACGTATATTGACCACATCTGAAAATAGATAACACCAACGAAGGAAACAACCTCGGAGAGCTCTTAAATGAATTTCTTTTTGCAGACGATCAGGCAATCATATCAACAACAGAAGAACAGCTACAACAACACATCAACAGACTGAGTTAGCATGTAACGAATACAACATGAGAATAAACATCGACAAAGCAGAAGTAATGACATTCGCCAGAGAGGAAGCACTACCAATATCTCCATCGACAATCGCCCACTAAATCAAGTAAAAGACTTCACATACCTGGGAGCATTTTTTTAAGCAAACGGAAGAATAACTAATGAAATTCAACACAGATGAAGCAAAGCAAATCAAAATGATAGGGCAAATGGCGCCAATTTTAAGATGCAAACACGTCACCATGAACACAAAAAGCAATATTCAACACAATCTTTCTCCCCATATTATGTTACTAGTGCCAAACCTGGACGCTGACAACAAACGATAGAAGAAAACTAGTCACGACAGAGATGAAATGTTTACGCAGAATGCTGGGTGTAACAAGAAGAGACCGGTTGAGAAACGAAGACATCAGGAAAAAGTGGGTACAACATCAGTACTAGACTTCATCAGAAACAACAAATTAAATGGTTCGGTCACGTAAGCAGATTACCATCAGACAGTGCACCTCAAAGAGCAATGCTGCTCCGATACAGTGGGTACATAGCAAAAGGCCGGCCACGTAAAAGATGGACCTCAGAGATAACAGAGGCGACGAAAGAGACTATCTACGAAGCGCATACTAGGGCCCGTTTTAGAAATCTCTTCGCCCGAGTGGTTACCGGGGCCCAAATTTGGGGTGTAAAGAATATAACCACTGTTACCTGCCATGCATGTCGTAAGAGGCGACTAAGGAGGTTTGGTTGAAATCGGATGAACATGTCCTAAACTTGTAGAAATCTATGTGTTTAGGGGCCTACCAAACCAATGTGCAACGTATACACGTTCTTGGCAAAGATCAAACATATCACAAAGAGTGATTAAAATTGGTCGTAAAGAACGAACGCAAAGAAGAAGAAGAAGAAATCTCTTCTTGACCTGACGCTGTGAGGCAAACAGGATCCGAGAAAGAAAAGAAAAAGACACAAAGTGCGCTATATTCTGAGAATGTTAAGGTTATATAAAATCAAATGATTCTAGAATAACTTTCACAGCATATATGTTCAGTCTAAAGGGTGAACTGGCAAGAGACAGAGTGAATTTCAGATGTGCTGTAAAGAGAGCAACATCCTATAAAGGATACGCACCTTGATGATGATGAAAGGTGAAGGATTGACTTCCCTGCACCGGGTTTTCCCATATAGCTCTGTCCATATCTACAGAAATAGAATGCCATCTGACGACAGTGTTGTGCAAAGCACGAACTTCGTAGCTCCATTAACAATCCTAGGGATCTCATGAAAAAAATGTGCAGATGTGACTCGGTTCAGATTCAACCCTACAACCTTCAGTACGACAGACAAACGACTTAACTACTTCGCCATTGAGACCCCAAATACATAGTAATTTGAGATATCTACAGAAAACCAAGTAAACAAAATCACATTTCTCCCTGATAAAACGCTGATGTAAAAAAAACAATTGTTGTCAGAACTAAGTAACACTCATGGTATGGAAAGAGTTAATATTTTGGGAAAAATTGTGAAATAATTTATCTTTTAATTCATAAAATTATTTTACTAGCATAAATGTATATATATATATATATATATATAATCTTCCGCTTTTATCGTTAAATGTTATATAGTGTCTGCAAGTAATTTCTCCATACTGCTCTGTCCTAAACAACTCACTCAATCTCTTCCATGGAATTGAGTCCGATATTTCTTGCCTCTCTAAGCAAAGTTCGTTTCAGGGTCTCCTAGGCGTCCTCTCTTTCTTGAATTCTTTGCCTCCCACTTCAATGCCTGATTTGTTACTATTTACTCATTTCTTCCCATAGTCATCATCATCAGGTATATCCAATATATATAACCATCGTCACTTTCTTATAACAGTTGTTAGTAATGGTTGAACATACATTTCTCTGATGTCATCACTTTTTCTGAATTCGTCCCATTTTGTGTTCATTATTTTTCGCATACATCTATTTTCAAATGCATTCAACCTACTTTACTAAGATACTTTTACAAATAAATAGTGTAGGTTCACATGTTTGTGCGGGCACACGCTACACACATAAAATAGACGCCACTGCTTGAAATGTCATCTTCGCCCGCGTGCCCAGCGTGTTCGTAGCGCGTTGGACTACGGGTGCCTAGTCCTCTGTAAGTGCGGGTTCAACTCCGCGGACTGGAAGAAAAGCTACAGGTTCATTAGATTTACGGTGTTCGTGGCACCGAGCCGAAGGGTTATTATGTCCATGACACCGAGCCGAAGAGCTTTCAGCTCAAGTGCTTCTGGATCAGGAAAAAAAAAATCATCTTCCAATGAAAACTAACACACAATTTCACTGAACACACTTAAGAAATTGTACGTATATTCAATCTAAAGAACCGTATAATTCTTTTCAAGCAGTCACCGCCCTGAATGTAAATTGCTGTTACCACCCTTGCATGGATAAATTGTGTGTAGGTGTGTAGAGAGAGGACGTAAACACACACTAATTTTAATAAAAGAACAACCTTCTGGGAGTGTTCAGCTGTAATAGTAATTCATTTAAACCGTTTCAGATAACTGGGTACATGTCAAGTATGTATCACACACAAACAAGCTGACATGTCTATGCTATAGTGTTGAAAAGGTATGTGTTCACATCGAGTTTTATAGTTCGTTCCAAAATTCGTGATCATCTTTACCGACCGATATAAAATCATCCACTTTGACAGAAATTCTTGATTTTGCATTTTTATATAGGTAACAGTGACAACGTTCCAAAAGTATTTTTGCCCACCCAAACCTTTAGTTCTGTAAGAATTTTATTATATGTTATTACTAAATTTACCGCGATGTTGATCTGGTATACTTGTCGAAATTTTACAGTACGATTGTCAAGTTTGTCTATAACTAAGCATTACCGTGTTCCAAATGCAATTCAGTGCACGTCAAAATCGGGAAATCCCGTGGAATTAATCAGTTCACAATGTTTCCTACCGACTGTCATTGACGTATGTACGCAACATTTATTTTTATTTATAGAAGTGGAAGGTATCATTTGTTCACTATGTCACCTTTCTTTTTATAATATGTAATAGGAATACGCCTTTGCAATCATTCGCCACCATTTTGTGTATTACTGTAAGTTCGAAACTTTGATGATCATTTTGTTGTGCTTATGCAAAATTATATCACAAAAAAGTTTTTTGCATCAACTAAGCTACCTACCAATTAGTTAAACATGGATTCGTAACGTCGTGAGGTGTATAAGACTACATGCAAAAAAATTACTTGTATATATCAGATAGATTTCGTACAAATTAAACCTTAGTGTTTCACGAATTTTGGAACAAACTATAGTACTATTTCCCCAGGTTCATTTTAATCTCCCCCCTTCCAGTTATAAAATACGCTCTAGAAATAGACATCTATGAGGATGTACACATGTTACAGTAAGAAGAAACGCAAAGTAAGGTTATATTACAAATTACAACAACGGAATTTGATGTTTCTAACTAAAACTATTTGTCAAATGCATTTCTCGCCTTGGTATTGCCGGAGCTCACAAGGGGAGCAAACAATAGTAACACTGCGACCTACAAGAAACGTGGTGAGAGGCGACTGAGGTGAGGCTAAGAGAAGCTACTCAAGTAAATAAAAAGTTTTGTAGAAATCTGATAAGCTGGTCTAATTAAGTAAGCGCATAACTGGCACAACGTACAATCGTTCTTAGGCTCGGATCACATACAAATCACAAAATGTTGTTTATCAAGTGGTCGATATAGAGCGTTCAAAGAAGAAGAAAGAAGAAGAAGAAGAAATGCTTTTCCAGGGGTCACTGAAAGCAAAGTAGATAATACTCTGCGATAGTGACCACGTGCCGTGGAAATGCTGGTTTCGAGACTAGCTTGGTCAAAAACACACGACGCGCACACGGTATTGGTTGGACTACAGGAGACCCTGATCCATTACTTGGGGATCTAATTTGCAAGTACTTCTGAAATCGGTGTAATGCTCGTCCGAAGGGCGAGGGACACCAATAATAAGGGAAACCAACTCTTGCAGAAAGACATTCAATCATAGTTTATTGTATCGTCTAATAATCAACTCTTGCAGAGAGACATTCAATCATAGTTTATTGTATCGTCTAATAATCAACTCTTGCAGAGAGACATTCAATCATAGTTTATTGTATCGTCTAACAATCAACTCTAGCAGAAAGACATTCAATCATAGTTTATTGTATCGTCTAATAATCAACTCTTGCAGAGAGACATTCAATCATAGTTTATTGTATCGTCTAATAATCAACTCTTGCAGAGAGACATTCAATCATAGTTTATTGTATCGTCTAATAATCAACTCTAGCAGAGAGACATTCAATCATAGTTTATTGTATCTTCTAATAATCAACTCTAGCAGAGAGACATTCAATCATAGTTTATTGTATCTTCTAATAATCAACTCTTGCAGAGAGACATTCAATCATAGTTTATTGTATCGTCTAACAATCAACTCTTGCAGAGAGACATTCAATCATAGTTTATTGTATCGTCTAATAATCAACTCTTGCAGAGAGACATTCAATCATAGTTTATTGTATCTTCTAATAATCAACTCTTGCAGAGAGACATTCAATCATAGTTTATTGTATCGTCTAATAATCAACTCTTGCAGAGAGACATTCAATCATAGTTTATTGTACCGTCTAATAATCAACTCTTGCAGAGAGACATTCAATCATAGTTTATTGTATCGTCTAATAATCAACTCTAGCAGAGAGACATTCAATCATAGTTTATTGTATCTTCTAATAATCAACTCTTGCAGAGAGACATTCAATCATAGTTTATTGTATCGTCTAATAATCAACTCTAGCAGAGAGACATTCAATCATAGTTTATTGTATCGTCTAATAATCAACTCTTGCAGAAAGACATTCAATCATAGTTTATTGTATCGTCTAATAATCAACTCTTGCAGAGAGACATTCAATCATAGTTTATTGTATCGTCTAATAATCAACTCTTGCAGAGAGACATTCAATCATAGTTTATTGTATCGTCTAATAATCAACTCTTGCAGAGAGACATTCAATCATAGTTTATTGTACCGTCTAATAATCAACTCTTGCAGAGAGACATTCAATCATAGTTTATTGTACCGTCTAACAATCAACTCTAGCAGAGAGACATTCAATCATAGTTTATTGTATCGTCTAATAATCAACTCTTGCAGAGAGACATTCAATCATAGTTTATTGTACCGTCTAACAATCAACTCTAGCAGAGAGACATTCAATCATAGTTTATTGTATCGTCTAATAATCAACTCTTGCAGAGAGACATTCAATCATAGTTTATTGTATCGTCTAATAATCAACTCTTGCAGAAAGACATTCAATCATAGTTTATTGTATCGTCTAATAATCAACTCTAGCAGAGAGACATTCAATCATAGTTTATTGTATCTTCTAACAATCAACTCTAGCAGAGAGACATTCAATCATAGTTTATTGTATCGTCTAATAATCAACTCTTGCAGAGAGACATTCAATCATAGTTTATTGTATCGTCTAATAATCAACTCTAGCAGAGAGACATTCAATCATAGTTTATTGTATCGTCTAATAATCAACTCTAGCAGAGAGACATTCAATCATAGTTTATTGTACCGTCTAATAATCAACTCTTGCAGAGAGACATTCAATCATAGTTTATTGTATCTTCTAATAATCAACTCTAGCAGAGAGACATTCAATCATAGTTTATTGTATCGTCTAATAATCAACTCTAGCAGAGAGACATTCAATCATAGTTTATTGTATCGTCTAATAATCAACTCTTGCAGAAAGACATTCAATCATAGTTTATTGTATCGTCTAATAATCAACTCTAATGTCCTGAAAAAGAAAATAAATCAATAGTTTCAAGTTCTTCTCTCACCTCTCTCTCTCTCTCTCTGATCCCGTTTCCAAGTTCAACAAGTATGTCTAATGCACTCTTCCGTGACGTTCGACTTGTAAAGAAATCTTTTAAAGCAATCACATTGAATACACTCTACGAGAATCTGTCTAATGTCTTAGACTAAGACTCGCATCTCAAATACATTGATGTCTTTATTTAATGTTAGTACAATATAATGCTTGTGTCTGTTGTGCTTTCCCTTTACAATCAGGAAGTGCGGTATATTTTCTCAGTATGATGCAAGTCTTCGAAATGCCGCCCCTTAAATGTTTTTCCTTAAAATAACCTTCAGTTGTAATTTTGATTTTGCTGCTTATGCCGCCCCCCTCTTCTCTCCCTCCCATCCTTACGGTTTCGCCTGCTGCGCCGCCTCTCTGCATCATATCACGGCACGGCCCTGCTTACAATAGTAAGTATAATGTATTTTGTGTTCAACAGTTTTGATTACAGCTATTCTCTTTGTTATTTCTGAACTACAACTGTCTGTTTTTATATGATTATCTTACTTCATTAATTTATTTTGCTTTGAATTTCTTACAGCAACAGATCAAGTTCCAGCCATTTAAAGTTCAGAACAGATTCAGTTTAGATCAGGTTTAATCTTTCACAACTTCTGTATCTCTCTATGATTATAGAGTATGACATGTTGCCGTCGTGAAGCTGCCTTACAAATGTTCGAGCTGTCTGTATCCAGCCTGTCCGCCTTCATTATTATGCATAGTATTACGTGTATTTGTTTATATGAATAAAATATTTGATTTGACTGCGATTTATTTATTTCAGTAAATCTCTTATAGTTTCATATTTTTAAGGAGTTTCTTATTTGCGTGTATCTGTGTTGATAAAATGGCGGTTTATTTTCTTTATGTTGACATCTCCTCAGTCTTCCAACTGCTTGCTTCGTGCTCATGTTTCTGTACCATACAGCTTCTTCTTCTTCGGACGCTCTATATCGACCACTTGTTAACCACTCTTTGTGATTTGTATGTGATCTGAGCTTAAGAGCAATTGTACGTTGTGCCAGTTATGCGCCTACAAGTAGGCTAGTACATCCGATTTCTGCGACGCTTTTTATTTACTAGGGTAGTTTCCTTAGACCCCTACATCAGTCACATCTTACGACATGACTTGTAGGTAGCAGTGGTACTATTATTTGTCTCCCTAGCGGGCCACGACACCACACGAGAGGTACCATACAGCAATGTTAAATATATGTAATACTTGATCTTCCATGTTACAATTTGTTGCTTTCTATCGACTAATCTTCTTTCTTTCTTCTCGTTACTGCCTGTAATATCTTCCATGTTACAATTTGTTACTTTCTATCAACTAATCTTCTTTCTTTCTTCTCGTTACTGCCTGTAATATCTTCCATGTTACAATTTGTTGCTTTCTATCGACTAATCTTCTTTCTTTCTTCTCGTTACTGTCTGTAATATCTTCCATGTTACAATTTGTTGCTTTCTATCGACTAATCTTCTTTCTTTCTTCTCGTTACTGTCTGTAATACCTTCCATGTTACAATTTGTTGCTTTCTATCAACTAATCTTCTTTCTTTCTTCTCGTTACTGTCTGTAATACCGATGTTTTAATGACGATGTTGGACAGGGGACATAAGCCTGTGGAATTTAATGTCTACATGGCTAGTACAGTCGCAGCGAAACTGTTCAGGTTAGGATTTTTTCTTTATACCCCCGACAGAAAAAATAACCCTTGGCTTACCAGGGATTGAACCAGAGTCTCCTGCATGAGTGTCCGCGCTTTAATCCATTCGGCCAGACGCTATCGACTGATACCCATAGTAAAGGCGTAGTGACACAAGACATGATGATCCTGTTTGAACATGAGCATGAACAGTTGATAATCTGTTTGAGATAATGAACACATCAGACCCTACCCTTGCTTGCTGTATTATTAAGTAGCACAGAGTGTCCACTCGAAACCTAGTGCTAAAAGAAAAATATTTAAGGAACTTTTTATCATAACTTTAGGTATATTGGAAAATACGATGTTAGGTCCGTGTTTTTCATTGACCATCGGCACACGATGGATGATGTGGTCATCATCATGCTGACCGCCTTTACTTTCCAGAGCTTTTATGGCACCTAATTCAGGATGTGTCGAATTGAATACTGTTGCACTCAGAAAATATCTTCACTCTCACTGCAGAATTGAACCCAGACTACGTGCCTAAGAAACGAGTTGTCCGCTAGTGCAGTCAAGTTTTGGCTGTTTCAAATAAAGATCACCATCATCTATGCTTTATGGATATAGAGATATCTGTTTGTGTTTGTTATGAACCCTACTAATGATGTTTATAACAAAAGAATCATGCATGGCATGTCGTGTATGGGCCAAGATGAAAGAACAATCTACTAGTTGATGATAATTGCGAAACTATCAAAATTGGAGAGAAGAGATCCCGTTGATTGATTGATTGATTGATTGATTGATTGATTGATTGAACCATTATCATTGCCCTTCTGTGAGTAACCATGTGTGCTCAGATCTCAGCGACAGTGCACTAACTCCGCATCACCGGCGAATGTCCCCGATGAACTTTAGAAGATGGTAACATGCTGCTCAGATAAGATCTATGATGGTTACTGCTGTAACGCAGATATTAGGCCGTTATATTTAGGAAATGTTCAAGATTCGTTGAATAACAGCATAGTTGTTCAGTGCAGACAATAGATGTTTCAATGGTCAAATCTATTTTATGAGACTAAATCCAGCATTCATCTCTGTAAGATAGTCACAGATTTTTCCGGACGCAGAGTCGTCTTCTCTGGGAATGTACTTCCCGCGAGTGGGACATCATCACATATATTCACCCTTTGACACCGCAAATTGTTTTTCTTTGAACTTCATTTATATTGCAGTGTATACTGAAGTGTGGCGTCTGTGTACTGGCTTTGTGCCATCTTCAAATGTACTAGGAGCCAGTTATCAGAGGACTAACATCATGGCACTCCAGGGACGTACATATGTGTTCTGATCTCCGTCTCAACAAATCCAGAAGCGTCCAGCGGCCCAACACGCCAGTTCGATGTTGATTAATCAATCTATTTGCATATTTGGTTTTTCGTTCTTTTCGGGCTGTACCAATATTGACACCCATCTCTCTCAGTCAAGTCAGCGAGTGGGATTAACAATCCTGAAACTCTTCTGTTCGAAAAGATTCTCTCATTGAGTTTAGAATGTCATTTCGGTCCATTGAAGTTCCTTCTGTTATCGTAGCCATGCCAGCCAATATATCAGCTTGTTCATTACACCTGACTCCTGCGTGCCCACGGACAAAAATGAAGAATCGGCTCAGAACGGCGAAATGGTTAATACATGCGTTGATTGTGACTGGTTAACGACAGTCCATGTCTGTTTATGCAGAACGCTGCAGTAGTCACATAATAGATCACAGAATGCATTACCAAACGTTGACAGTTGTTAGCATTTCGTGTGATTTTCATTGGCACAGGAACGGAGCAATTATGGGGTGACCCGTTGCAGTGACGTTGGAACCGTACTTATGAACTTATGAAACGTTGAACCGTATTTTTTTTAATTGTGAAAATGCTCAAAATGTTACTGTCTTAATTTATTATTTTTTTATTGTTAGTCTCCACACATTAAAGAAAGATAGTAAGTTAAAGACAGAGAAATAAGAGGTGATGAAGAAGAAAGAAAGTAAGTTAAAGACAGAGAAATAAGAGGTGATGAAGAAGAAAGAAAGTAAGTTAAAGACAGAGAAATAAGAGGTGATGAAGAAGAAAGAAAGTAAGTTAAAGACAGAGAAATAAGAGGTGATGAAGAAGAAAGAAAGTAAGTTAAAGACAGAGAAATAAGAGGTGATGAAGAAGAAAGATAGTAAGTTAAAGACAGAGAAATAAGAGGTGATGAAGAAGAAAGAAAGTAAGTTAAAGACAGAGAAATAAGAGGTGATGAAGAAGAAAGATAGTAAGTTAAAGACAGAGAAATAAGAGGTGATGAAGAAGAAAGAAAAGATGCTGGTTTGAAGAAGAAAGAGGTTCAGAACTTCTATGAACCCGGGGAAACAAGTGTGCTAGCAGATTCAATGTGAGATGACAATTTTGATGGACAGCTACTTTGAAATAGCAGGGGAGAGAACCAACAAATTACATAGTCATTTAGAATTGTTCTAACACTAAAGTAGAAAACCAATCATTCAACAAATTTGTTTATGAATTTAAGAGAATATTTTGGGCTTAAGGCACAGTTAATGAGAAGAGAGAGGTCAACATCAAGGTCAGAAAGCCAGAGCTGACCCTACTCCACCTCAAAATGGTGGCTCCAACAACATGATCATGGTTCAGTGAGTAGAGATCTAGAAAAATAAATCAGATCCTAAAAATGGAATGTTGGGACTAAAACGGTGCAAATAGCAAAGTATCACTGTAAGCGAGGACACAACGTAAAAAATGTCCTGTTCAAGAGCAACGACAAGCAAAAAAAGACAAAGCAGACAGTACATTCTTCTTCTTCTTCTTCCTTTCAACTCCCAACGGAGCACAGGTCTTCAACAAACTTCTTCCAGCTCTTCCTCTATCTTGCCATCCCTTTCAACTCTGTCCATGTTTTACCTATCCTTTTAATATCAGCCTCCAGCTCCCTTCTCCAGGTTTGTCTAGGTCTTCCCCTACTCCTATTTTCCTACGGGTTCCAAAACAGTGCCTGTTTTCTAATGCTTCCGGTCGGTCTTCTCAATGTATGTCCTATCCATCGCCAGCGTCTCTTTCTGAGTTCTTTCTCCACTGGTACCTGCTTAGTTTTTTCTCGGAGTTCCTCGTTTGTAATCTTATCATACCATCTCAAAGAGAGTACATTAAGTGTTGTTTTATTTTTTTTATTCAATGCAGTGATAAAGAAAATGTGAACAACTAAAAGCAGTATGACATGGAAATGATAGGAAACAAAGATGACAGTAATAAGATCATGCATATTCCCGGTGGCAAAGGCATTGGTGTGAAAAATGGACATTTAACAAAGCAGTGGAGATCACATATATATGTGCTTTCGAATATGTGTTGTCAAAAAACCATTCGTATATGATGGACAGAGAAGAGAACAAATAGATCTGACCAGAAGGAACTCAAAATGAAATTTAAAAAACTGGCTGATGCTTCAAATAAGAATGAAACAAATTTATGAATTTTGGACATGTAAAAAAACACGAAAAGTTAGAGAAGACCGTTATGAAAGGAGAAATCACTGCAAAACGAGAGGAAGACCATGGAAAAGATGGATTTATGATGTGACTGATGATTTACGCATAGAGGCTGCAGAGGGGGGACATCTGGCTTAAGAGAGAGAAAAATTCCAAAGGACTGTTAGGGTGGCAACGTTCTGCTCCGGACAAGCTATTGGATGATGATAAGGATATAGAAAGTATGAATGTTGACATAAAGCACTTAATTTTGAGATGAACTCAGGTATATATAACTGCTGGAACAGACACAGACAGTACTTAACTAAATATATGCCCGTCTGCCCAGCGTGTTCGTAGCGCGTTGAACTACGGGTGACTATCCTTCTGTGTGTGCGGGTTCAATTCCGCGGAATGGCAGAAAAGCCACAGATTCCCCAGAATTATGGTGTTCGTGGCACCGAATCGAAGGGTTACGATGTCCATGGCACCGAGCCGAAGAGCTGAAAAGCTCAAGTGCTTCTGGATCGAAAAAAAAAAAAAAAACTGAATATATTTCTGGGATAACTGGAGACAGTACATTGTATTAGTCTATGGTATTATCTTTCTTACTTCCCTTTGTTCTTCTCTGTTTTTTGCCGATAGGCGTCGCAAGTTAATTGATGATCGATTTCCAAGATAGTGCACGCTTTGTCGTTTGATGTGATATTGTGAAGTTTTAAGATGTCTGTAACTCCATCAATCTATCATTTTCTTGGTCTGCCCTTTCCTCTTGTTGATTCCATTTTAACGTTGTACTCTCTTGCACCTGGTGTATTCGGGTTCATTCTCACCAAGTGACCAAATCATTTGAGTCTCTGTTTTTCAAAGAATCTAACACCAGAAGGTGCTCCGACTGTTCTTCTAATTCCCTCATTTCTTTTATGTATGGTGTTATGACCAGATGAAATATATCTATTTCTCGTGTCAATACTAATATCAAACTTTTAAAATAAGACACTTGCAAATTTCTTAATTACAAATAATGTAGCTGCTTCCTCATTTAGTCTTGTATATCAGCATAATCATCATTACATTTGCATTCATTCATCATTACATTTGCATTCATTCATCATTACATTTGCATTCATTCATCATTACATTTGCATTCAATCATCATTACATTTGCATTCAATCATCATTACATTTGCATTCAATCATCATTACATTTGCATTCATTCATCATTACATTTGCATTCAATCATCATTACATTTGCATTCAATCATCATTACATTTGCATTCAATCATCATTACATTTGCATTCAATCATCATTACATTTGCATTCAATCATCATTACATTTGCATTCATTCATCATTACATTTGCATTCAATCATCATTACATTTGCATTCAATCATCATTACATTTGCATTCAATCATCATTACATTTGCATTCAATCATCGTTGTTATTCTGTTACTAATTTCTTCTCTCTATTTCTCAGTTCACTCAAACAGCAAATAATAATAATAATATGTTTCCGTCTTTGTTAATTTGTCTTTAATGTGTAGTTTTTAATTGACACATTCTATCTCCCCCCACATCTTCTATACTTCCTTCTTCTATCTGTCTCAAATCTATATCTGATACATCTATTATTTGTCTCTGGTCATATATTTCTCAAATCTATATCTGATACATCTATTATTTGTCTCTGGTCATATATTTCTCAAATCTATATCTGATACTTCTATTATTTGTCTCTGGTCATATCTTTCTCAAATCTATATCTGATACATCTATTATTTGTCTCTGGTCATATATTTCTCAAATCTATATCTGATACATCTATTATTTGTCTCTGGTCATATATTTCTCAAATCTATATCTGATACATCTATTATTTGTCTCTCGTCATATATTTCTCTGTTATCACCTCTAACCTCATAGACGTGTGTCTTTAAACTCACACAAGGCCTGTCTGCCCAGCGTGTTCGTAGCGCGTTGGACGACGGGTGACAAGCTCCTGTGAGCGCGGGTTCAAATCGGCGGGCTGGCAGAGAAGCCACATGTTCTTCAGATTTACGGTGTTCGTGGCACCGAACCGAATAGTTACGATGTCCATGACACCGAGCCGAAGAGCTTAAAGTTCAAGTGCTTCTGGATCGGAAAAAAAACACACACACAAGAAATATTGAGTTAAATACAATACAAGAGCTATAACCTCAAAGACTTGTGTCTTTAAACTCACACAATAAATATTGACTTAAATACAATACAAGAACTATAACCTCAAAGACTTGTGTCTTTAAACTCACACAAGAAATATTGAGTTAAATACAAGAACTATAACCTCTTAATCCTACATCAATATCTGTCTGGTTAATTATGTATGCTGGTGTTTGATGTGAGTGTGTGGGGTGTAGTATATGTGTGGTGTGTGTGTACATTATTATGTGTACAATGACACAGCATCAAAATAGTGTACAATAAAATTATTCCAAGCAGCCAAAACAAAACAAGCACAGTAAATTAAACAACACATACAATACATTAGATACAAAATATATTTCTAATGTTAAATAAAATATATTATGTGACAACTATATGGTTTTTGGTGAGGGGTAACGATATCATAAATATTTAGGTCAATACGATTACTGCCAAAAAGTTATTTTTTTTTGGCTGATGTTAATTTTATGTTTTTAAAGAACTTAAATAAATTATAACATTTATAAACAAGGATACATGGATTTGATAAAGTGGATACAAAGCGTAAGCCCATCCACGCAAAAGGTGGGCCTCGAAGATAACAGAGGCAACGAAAAAACCCACTTTATTAAGATCACACAAAAGCCCATTCTAGAAATCTCTTCTTATTCTGATGCTGTGAGTCTAAACATGATTAGAGAGAAGCAGAAGAAGATAAATAAGGATACGTAGATTTGAAGTATAATATTTCTTGAATAAATTTGTTTTAAATTATCTTCATTTTACATTTAGGCTTCGGTTCAGTCTATGTTGTCAACATACAGATATCAAAACAAGATGACAGAGAAAGTACGGTTTACTGTAGGTGTCAGAAATTAGCAAATTTATCATTTTGAAAAAAATATTCGTTTTGTTGACAACCTTCTGCAATCTATGTAAATGTGTCCCGATAAACAAGCAATAATATACAGCATATTGTGAGAAAGTGTATGAGCAGACAGAAATATATACATTTTATGCAGACATATTAACTGTCACAGACTTCAAGAGCAGATTTTACCAAGACAAGCAAGGAAACATTTTAAATAGTTGTCAATATTATTCATATGGTGACAGTTGAACTCTAAGTACATTTAGTCATTAATAAATAATCAAGTCTTATTAGACTCTGGTTGATGAGGCATAAAACAAGGGACGAATCATATCAGGTTATGTACTATCTCTGGTTCAAAGACTGGCCGCAACAGATCTTAAATAATGCATGTACCTTGACATACAGATGCACTCTGACATGCTGTTGGCTTCCCCTCGCTGTACAGATACACTCTGACAGATTGCTGTCTGTTCCTCGTACATATACACTCTGACAGATTGCTGTCTGTTCCTCGTACAGTTACACTCTGACAGGCTACTGTCTGTTCCTCGTACATATACACTCTGACAGGTTGCTGTCTGTTCCTCGTACATATAGACTCTGACAGGTTGCTGTCTGTTCCTCGTACATATACACTCTGACAGGTTGCTATCTGTTCCTCGTACATATGCACTCTGACAGGTTGCTGTCTGTTCCTCGTCATACAGATACACTCTGAGAGGCTATTGTCTGTTCCTCGTCATACAGATACACCCTGACAGGTTGCTGTCTATTCCTCGTCATACAGATACACTCTGAAAGGCTACTATCTGTTCCTCGTCATACAGATACACTCTGACAGGCTATTGTCTGTTCCTCGTCATACAGATACACTCTGATAGGTTGCTATCTGTTCCTCGTCATATAGATACACTCTGACAGACTATTGTCTGTTCCTCGTCATACAGATACATTCTGACAGGCTACTGTCTGTTCCTGGTCGTACAGTTAGGCAGTTGTCTGTTTCTTCCAAAATATTTTAATTGCCTTATGTTGATATTTTCTCATTATGTCACTAACTCTATATAATGACTATGTTCTCTCTTTCAGTTTACACAAACATTCTACAACGTGTGTCTATGACTACTGTAAACTATTATTTTCATGAAAGGTATATATTTAAATAATGATCCAATGATCATGTTCAATGTCAACTGTGGATGAAAGGTGCTTCAACAATCAAGTTGTTGGTATCTGTGAAAAAAGCTTTTACAGTAAGAGGGTCGACATTGTTAGGAAGACTGTGCTCTCTGCTCATCTCCATCGTCTGGGCTCTGTTACCAGAAGAGACTTCTCGCCTGGCAGAAATGATGACCTTCTTGTCCTGTGTTTTCACTGTCAGTTCCTCTGGTCTATAGTCTTCAATAGGCATCGTTAGTTGAAACTTGCCGTCATGTGAAGTAACTGCAGGCACACTGAGCTGGGCTTGTGTTGAAGATTCTGGGAAGATAGGGCCGGAGGGGAAGGCGGAGCTTAAAATGCTGAAAGGAGGTGGTTTGGGAAATGTTGAATTATGTGAATTAGAGGAAGTTGTTGAGTGCAGGATCTGGCCAAGGCTACGGGAAGGAGCACTCTCTTGCATGTTAAGCTTGCTTACGTCATGTTGGGGTTTGAAAGTTGGTACTACGTGGTCTGGATGACCTAGCATCTCGTCTTGAATGAACTTTGACTGATTGAAAGTAGTAGTTGGTTTACCACTGCTCAGTGGTGCTTGCTGTGTATTGATGACGTGAGTACGGACTTGCTGCTGCTGCTGCTGTTGCTGCTGCTGCTGTTGCTGCTGCTGCTGCTGCTGCTGTGCTGAGGAAATGTAGGAGGAAACTAGACACGCTTGCTGACTGTGGCTTAGGAGACACTGTAGAAGTAGTCTGGTAAGATGATGTAGACTTAAGAATGCCAGGACTATGAGAAGCAGAGCTTGAATCTTTGACAGCATTATAACTAGGAGCAGGTAGGGGTGCATGAACAACTAGGCATCCATCAGGGTTGAGGATACATTGTAAGGCTAAAGGGTCGACCTCTCTTGGTATGTTCACCTCTCTGTTATACTCCCTACTCACAGTTGATCCATCACCTTTCATCTCATGCCTTGCTGAGACCATGATCTTCGTAGAGTCCATTTTCACATTCACCTCTTCTGGTTGGTAGTCCTTCATATTAAAGCGTACCTGAGTAGAGAAAATACGTGAGTATTTCATCTTTAAAAATATGAATAACTGAAGTATTTAATCTATAAAACTATGAAAACTTCAAGTCTAATCGATAAAACGATGAATACTTCAAGTCTAATCGATAAAACTTGAAATCTCAAGTCTAATCGATAAACATGAAAACTTCAAGTCTAATCGATAAAATATGAAACTTCAAGTCTAATCGATAAAACTATGAAAACTTCAAGTCTAATCGATAAAATTATGAATACTTCAAGTCTAATCGATAAAACTATGAATACTTCAAGTCTAATCGTTAAAACTATGAATACTTCAAGTCTAATCGATACAACTATGAAAACTTCAAGTCTAATCGATAAAACTATGAATACTTCAAGTCTAATCGATAAAACTATGAAAACTTCAAGTCTAATCGATAAAACTATGAAAACTTCAAGTCTAATCGATAAAACTATGAAAACTTCAAGTCTAATCGATAAAACTATGAAAACTTCAAGTCTAATCGATAAAACTATGAAAACTTCAAGTCTAATCGATAAAACTATGAAAACTTCAAGTCTAATCGATAAAATATAATAACTAGTCTTTAATATATTTCTTCTCTTCAACGCTCCATAAATCACGTGATTAACTACTCTGTGTGATTTGTATGTGATCTGACCTAGGTACATTGTACCAGTTATGCGCCTACAAGTAGGTCAGCATATCAGATTTCTGCGACACTTTTATTTACTAGGGGAGCTTCCTAGGCCCCTACATCAGCTGCCTCTTACGACATGCCTTTTAGGTCACAGTGATATTATTCTTTGCTTCCCTTGCGGGCCTCGGCACCACAAGGGCGCTTTAATCTATAAAACTATAAATAACTGTAGCCTTTAATCTATAAAACTATAAATAACTGTAGCCTTTAATCTATAAAACTATAAATAACTGTAGCCTTTAATCTAGAAAACTATAAATAACTGTAGCCTTTAATCTAGAAAACTATAAATAACTGTAGCCTTTAATCTATAAAACTATAAATAACTGTAGCCTTTAATCTAGAAAACTATAAATAACTGTAGCCTTTAATCTATAAAACTATAAATAACTGTAGCCTTTAATCTAGAAAACTATAAATAACTGTAGCCTTTAATCTATAAAACTATAAATAAATGTAGCCTTTAATCTATAAAACTATAAATAACTGTAGCCTTTAATCTATAAACTATAAATAACTGTAGCCTTTAATCTAGAAAACTATAAATAACTGTAGCCTTTAATCTAGAAAACTATAAATAACTGTAGCCTTTAATCTATAAAACTATAAATAACTGTAGCCTTTAATCTATAAAACTATAAATAACTGTAGCCTTTAATCTAGAAAACTATAAATAACTGTAGCCTTTAATCTATAAAACTATAAATAACTGTAGCCTTTAATCTATAAAACTATAAATAAATGTAGCCTTTAATCTATAAAACTATAAATAACTGTAGCCTTTAATCTATAAAACTATAAATAACTGTAGCCTTTAATCTAGAAAACTATAAATAACTGTAGCCTTTAATCTATAAAACTATAAATAACTGTAGCCTTTAATCTATAAAACTATAAATAACTGTAGCCTTTAATCTATAAAAATATAAATAAATGTAGCCTTTAATCTATAAAACTATAAATAACTGTAGCCTTTAATCTATAAAACTATAAATAAATGTAGCCTTTAATCTATAAAACTATAAATAACTGTAGCCTTTAATCTATAAAACTATAAATAACTGTAGCCTTTAATCTATAAAACTATAAATAACTGTAGCCTTTAATCTAGAAAACTATAAATAACTGTAGCCTTTAATCTATAAAACTATTTATAACTAAAGTATTTAATCTATAAGACTATGAATTATTGTTTCATACAACTTACAATAACAAAAGGCTACATATATCAGAAATATATATCTCATAAATGGTTCTGAACACAGTTCGACTATAAGAGAAAAAACTTCCATGAATTATTCATCACAAATGTGGTTAGATATATTAAACAAAATAGCATCAAACCTTTGGGTTTAAGTATGACCACACAGTGAAAGTTACTGATTAGTACTCAAGATCAATGATATATCTGTTGCCAGCAAGGATATTTATACAGTACCTTAAATACTGGTTGCCCATTCTCATCCTTCTCTATCACAGCTTTCCCATCGTTGGTCTCGGTTGGTCTTCCAGAAATATGTGATGACAATCTGGGCAGTGTTCCTGTACCGTCAAGTTTAGCAAACTGAGAGTTTTCAGGCCGTAGATGGAAGAAATCACTTCTCATTTTGTCAATCTCATCTTCCCATTCTCTGTAACATGTAATAAAAATAACTTTTCATGCAGGAAAAAAACATGACTATTTTAATTGGCTGTCATGAGCCTGTGAACTGTCTAGAACTCTAGTCTAACCCAGAGTTTCTCAACGGGGGTAACTCCCCAAACCCCTCTTCACCCGGGGACGATGTTTCAAGATGTCTTGGGGTGTTCTTGTGGGTCGTTACAATTGGTGCTCGCTACATTCATACAAGTTTGCGAGAAACAATATACAACAATTACTTGAGAAACATTTAAATAACATGTAATACGATAGTTAGATGGAGATATGTTACGATAGTTAGATGGAGATATGTTACGATAGTTAGATGGAGATATGTTACGATAGTTAGATGGAGATATGTTACGATAGTTAGATGGAGATATGTTACGATAGTTAGATGGAGATATGTTGCGATAGTTAGATGGAGATATGTTACGATAGTTAGATGGAGATATGTTACGATAGTTAGATGGAGATATGTTGCGATAGTTAGATGGAGATATGTTACGATAGTTAGATGGAGATATGTTACGATAGTTAGATGGAGATATGTTGGCACACCTTGAGGAGAAATGATCAACGAATATCAAAGCAGGCATTGAAGTGGGATGCAAAGGGTTCAAGTAAGAGAGGTCGACCTAAAGAGACCCTGAAACGAACTTTGCTGAGAGAGGCAGGAAATATCGGTCTCAGTTCCATGGAGGAGATTGAGCGAGTTGCCCAGGATAGAGCGGTATGGAGAAATTACTTGCAGGCCCTATGTAACGTATAACGGTACGAGAGGAATTATTATTATTATTATTATTAATACGATAGTTGTTTTTATTCTCCCAGAGTCCCATTGAGTGTGGTAATGTTTCCAAACGCAAATGGGGATGTTACGGTTATTAGCAAACAGTAGGCCCTGTTTTATTCTGTCCCCGTCCATGGCATCACTTCCTCCCAAAACATGTCCCACACAATCTCGTGTCATAAACCTGTCTTTATTTAATGAGGTTGCCCGCGTGCCCAGCGTGTTCGTAGCGCGTTGGACTGTGGGTGACTAGCCCTCTGTGTGTACGGGTTCAATTCCGTGGGCAGGCAGAAAAGCCACAGATTCCCCAGATTCACGGTGTTCGTGGCACTGAACCGAAGGGTTACGATGTCCATGGCACCGAGCCGAAGAGCTGAAAAAGCTCAAGTGCTTCTGGATCGGAAAAAAATTTAATGAGGTTAGTGTTACAGGTCATAATACCATCCAGTGCAATGGCCATTGTGGCTTACTTTGAATACATATTGTGATGTTTCTAGTGTAGAGATACTTGGTATTGTGACTTGACAATGTGTATGCATTTTGACGATGTGTAAATGTGTATGCATTTTGTCATCAGTAAGAGAAGGTGTTGACAATATCCGGTAGATTATTCGAAATTCAGTTTTCTTTCTTATTTTCTTTCTTTTCTCCAATCCTGTTTTGCCTCACAGAGTCAGGATAAGAAGGAGTTTCTAGAACGAGCTCTTGTGTGCGCTTCATAAATAGTATCTTTCGTTGCCTCTGTTATCTCTGAGGTCCACCTTTTGCGTGGCCGACCTTTTGATTTGTATCTATTGTATCAGAGCAACATTGCTCTTTGAGGTGCACTGGCTGTTGGTAATCTGCTTATGTGACCGAACCATTTAATTTGTTGTTTTTTGATGATATTCAGTACTGATGTTGGACCCACTTTTGTCCTGATGTCTTCATTTCTCACCCAGTCTCTTCTTGTTACCCCAATCATTCTGCGTAGACACTTGATCTCTGTTGTGACAAGTTTTCTTCTATCATTTGTTGTCAGCTTCCAGGTTTGGCATTGATAGCATAATGTGGGAAGAAAGATTGTATTGAACATTGCTCTTTTTATCAGTCACAGCCAGCTTTAATATTAGGCCGCATAACTCACCGGGGAAACACTGACTTAGTTTAATTGGGGGCGGGCTGCGTTTTATATACGTTTGATATAACTCTGCAAGCTGTTTTGCAATTTTACTCAATTCTGTGAGTCTATGGTTATTTATTTATGAAAAATATTAATAGTACTGATATTTCTTATTGTTAAACTTAACTTGTAACATAAGATAACCTTGATTTAGCATGTTGTGTTGATTTTAATGAATTCATCTATATACAACAGTACTGGAATGCGAAGTCACGTGACGGTTGTGATCTTATTTCATAGAATGTTTATCACAATGATAACGATTTAATTCTGTCACTAGTGTAATCACAATGATAACGGTTTAATTCTGTCATTAGTGTCATGTATAATCACAATGATAACAGCTTAATTCTGTCACTGGTGTAATGTATAATCACAATGATAACAGCTTAATTATGTCACTAGTGTAATGTATAATCACAATGATAACGATTTAATTATGTCACTAGTGTAATCACAATGATAACGGTTTAATTCTGTCATTAGTGTAATGTATAATCACAATGATAACGATTTAATTCTGTCATTAGTGTAATGTATAATCACAATGATAACGGTTTAATTCTGTCATTAGTGTAATGTATAATCACAATGATAACGGTTTAATTCTGTCATTAGTGTAATGTATAATCACAATGATAACGATTTAATTCTGTCATTAGTGTAATGTATAATCACAATGATAACAGCTTAATTCTGTCACTGGTGTAATGTATAATCACAATGATAACGATTTAATTCTGTCACTGGTGTAATGTATAATCACAATGATAACGATTTAATTCTGTCACTGGTGTAATGTATAATCACAATGATAACGGCTTAATTATGTCATTAGTGTAATGTATAATCACAATGATAACAGCTTAATTATGTCACTAGTGTAATGTATAATCACAATGATAACAGCTTAATTCTGTCACTGGTGTAATGTATAATCACAATGATAACGATTTAATTCTGTCACTGGTGTAATGTATAATCACAATGATAACGATTTAATTCTGTCACTGGTGTAATGTATAATCACAATGATAACGGCTTAATTATGTCATTAGTGTAATGTATAATCACAATGATAACGGCTTAATTATGTCATTAGTGTAATGTATAATCACAATGATAACGATTTAATTCTGTCACTGGTGTAATGTATAATCACAATGATAACGATTTAATTCTGTCATTAGTGTAATGTATAATCACAATGATAACGGCTTAATTATGTCATTAGTGTAATGTATAATCACAATGATAACGATTTAATTCTGTCATTAGTGTAATGTATAATCACAATGATAACAGCTTAATTCTGTCACTAGTGTAATGTATAATCACAATGATAACGATTTAATTATGTCATTAGTGTAATGTATAATCACAATGATAACAGCTTAATTATGTCTCATATAATTGCAACAGACAAGCTTAATTCTGTCTCATATAATTGCAACAGACAAGCTTAAATCTGTCTCATATAATTGCAACAAACAAGCTTAAATCTGTCTCATATAATTGCAACAAACAAGCTTAAATCTGTCTCATATAATTGCAACAAACAAGCTTAAATCTGTCTCATATAATTGCAACAAACAAGCTTAAATCTGTCTCATATAATTGCAACAAACAAGCTTAAATCTGTCTCATATAATTGCAACAAACAAGCTTAAATCTGTCTCATACAATTGCAACAAACAAGCTTAAATCTGTCTCATACAATTGCAACAGACAAGCTCAAATCTGTCTCATATAATTGCAACAAACAAGCTCAAATCAGTCTCATATAATTGCAACAGACAAGCTGAAATCTGTCTCATATAATTGCAACAAACAAGCTCAAATCAGTCTCATATAATTGCAACAAACAAGCTTAAATCTGTCTCATATAATTGCAACAAACAAGCTTAAATCTGTCTCATATAATTGCAACAAACAAGCTTAAATCTGTCTCATATAATTGCAACAAACAAGCTGAAATCTATCTCATATAATTGCAACAAACAAGCTTAAATCTGTCTCATATAATTGCAACAAACAAGCTTAAATCTGTCTCATACAATTGCAACAAACAAGCTTAAATCTGTCTCATACAATTGCAACAGACAAGCTCAAATCTATCTCATATAATTGCAACAAACAAGCTCAAATCAGTCTCATATAATTGCAACAGACAAGCTGAAATCTGTCTCATATAATTGCAACAAACAAGCTCAAATCAGTCTCATATAATTGCAACAAACAAGCTCAAATCAGTCTCATATAATTGCAACAAACAAGCTGAAATCTGTCTCATATAATTGCAACAGACAAGCTGAAATCTATCTCATATAATTGCAACAAACAAGCTTAAATCTGTCTCATATAATTGCAACAAACAAGCTCAAATCAGTCTCATATAATTGCAACAAACAAGCTCAAATCAGTCTCATATAATTGCAACAGACAAGCTGAAATCTATCTCATATAATTGCAACAAACAAGCTTAAATCAGAGGCGAGAAATATTGGACTCAATACCATAGAAGAGATTGAACAAGTTGCCCAGGACAGAGCGGTATGGAGAAATTACTTGCTGGTCATGTGTAACATATAGCGGTACGAAGGAATATATAAATGAAGATGACTTGAGAACAGTTCTGCGGTAGAAAAGTGCAGCTCCAATTGGGAGTCGAACCGAGGCTACCCGTCTAAGATGCAAGTATACAAACCACTTTGTTGTCGTGGCTCACAATATCAAAATATATAAGACACAACATATTATGCACAGAACTTGTCAGGCTATATGTAATGAAGAAAACATAAATGTTTCTTATGTTCTGTCTCCGGAGCTATTATATAAATGCTCTGTCATTGACACTTTCGGCTATCTGAAAGGGACCACGTACAAATGGAAGTAGCATGTGTGCATATACATCGAATTTACCAATTTTGGTCCAGTCATTTCTTCTGAGATCAGTTTTCTATGTTTAGACGTCTACACAGTGAGATGAGTCGACTCCTTCAAATTAGTCTCAAGGGGCCATGTTTGTTTAGACGTCTACACAGTGAGATGAATCGACTCCTTCAAATTAGTCTCAAGGGACCATGTTTGAGACCTCAGATTATTGAAGAGGAAGGGGGCGTTTGCAGAGCGTGATCGGGAGTCTGTGGTACTGCACATGTGGTACTGCATTAGTCAGTTTGAGCAGTCAATTCGTCTCACACATTGAGTGAGGGCTCTAAATATTGCAACGAAAATATGTCTTTGTTTCCAGTTATCGATCAGCTCTGGTTACAACTGTGTTACTGCGTAGGTGAATCTTGAATGCAGAACAACCTCAGACTGTTCTTGTCTATAATCTCCAGACAACGATAATGATACCAGACTTCTTAAAACACCAACATAATTATAGCACTTGGCTGGTTGATTATAGTGCTGTCTCTCCGTGTTGATCAAGTGTCAGTTATTGAGGGAAATTGCATAGAACCACTACACAGTACCAAGTGCGTTGTAAGTTTTAACTAAAGTGGCATATGCATGCGACTGGCTACATTATCATGCAATATATATATATACAGTGACGGCTCGTCATTAAGGGCCAGTGGGGCCGGGCCCACCAAAAATAATGTATAACGTGTATTTATTATTTTATAACTTAAAATATAGCAACCAAAAACCATGATTTATCCGGAAAAATGTCTGGCCCCACCAACAAAAATGATCACGAGCCGCCTCTGCATATATATATATGCCGGTGGCAACTATTAGTGGATGTGTACATATATATTGTATTATATATATATATATATACATATATATTAATTTGTACATCATTCCTACAAGAAGATCAACTACATTGGTGGTGTCATGCTTATATTGAAACTGCAAAAAAAATGCTAATAACGTGGGGTATATTGTCATTTATATAATTAATGCACACGTATATACATCATATTATATATGCGGTATTTGTTAGTATTATAAGCATTATAGTTGAGTAAACTGGTAGCATAATATATGTCCCATACAATATGATAACAGCCCATACAATCTGTTTACACCTCCTTGTCTGCTCACACATACACACTACACATACACATACACAATACACATTTTATTCACTCACACACAGCACAGCACATATACGGTTCTAGAACACATTACATATAATCTGCTCACACACAGCACAGCAAAGACATACTGCTGGCAAAAACCACACACTGCTCACACGTAGCACAGAACAATCATACTATAGTGCGTTTCAAAACGTTCGGTCAACGATTGACCTCAAATATCTCCATATTCATTGCATGGATGAACGTGATTTTTGCATGTGGTGTTGTGTTTCCGATGTCCCAACGATTGTCTAAAATTCAATGTTGCAGGTAGTGTACTTTTCTTGCAACGGCGAATTCCTTTGATCTTTTCAAACCTAGTAATTATCTGGTGCTGGAAGAAAATAATTTACCGTAAATTTTAAAAATCACATATTTTCGGCATAGGCGTATGTACAATTCGAATTTTGGAGGGAGAGATAACTCTTATTATATAAATCATATAAAGTGTTTACTCACTTTGATGAGCCTAACATTTTGTAATACACCAATGCTCTGAAAACACAAACGGTAAATTGTAACTGAACACACCGGAAGGATCATTATACATTTTTTAAAGTGCGATAAAGCGATTAAAATCGGGAAAACCACGTGAAAAAAATGCAAGTTGTGGAACTTGCAGCATCTCACAAATATGAAGGGGTAATACTTCTCATTATATGGTTGGCTAAGGAGATGGTCACTTTTATATACTTTACATAAAGAAAATTTTAAACCATACATTTGTTATTGAGTAAAAAAAAATATCAACCTCGGGACATTACGATCATTAGATCATATGCAAAGTTACAACAATTACGGTCAAGCGGCTGCAGAGATATTAAATTTTCCCCGCGGAAAATCAATTTGAAACGCACTATACTATCACGCAAAGTTGCTCACATAAAGCATAGACACACTGTTGGCATATACCACGCACAGTGTGCTCATACCACATGCACACTGACAGCACAAACTACACACATCACACACACACATATACTGTCGTCACACATCACACATAGCAGATGCACACTGACAGCACAAACTACACACATCACACACATACATACTGTCGTCGCACATCACACATAGCACATGCACAATGGCAGCACAAACTACACACATCACACATAGCGCAATAAAACAAAGTCAAATTAATACAAACAACACTGAATATAGTTTTCTTCTCTTTCAACATTTACTTCTTTATAGAAGTGTGTGTGTGTGGGGAGGTGTAGTGTTCTTGTTATAATGCACTGTGTAAGCTGTTATTCATTTTATTAAGGCGTTTCTTGATGCCGTCACTCATCTTTTGCGTGGTCTACCTCTTGCTCTGTACTCGTTATACTTTTTCAGTGTGGCTATCTGTGGTAGACGATACCAGGGCATTCTTGTCAGATGTCCAAACCATTTAATCTGTTGTTCTTTTATGAATTGCATGACTGGTTTCACATCCAGTCTTCTTCTGATTTCTTCATTTCTAATTTTGTCTCTTATTATCACACCTGCAGCTCTTCTAAGACACATCATCTCTGTCGCTATGATTTCCCGCTCATTAGCTGCTGTTATTGGTCATGTTTGACACTGGTAACATAGTGGTGACCAGAAAATCGTTCTTATGAGATTTGGAATATATAGTGTATTCAATATTTTAAGCGAACGTAAAGAAGGAACCCTACAAGCTACCAACTAACAGAAACAATCAGATTTGATTAATTAAATGTGTTTTTGAAACTTAATGTTGATATTTCTGCATGTAATCAGCCACCCGAATTACTTAAATTATAGTAATTAAATGTGTAATTGTACTGGATTTGGTTATTCATTATGACGATTATCTGGCATTTTGAAATCGAAATGTGATCGGTAATCATCCTTTAACACTTCAACCATAATAACTATCATGGTTTGATTCTAAAACACGCGCGCATTCTCAACACAAAAGAGACAAACAATATATATCGGTCTTATCTTAGTCGGTGTGTTTGCAAATTGTGTAGACATTATGTCCCTTCTACATTGAATTCCGTTGTCAACTATTTTCTGTTCCATGCCAAAGTGATACATTTCATTTAGCCTATCAAATTTATAAATGTTTCACCTTATCTACATATGTCTAACTATCGGTCCTTGATTTATTTATTCAATTTCTATCCTTTTATTCTGAATTGCAGAGGTTGACCAGACATATCTTTACAACTAGCACTGATCTGTGATCTGCCATTCCAAGATAAGTAAACAGTCATTACGTAAATTATGAATCAAGAGACGTTGTGATTCGGCGCAGAACAAACTACGTTCGCAAACCTATTGTCCTTGAGACAAAGAGGTCAATGAATGGAGGAAAACAATGTAAATTGTATGTCGTCCTGTCAAACTTGTTCATTGATTCTTGACTTCACATGTTCGAGATGGTACAGGATCGACGTCTGGTCTCTAAACATGACCAAACTAAACACATCAGCTGAAATCGATTCACTTGCACCACATGTTGACATGTTTTTATTCAATTATATAGTCATCTCAAATATATAGTCATCTCAAATATATAGTCATCTCAAATATATAGTCATCTCAAATATATAGTCATCTCAAATATATAGTCATCTCAAATATATAGTCATCTCAAATATATAGTCATCTCAATTATATAGTCATCTCAAATGTATAGTCATCTAAACTAAGAAGCTGATTAAGCGTGAGTATATTGTAATAAATGAAGCCTGGCAGCTAGTAATTGAAAACAAATAAATATTTGGTGAACTAGTTTTAAGAAAGGTATATTCCGTGTGACTGTTATACAAACCTCCCAGACTGTGTCCAGCTGGACATAGGGTCTCTAGGAAGAAAAACAAAGTGTTGACATCAACTCTGTACAGATTCTTTGGTTGGGTTAAGTGTTAATACATTTGGGGTTGATTGTTATTACGTTTGTGCCCGTCCAGGATGAGGGCGTTAAACATGGAAATTGATGTTGTTACATTTGTGCCCGTCCAGGATGAGGGCGTTAAACATGGACAATTGATGTTGTTACGTTTGTGCCCGTCCGGGATAAAGGAGTTAAACATGGACAATTGATGTTGTTACTTTTGTGCCCGTCCAGGATGAGGGCGTTAAACATGGACAATTGATGTTATTACGTTTGTGCCCGTCCGGGATGAGGGCGTTAAACATGGACAATTGATGTTATTACGTTTGTGCCCGTCTGGGGTGAGGGCGTTAAAACATAGACAATGATGTTGTTACGTTTGTAGCCGCCCGGGATGAGGGGTAAACATGGACAATTGATGTTGTTACGTTGTGCCTGTCCGGGATGAGGGCGTTAAACATGGACAATTGATGTTGTTACGTTTGTGCCCGTCCGGGATGAGGGCGTTAAAACATGGACAATTGATGTTGCTACGTGTGTGCGTGCCCGGGACGTTGAAACATGGATAACTGATGTTGCCAATTGTGTGCCTGCCCGGTCTCAGGAGAGAGCCGAGGTAGCGTAGTTGTTAGTGAACTCGCTTCTCAAGGCTGGTGGTCCGGTCCAGCTCCCATAGTGGGCGTGGAATTTTTCGTGGACCGCGACGGCTCTCAGGTCGACCCAGCCTCAACTGGGTACCAGACATGCTCTGGGAAGTAAAGGCGGCCGGTGTGATGCTGACCACATCACCCATCGCGTGCCGACGGTCAATGAAAAATACAGACCTAACACTGTATTGCCCTATATACCCCAAGGTATGAAAGGTTCCTTTACCTTACTTTTACGGTCTCAGGATGTTAAAACATAGACAATTGATGTTGTTATTGTTTGCTCGTCCTGATTGGGGACATAAAGATGGACAATTAATTATAGTTATGTGTGTGCCTATCTAAGTGCAGGACGTTAAAGTTGAACAATTCATCTTGCTACTTGCGTGGCTACGCTTTGTTAGCGGGTTTGCGGTTGAACAGTTAATGTTCTATAGTTCGTTCCAAAATTCGTGATCATCCACTTGACAGAAATTTTGTTTTTTGCATTTTTATATAGGTAACAGTGACGACGTTCCAAAAGTATTTTTGCCCACCCAAACCTTTAGTTCTGTAAGAATTTTATTATATGTTATTACTAAATTTACCGCGATGTTGATTTGGTAAACTTGTCGAAATTTTACAGTACGATTGTAAAGTTTGTCTATATCTAAGCATTTCCGTGCTCCAAATGCAATTCAGTGCACGTCAAAATCGAGAATCCCGTGAAATTAATCAGTTACAATGTTTCTACCGACTGTCATTGGCGTATGTACGAAACATTTACTTTCATTTATAGAAGTGGAAGGTATCATTTGTTCACTATGTGACCTTTCTTTTATAATATGTAATAGGAATACGCCTTTGCAATCATTCGCCACCATTTTGTGTTTTACTATAAGTTCTAAACTTTGATTATCATTTTGTTGTGCTTATGCAAAATTATATAACAAAAACGTTGTTTGCATCAACTAAGCTACCTACCAATTAGTTAAACATGGATTCGTAACGTCGTGAGGTGTATAAGACTGCATGCAAAAAAATTACTTGTATCTATCAGATAGATTTCGTACAAATTAAACCTTAGTGTGATCACGAATTTTGGAACGAACTATAACTATGTGGGCGTAGGGCGTTAAACAAGTTCACAGATGGACAAGTGATGTTGCTTTTTTTTCTTTAAAAGTCAGTGATAATGTTGTAACTTGTTGGTCCTGTGGTTTTCTAATTGTGATTTTGTATTCGAATGGTGGTTATATGTTTTATTTGCTGATTTATCCTACAGATTTTGTTAAATCCTCTAGAGAACACAAAGAGCTATGGCTCTGAGAACATTTAGAGTGAAACCCTCCACAGAACGGGCGGAATAAAGCCCTCCATAGAACGGTGGAATGAAGCCTCCACAGAACGGGTGGAATAAAGCCCTCCATAGAACGGGTGGAATGAAGCCCTCCACAGAACGGGTGGAGTGAAGTCCTCTACAAAACGGGTGGAGTGAAGTCCTCAAAGAACATGTAAGTGAAGCCATCCACAGAACGGGTGGAATTAAGCCCCCTACAAAACGGGTGGAGTGAAACCCCCCACAGAACTGGTGGAGTGAAGCCCTCAAAAGAACATGTAAAGTGAAGCCCTCCACAGAACGGGTGGAATGAAGCCCTCTACAGAACGGGTGGAATGAAGCCCTCTACAGAACGGGTGGAGTGAAACCCTCCACAGAACGGGTGGAGTGAAACCCTCCACAGAACGGGTGGAGTGAAGCCCTTTATAGATCAGGTAGAGTAAACAGGTCGAGTAAAGCCTCTACAGAGCGTGTAGAGAGAAGCGCTCTATAGAGCAGTTAGAGCTACCCCTTCTATGTGATAAGTATCAATATAAGAAAGTAACGAACCCTTCCATACCTCAAGATATATTGAGTAATACAGTGCTAGGTCCGTATTCTTCATTGAAACTCGACGTGTGATGTGGTCATCACCTCGTTAGTCACCTTACTTCGTTCCAGTGGTTTTCCTGGTACCCAATTGAAGCTGGGTCGACCTGATTACGGTTGGAAAAATATTCCACGTCCACTATAGAATTGAAACCAGACCACGTGCCTAGTAAGCGAGTTCACTATCAACTACGCTACTGAGGCTTTCGTGTTTCAATATATTCTTAGTTTTATTATTTGTAAAACATACTTCTCCAGAGTGTTAACAAGAATTATGAAATGAAGAACGATAACGATTAGATAAATCATGTCATTATGATATTTTTGCAGAGATGTAATACCATCGACTGGTAGACAACTGAAGACAGTGATTGACAGAAAGAAGTATATCAGAAGTTTCTATGTGTTGAAATAAATACGAGAAATATATGTAGATCTGTTATTACAGTTAAAGTAATCAGGAATTTGACATTGTTTAACATGGTTGTATCGCCTGATCTAATTCAGTGTCTATGTTTAATTTAAAATTCGGGGTCTCTGTAGCGTGGAGGTTAGGCGCTCGACTCTCGTGCCAAAGGTAACCGGTTCGATCTTTCGTAGAGCCATCGGAATATTTTTCCATAGATCCCTGATCTCAGTGTAAGTGAGATCGAATTTCAAGTCCTATCGGAGACGGACAATAAAACGTTGGTCCCGTGTTCAATTTGAGCAGGTAAAAGAACCCTTGGCATTTCAAAATCGAGAAGAGCAGGCTGGAAAGCTGCTGCCCGGCAAAATTCATGAGAAAAAGTTTTTTGTTATAAATAACAAATTAATACAAAATATCTTCACCATCTTCAAAATTACATCGGGACCCTCGCGGTGCTACGGAATCTTGCACTGCAACTGAGATCTTCCTGTGTAAGAAATAGATCAGAGCACACATGGTTACTCACCGAAGTGCAATGATGATGGTTCTATCAATCTATTTAAGGATAAGATAACTCATCCAATATTTCAAAATAAAGTGTAACGGTTACAAATAAAAAGTGTAAGAATTAGAAATGGTACTTTTCTTACCTTCTTCTCTTCTCCATATCTCTTTCCATATCCTCCCATATCCTTTTCTGTCTATCCTCAAAGTTATAACTATCTTTATTGATGGGTATCCTCGTAGACATTATTCTGGTTGTTGTTCAGTACTCTTCACTTCAAAGTTTGAACAAGTTGTACTGTCTATAGTTAAGTGGAGATGTGAAATTTGATGGTTTTATCGTTGTTTTGTTTCAGATCGTGTTCTCCGCGATTCAGGGACTTAAAAAATTGTTCTGTACTAGTCGGTGACTTCTTATAGTTATCCAAAAGTGCGAGGAAATTACTTCACAGATTAGACCAAACCTGAAATAAAATCATAACAGACAAATGTTTAATTAAGTCTTATCTACAAATCTCAAAAAATGTACTTGACACTGAAATATGACAGATGAAATATATATGTAATTAATATTATCTTAAATATGACAGGTAAAATATACATATAATTAAATATTACCTGACGTATGACAGGTGTGATAAACATGCACATGTGTTCTCTAAACTAAGAAATGAGAGATACGATAAGAAACAATACTAGCTTCTATATTAGTTGTAGACGTATTACAAGCTTGTCACATTTTAATAATGTATTTCGGATCTGCAGACATCATCAAGGGATCTTGTTTCTATTTTGTTGCATTTCATAATACTGTTAATATTGTCTAGACGTGTTTCGTCTTTGCTACATAGTTTTACTACCGACTACTCCTTATATTAAGGTATTCTAGACGTGTTTCATCTTTGCTACATAGTTTTACTACCGACTTCTCCTTATATTAAGGTATTCTAGACGTGTTTCGTCTTTGCTACATAGTTTTACTACCGACTACTCCTTATATTAAGGTATTCTAGACGTGTTTCATCTTTGCTACATAGTTTTACTACCGACTTCTCCTTATATTAAGGTATTCTAGACGTGTTTCGTCTTTGCTACATAGTTTTACTACCGACTACTCCTTATATTAAGGTATTCTAGACGTGTTTCATCTTTGCTACATAGTTTTACTACCGACTTCTCCTTATATTAAGGTATTCTAGACGTGTTTCGTCTTTGCTACATAGTTTTACTACCGACTTCTCCTTATATTAAGGTATTCTAGACGTGTTTCATCTTTGCTACATAGTTTTACTACCGACTTCTCCTTATATTAAGGTATTCTAGACATCGTCTTTAACGGTTGTCTGCCATTGCTTTCCTTCCTGATAGTGAGCATGCTGGTCCATGTCTGTAGCCATTGTCTCTCTATTATAAAAATATTATGCAAACCGTTGTGAGTTTGAGATCATAATCCTTAAACTAACCTGTCCCTGTGGTAAGGGTTACTCGTACATGAAGAAGCATGTACTAAAAAACAGATAGACATGAGCACTTAATGACTGACACTCACAACTGAAGTACAACCAGGCACTATAACATGACACATACGTGACTTAGCATTCCAACACGCGATTACATGTGATACATTTATGTTAGCGATGTTATTGCATGAACTTGGGCTTGTCTTATTTTAACTCTCTTGCTGTACTTCCTGCCAGGAGACGGAGCTCAGTATCAAGTCTTCTAATATCAACTTAATGCAAGTACATGTATCTAAACACACTATCCTTTTTAAATATGAATATATACAAATGTAAATCAATAATTTAAGGTGAACGTCTAGACACGGTGTGATTTAAATAAAAATCAGTGACGTAAAGATAGCTAGATTCAATGGTAGTATTGAAATCAAGAGAGAGAGAGAAGACAAAAACCAAGAAATAATCACACAAATTCATTCAACGAGTCCACAGTTCTTAATTCTGTCTATATCTTTATTTGCATACTCGGGTGTGTTTAGCGTGTTCGTTATGAGAAAAGACATATTGGTGTATCTATCTAACACGGTTGTCTCTCTTTCACTTTAGGGTGTTGGCGAAAAAGGGGACGCAATGAGTCACCATGTTTTAAAAAAGGATGTAAACGGTAGGTAAATGTACAAAAAATGTATACGAAGATATAGTAGTGCATGCTGAGATAATCATCAGTACCATTTATGTAACAGTGTCATTTATACTAGACATCATTAATGTCTCTCTTCACGAAACTCTATTCTGTAACGTCTTTTTCTGTGTTGTCTATGAGGTTTTGTCATCTCTGTCATTTCGTTTACTGTTCTTCACTGTGTATTATTTGACCTTCTCACTCTTCCCTTGTGTGTTCTAGTCAAGTACAGTGTCTCATTGTAATCTGTAGCTGTTAACAGTGTGTCCTATCTATTATCACTTTCTTTTCTTAATCTCCATCGCTGTTTGTTTGTGTTCACTTCTCTTCCACAATTATGTATTGCTTATTACTTCTGACCATCTAAAGCCCTGTTTCCCAACGTGGGGCATACGCCCCACTGGGGGCCATTTTCATCGTTTAGGGGGGCAATGGACTCATTCGGAGTTTAACTAATGTTCATAATGTTGCAAAACCGATATACTGACTTTTGGATGTCTGTTGACAAAAACGACTGTTGCTTCACAATCACTTTACTGAAGTTTAAAACATCTTCAATAAATGGAAAGTACTTATATCTAGGTACATTTTTACCTCCTTTTAACAAAGCTTTGAAAGAGGAAAAGCATGTGTTATTGTGTTAAAATCGAGTCATATAAAAAACAAACTGTAATGTGTCCGTCATTTGCCAACCTTGTCCTGAAGTCCAAAATGAGTTTATGTAGTGCAATCTTGAGTATGTAATAGTATTGGACAGAGCCACGCATATCATTTTTCCGCCATAGAAAGCAGGTCTGAAGTTTGATTTGGCTTGGAATGTTAGGTACGATGGGAAAAGAAACCAAGAAACATCGAGGCGATTTGACTCAAATACAAGTTATGGACCATTAGTCTGATTACCAGAGTAATAGATACTCACTGTACAGCTGGATTATACAGGTATCCTTAGAGTACCATTTTGTAGTTGTATAGTTAACGAAGGAACATTTATATATGGATTACAGTAGAATGTCATGAGATCTTTTTTCCATGTTAGCGACAGATTGAGAAGGCATGGTTGGAACATACATTTTTAGACAATGACAGAAGAATATCGATAGTCAAAGTAAGATGAGTCTTTTCCAAGAGAGTAGCAGATGTGGGAAATCGCAGTCGTGAGAACAAGTTTTGGAATAGTAAAGTAATAGAATATTCACCCATATATATAGACGATGGACTTTAAGAAGAGGGAATAATAGTGCAGATAGAGAGCCAAATACAGAACAGCTTTGAAGGAGCTAGAATAAAAATAGAGAACTAGACACAGAACAGCTAAAGCACAGGACTGTTAGACCACATTATACGAGAAAAGCAGAAGAGAACCGAAGAGCTTCACGTAGAAGATATAACTATTGGAGGTTAGAATTTATCAGAGCTAATTAGAAGAGAACACCACATACTTTTTCAGAAGAGCAGATTTGACCACATAAATGTGGATATAAATATTGTTAATGATTTGGGTTTTTTTCTTCAAATAGTCATGCTATAATAATCGAATTTGCTCAAACATATATCACCTGATATGAAATATTATTATATTAATGTATTCCACATTAATGTCTTTTACGCCAACAGTGCTTGACCAACGAATCAATGAAATGAGGTCGTCTTGATGAACAGTTTTGTGTTGCTACATTAGTGACGGCCATATGCATTTTATGCGGTGCAAGTTTCTTATTGTGGCGGTACACGGCTGTTTCATTCTGAAATTAGTTCACACAGGAAACATTTCACAGTTGTTAGTATTTCGTGTGATTTTCATTGGCACAGGAACGGAGCAATTATGGGGTGACCCGTTGCAGTGAAGTTGAACCGTACTTATGAACTATGAACTATGCATTTGAAGGCGAAACATAGTGCTCATATTATGTCAGATTTGAATTACTTTCAAACTTTAAAGACAAATTTTGAAAAAGAGCAACATTAATGTCCCTGTTACTGCTCATACTGCAACTGTCAATCGTACTCTTGTGGCTAGTTATCAAATTTCCTTACTCATTGCTAAATGTGGAAAAATTCATGCTATAGGAGAGAATTTAATCAAACCATCAATATCATCATTTCTTAAAACGGTTCTGGAAAAAGATGACCAAGAGGTGAAAGCTATGCCACTCAGTAACAATTCTGTTAGCAATAGAATAGACGAAATCAGTGAGGATATTGAAATACAACCTGTTGAAAAGCTGAAAAAAAAAATTATCAGTGCAAATGGATGAATCAACTTTGAGAGACAGTGTTGATAAGTAGTATTGATAACTTACGTAAGATATATTGATAATGGGGATTTTGCTGAAGAAATATTGTTCTGTAAATCATTAGAAAGCACCCCTACCTCCAAAGGTGTATATAATAAGCTAAAAAATTACTTAAATGTCATAATATACCAATGAAAAATATAACATCTTGTGTCGCAGATGGTACCAATAATATGATAGGCAAGAAAATGGCTGCTTAAAATTGCTGAAAGATGAGAATCCAGAAATGCTTTTGTGCATTGTGTTATTAACATGGAAAATTTGGTAGCTAAAAATATTTCACCTGTTCTAAACGAAGTACTACATTCAGTTATAAAGTGTATCAATGCTTTTAAATCTAATGCCAAATGTGAGCGTCTCTTCATGCTATTTTGTGAAGAACAAAATACAGATCATGTGAGACTTTTACTGCACACTGAAGAAAGATGGCTCTGAAAGGAACTGCTTGACAATATTTATGAAACTATTTGATACTCTTTAAGCGATTTGATACTCTTTAAGTGATTTTTAAGCGACAAACCTGAAATAAAGTATCTGTTAACGGTCGATAGTAAAGTATTTGTGAGTTATCTAGCCGATATCTTTGAATGAAAAACAAAATATATTAAATAACCACCTTCAAGGAAGAATAAAACTCTTGTTGATGGAAAAGCTAAGATATTTGGTTTTATTACCTTTATTGAACTATGTCAGAAATATATTTGCAACAAACATTTTGAAGAGTTTCATTGGCTCCAGAAATGGGAAGTGACTGATACCGCTATACTAATACTTGTTATTGTCGATCATCTGAAAATTATATCGGCTGATTTAAAAGAAAGAGTTTCTGATTTTAAACAAATTGATTGCAGTCAATGTTAGTGGATTTGTCTGATATTTCAAATATGCAGTATCAAGAAGAACTCGCAGATATGCAAAATGATGAGTCAGTTAAAACTTCATTTAATATAAAAGGAGCGACGGCATGGCTTTGTGAGGAAAGAGAAATCAAATATACAAATTACATAAATGTGCAAGAAAACTTATTACCATTTCTGTCTTCATATTTAGCTGAATGTGGATTTATTGCCATAACTGATTTGCTGCTAAAAAAAAAAATTGGTTGAATATAACACAATGGGAGACTTGAGACTGAAGCTAACTAAATTGGAACCTAACATAAAATCTCTTTGCAGCTTCTATCAATCGCAAGGATCTCACTAAGTGTAAGTAATAAAGTCACTTCTTTCTTCTTCTTTTGTCGTCACACTGCTACCGGGTTGTTACCCAGTGTCGTGGTTTTCTGTTTTTTCTAAAATAATATAGAAAAATATATCATTAAAATGATATCGTACTTGAATTTCTGTTCTCCATTATATGTTTTGAAAATTTACTTACTGTTTTTCCTCAAGAATTTCCTAGTGATTTCTTCCTAAAATCTATCATTTAAGTTTCTTCAGTGAACAATTCAATTTTTAGAAAATACAATTTTTTGTATATGTTACATAGGAAGGGGGCATACGAATTTTGAAAGGCTTTGGTGGGCATGGCACAAAAAAGGTTGGGAAACACTGATATAAAGGGTCTAGAAACAATGGTTTGACTACATTGTACCTGGTTTTATCCCATTCTTGCTTTGTACAATACTCTCGGCAGGTGGCGTGTCATTTCTGCGGAGACAGACCGACCATATGGGGTAAAACCCGGTGCAGTGAAGTCAATTCTTCGGCTGTAAACACCGGTCCCCTTTTAAAATCCCATATGGTTCGGTTCCTCTCCGCAAAAACGACAAGTCACACACCAAGAAAATTACACAAAGCATGAACTCCTTAGCTCCGGCAACAATCATACGAATCTCTGAAAAAATAATGCATTCGTGGACAGAACGTCGCGATTCGGAACCAAATCTACGATCTACGGAAAGCTAGGCAACGGCTCTACCACTAAGCCACAGAGAACCTCACTTCTGGCCATCTAATATAAATTATGTGATAGAGACATATACTGATGAGCAACGTCAGCTTACATGTGACATTTGTGGTCACATTCCATGTTTCAGAGACATAGAACAAGGTAACATTTCTTCAGCACATTCTTGGGTCAGTTTAGATTAAAACATGTCAAGAGAATATGGAAAATCAACCACTACATCAAATACAAATAGGAGACATTTCAAAATCAATGTTTAATTTTAAAAAAATTCTGCAAATATGATTCTTCAATTGAAGAGCTTTTGCCCGTGCGTTGCCAGGGCTCTAAGGAGAAAAATAGTAGCAAACAAACGACCTACAAAGCATGTCGTAAGAGGCGCAACGTACAATCGCTCTTAATATCAGATCACATAGAAATCACAAATAGTAGTCGATACGAAGCGATGGAAGAAGAAGAAGAACTTTTAAAGAGAACACCTTATGGGGAGGAGGGGGCAATAATGAAAAGAAGTTGGAGTGGATTGTACATGTATACCAGTAGGGCATTGGCTAGAACACCTCTCATATAGACAACCCATATGAAAAGAAGGGATGGACGTACATATGAAACATGGAGAAGGGATGGTCGTCCATATGAAACATGGAGAAGGGATGGACGTACATATGAAACATGGAGAAGGGATGGACGTACATATGAAACATGGAGAAGGGATGGACGTACATATGAAACATGGAGAAGGGATGGACGTACATATGAAACATGGAGAAGGGATGGACGTACATATGAAACATGGAGAAGGGATGGATGTACATATGAAACATGGAGAATGGATGGATGTACATATGAAACATGGAGAATGGATGGATGTACATATGAAACATGGAGAAGGGATGGATGTACATATGAAACATGGAGAAGGGATGGACGTACATATGAAACATGGAGAATGGATGGATGTACATATGAAACATGGAGAAGGGATGGATGTACATATGAAACATGGAGAAGGGATGGATGTACATATGAAACATGGAGAATGGATGGATGTACATATGAAACATGGAGAAGGGATGGACGTACATATGAAACATGGAGAAGGGATGGATGTACATATGAAACATGGAGAAGGGATGGATGTACATATGAAACATGGAGAAGGGATGGACGATCATATGAAACATGGAGAATGGATGATGTACATATGAAACATGAGAAGGGATGGATGTACATATGAAACATGGAGAAGGGATGGATGTACATATGAAACATGGAGAAGGGATGGATGTACATATGAAACATGGAGAAGGGATGGATGTACATATGAAACATGGAGAAGGGATGGATGTACATATGAAACATGGAGAAGGGATGGACGTACATATGAAACATGGAGAAGGGATGGATGTACATATGAAACATGGAGAAGGGATGGATGTCATATGAACATGGAGAAGGATGGATGTACATAGAAACATGGAGAATGGATGGATGTACATATGAAACATGGAGAAGGGATGGATGTACATATGAAACATGGAGAAGGGATGGATGTACATATGAAACATGGAGAAGGGATGGATGTACATATGAAACATGGAGAAGGGATGGACGTACATATGAAACATGGAGAAGGGATGGATGTACATATGAAACATGGAGAATGGATGGACGTACATATGAAACATGGAGAAGGGATGGATGTACATATGAAACATGGAGAAGGGATGGATGTACATATGAAACATGGAGAATGGATGGATGTACATATGAAACATGGAGAAGGGATGGATGTACATATGAAACATGGAGAAGGGATGGATGTACATATGAAACATGGAGAATGGATGGATGTACATATGAAACATGGAGAAGGGATGGATGTACATATGAAACATGGAGAATGGATGGATGTACATATGAAACATGGAGAAGGGATGGATGTACATATGAAACATGGAGAAGGGATGGACGTACATATGAAACATGGAGAATGGATGGATGTACATATGAAACATGGAGAAGGGATGGATGTCATATGAAACATGGAGAATGGATGGATGTCATATGAAACATGGAGAAGGGATGGATGTCATATGAAACATGGAGAAGGGATGGATGTACATATGAAACATGGAGAAGGGATGGACGTACATATGAAACATGGAGAAGGGATGGATGTCATATGAAACATGGAGAATGGATGGATGTACATATGAAACATGGAGAAGGGATGGATGTACATATGAAACATGGAGAAGGGATGGATGTACATATGAAACATGGAGAATGGATGGATGTACATATGAAACATGGAGAATGGATGGACGTACATATGAAACATGGAGAAGGGATGGATGTACATATGAAACATGGAGAATGGATGGATGTACATATGAAACATGGAGAATGGATGGATGTACATATGAAACATGGAGAAGGGATGGATGTACATATGAAACATGGAGAATGGATGGACGTACATATGAAACATGGAGAAGGGATGGATGTACATATGAAACATGGAGAAGGGATGGATGTACATATGAAACATGGAGAATGGATGGATGTACATATGAAACATGGAGAAGGGATGGATGTACATATGAAACATGGAGAAGGGATGGACGTACATATGAAACATGGAGAAGGGATGGATGTCATATGAAACATGGAGAAGGGATGGACGTACATATGAAACATGGAGAAGGGATGGACGTACATATGAAACATGGAGAAGGGATGGATGTACATATGAAACATGGAGAAGGGATGGTCGTCCATATGAAACATGGAGAATGGATGGATGTACATATGAAACATGGAGAAGGGATGGACGTACATATGAAACATGGAGAAGGGATGGATGTACATATGAAACATGGAGAATGGATGGATGTACATATGAAACATGGAGAATGGATGGATGTACATATGAAACATGGAGAAGGGATGGATGTACATATGAAACATGGAGAAGGGATGGACGTACATATGAAACATGGAGAAGGGATGGACGTACATATGAAACATGGAGAAGGGATGGACGTACATATGAAACATGGAGAATGGATGGATGTACATATGAAACATGGAGAAGGGATGGTCGTCCATATGAAACATGGAGAATGGATGGATGTACATATGAAACATGGAGAAGGGATGGACGTACATATGAAACATGGAGAATGGATGGATGTACATATGAAACATGGAGAATGGATGGATGTACATATGAAACATGGAGAATGGATGGATGTACATATGAAACATGGAGAATGGATGGATGTACATATGAAACATGGAGAAGGGATGGACGTACATATGAAACATGGAGAAGGGATGGATGTACATATGAAACATGGAGAAGGGATGGATGTACATATGAAACATGGAGAAGGGATGGATGTCATATGAAACATGGAGAAGGGATGGACGTACATATGAAACATGGAGAAGGGATGGACGTACATATGAAACATGGAGAAGGGATGGACGTACATATGAAACATGGAGAAGGGATGGATGTACATATGAAACATGGAGAAGGGATGGACGTACATATGAAACATGGAGAAGGGATGGATGTACATATGAAACATGGAGAAGGGATGGATGTACATATGAAACATGGAGAAGGGATGGACGTACATATGAAACATGGAGAAGGGATGGATGTACATATGAAACATGGAGAAGGGATGGACGTACATATGAAACATGGAGAAGGGATGGATGTACATATGAAACATGGAGAAGGGATGGATGTACATATGAAACATGGAGAATGGATGGATGTCATATGAAACATGGAGAAGGGATGGATGTCATATGAAACATGGAGAAGGGATGGATGTCATATGAAACATGGAGAAGGGATGGATGTCATATGAAACATGGAGAAGGGATGGATGTCATATGAAACATGGAGAAGGGATGGATGTACATATGAAACATGGAGAAGGGATGGATGTACATATGAACATGGAGAATGGATGGATGTACATATGAAACATGGAGAATGGATGGATGTACATATGAAACATGGAGAAGGGATGGACGTATATATGAAACATGGAGAAGGGATGGATGTACATATGAAACATGGAGAAGGGATGGATGTACATATGAAACATGGAGAAGGGATGGACGTCCATATGAAACATGGAGAAGGGATGGATGTACATATGAAACATGGAGAAGGGATGGATGTACATATGAAACATGGAGAATGGATGGATGTACATATGAAACATGGAGAAGGGATGGATTGCATATGAAACATGGAGAATGGATGGATGTACATATGAAACATGGAGAATGGATGGATGTACATATGAAACATGGAGAAGGGATGGATGTCATATGAAACATGGAGAAGGGATGGACGTACATATGAAACATGGAGAAGGGATGGACGTACATATGAAACATGGAAAAGAACGGTAGAAAGAGAGTTAAACAATTGTGGCCGGACATTGAAAACAATTGGTAGAAAGTAGACGACAGAGCGGTAACAGTGGACATTTTTGTTAATGGAAGCATTATAAGTCAAACGTGATATGAAAATGATACAGACAGACATACAGATTGTCGAGAGACCATGTCTGTATGTCGTCCACTTTTATTGATAAATCTATGATAATATAACCATTATGTAGTTTATGGTTGAATGCTACGTGCTTCCCAAAATTAGGGCTTTGTCGTCATTTCAACAACACAGACAATGTGTCATAGTTTGTTGACCGTGTCTTAGTTTGATAACTGTGTCTTAGTTTGGTTGGTGACTGTGTCTTAGTTTGGTGACTGTGTCTTAGTTTGGTGACTGTGTCTTAGTTTGGTGACTGTGTCTTAGTTTGGTGACTGTGTCTTAGTTTGGTGACTGTGTCTTAGTTTGGTGACTGTGTCTTAGTTTGGTGAATGTGTCTTAGTGTGATGACTGTGTCTTAGTTTGGTGACTGTGTCTTAGTTTGGTGACTGTGTCTTAGTTTGGTGACTGTGTCTTAGTTTGGTGACTGTGTCTTAGTTTGGTGACTGTGTCTTAGTTTGGTGACTGTGTCTAGTTTGAGTGAATGTGTCTTAGTGTGATGACTATGTCTTAGTTTAGTGACTGTGTCTTAGTTTGAGTGAATGGTCTTAGTTTGGTGAATGTGTCTTAGTTTGGTGAATGTGTCTTAGTGTGATGAATGTGTCTTAGTTTGGTGACTGTGTCTTAGTTTGGTGAATGTGTCTTAGTTTGGTGACTGTGTCTTAGTTTGATAACTGCTGTGTCTAGTCGTACAATAATATTAACTCCTGTAAAGATGACCGATCTTAGATATGAGAGCATATATACAGACTGGAGCTATGTCGTCGCTGAGAAGGAAGAGATGACACACAGACATAACCGACACGCACTGTGAGTACATCGTATAGAATGCTATGCTAGCTATGTTTAAAAAACCTGTTCTATATGTCGTGGGGACATAACTGGGACGATACGCACCGTTCTCGGAGCAAACCACACCGATCACAATGAATGGTTAATTTGGTTGGTAAGAACGAATGCAAACAAACAAGAACTAACTTAATTAGCCACTCCACATCAGAATTACGAAATAACCAAATGACACCACACAAGAATATTTCAAACTAATCAAAATAAAACTGTACAGAAGTAGTCCAAAATAACCTAAATGACACTGAACATAAGTATCTGGAACTAGTGAAACGTACACTACACCACATGACAAAGATTAATCGATCTTACTTTGTGAATATTACGATAACTATAATAAGGTGATTTATATTTTGAATACTATCAAATCTCTAGACCTCTCACTGTTACTTACTAAACATTGACAAGAAAACTAGTACACACTTGTGCAAGCGGATAACAGGTAAGGTCTGATTAACAAAGACTAAAAGTAGGGGTTTTTTTTTCCCTGTCTTCCATCCCCGAGTGTTGGCTATAACATACCTACCATACCTTTGCACCGGCTGAGTGCACGATATGCACGTCTTGTTTATCTTAGTAGTCAGGAGGAGATCATAACAGGTGCAAATGAAGAAGTATATCTCGCTAGAGTTTCCCTATAGCGAATAATTTTACTGCGTTCTTCGCTTATATTGTTAATGAACAATTCTTCTTCTTCTTCTTCTGCGATCGTTCTTCACGGCCAATTTTGGTCATTCTTATTGTGATGTATAATTGGTCCACTGGCAAGAACGTAGTGATCTACGTCGGAACGATTATGCGCCCATGGTGACTAAGCCCGCCCGTCCGTTTTCATCCAGCTTTTGATTTACTAGGTGAACTTTCCTAGGTCGATCCTTTCGATCTACGCCTTTACGATCAGCTTCTGCCGTATATTTGGCCGTGATCTACGCCAGGACAGTGAGTTACGCTGCTTTACCCGTTCTGACTGAGAAATATTTCTCGGGGCTTGTCAGCTTGTCCTCGGACGGCGTCTTACTCGTATAAAACACCGTGTAAAGTATCGGCTTTCGCCAATGTTCAGGAACCGGACTTCCTGTCTGATCCGTACATTGTCGGCCTTGCTTTACGGTACATTTTGAGTTTGATCCGGAAAAGGAACATTCTCAGCCTTTTCTAGACGCGCATTGGTACGTGGCAATTTGTAATTAACCTCGAAAGGCACCGGCATGGGGCCCAGTACAAACAATGTAGAGGTTCGTTTCAGTCGGCACTATCAACGCAACTGAGGATTTTGCGCCCGCCACCATCACCCGCTCCAGTTATTCCGGGAGGTTAGTTACGACTGCAATCGAACCCTGCCCGGTTGCCCCAAGCCGGCAGTTCCTTTGGAATCACCAACCTCCAGTTCTTCGGGGATGTTAATTTTAATCGCGCAGTACCTTGCACGGTTTTCCCAGGGCGGTAGTTTCGTTATGCACTAAAACGCAACTTGTTCTTTGCGCTCGGCAAACCTTGCCCAGTACATGTATCTGCACTAGGCCACCGATGCGGGGTCTGCTGCAATCTTCTCTCGTACCGACACGAGGGTAGACTTTTATTCGTTACGGTTCTGTTTTATTTATTCTTGCCGACGGGCTGGCAATGTTTGCCCTCTCCTCAGGGCTTCGAGCTTCGCCCTTCGTGGGCACATGTTTCGTCACTGGATGCACCTCTCATCCATGTCAGAGACTTTTCGTTGCTGTTTCGTTACGTTTAGGAACTTGGGCAATATCTTATTGGACATCGGTCAAGGAGATCTGTGTATTTTGTTAGTATGGATCTGTTTTGCATTTCCGTACTTGCATTGCTACCACTACCAGTAGTTCTCCCCGATCCCTGCCCCTCTTAGCCATACCGGAACCAGTCTGTTTCCAGGGTCACCGCGTGGAGGTTGGAGCAGGGTCTTGTTAGCGCCCCTCGCTAACCCTGGCTCATGTTACCACCATAACCTCATGAACCTTTGACCACATGAACAATTCTATTTCGCTAGAGTTTCCACTATATAGTGAATAATTTTACTGCAGTTTTGGCTTATATTGATAATGGAAAAATATATTTGGCTAGTTTCACATTTAGAAAATACTTTTACTGCTTTCTTGGCTTATATTAATAATGGAAAAACTATATTTGGCTAAAGTTTCACATTGAGAACATACTTTTACTGCAGTCTTGGCTTATATTGATAATGAAAAACTATAAAAACCAGTTCCAAGTCACCATATCCACAAAATCACGAAACACGTAATAACAAAGTACTGTAGTTTTACAAATTACACAAACAATTACAATACACAGCAACGTTTCGACCAAAAAGGCCTCTATCAAGCAAACGATAGTGCTGTGACATTCGTCACTTTTGTTGTAGCGTTTGCTTGATAAATACCTTTTTGGTCGAAACTTTGCTGTATATTCTCATTGTATTTGTATTTTGTAAAACTACAGTACTTTGTTATTACGTGTTTCACCATTCTACAAAGTTTACTGCAGTCTCCATCTATATTGATATTATCCACAAAATCGACATTTTTATTTTATCTTTTTTTCAATCTAACTCCTATTACTTTTCAATCTTTTTTTAAAGAAGTCTCTGTGGCAGGGTAAGTGGCAGGGGGTAAGTGGCAGGGGTAAGTGGCAGGGGGTAAGTGGCAGGGGTAAGTGGCAGGGGTAAGTGGAGGGGTAAGGTGTTTGCTTCTCATTCCAAATGTATTTGATTCGCTTCCTGTGTGACACGATCGGGCTGTATTCCCAAAGATCCTTGACGTTAAGGTAAGGGATAACAAATATTTAGTTCTAGAAGAAACGTACGATAAAAATGGTGTCATGTGTTCAAGTTGAGTGCCTAAAAAAAAATTTGGTAGTTAAAAATAAATAAAAGTAGGCTGGAAAGCAGCTGTCCGGGCAAAATATTTTTTAGAAATAAAATAAATCATTACATATATTAGATACCCTCAAATTTACGACGGAGAGTCACGGCGTTGCTACTGATTTCGTGCACTGCCGTGGAGATCTCTCTGAGTGAGAAAGAAATTGGAGGACACATAATTATTCACCGAAGTTCAAAGACACGTATGTTTAGTATCACATAAGCAAGTTAACTGAATAATTACATAATAAAACTAACAAAAATCCGACGCTTCGACTGCAAGGATCAGTAGTAGTAGTATCGATATACGAGTGCATGCTGGGAAGATGAACACGTGACCGTGTGTTAATTATTGGATACTCATTGAAAATGAAAATCGTGGCATATCCCAAAGGACGTAGCCATCAACCACAGTAAACAAGTCGTTGATTTTCTAGGCACCACTTATACGTTCAGTAGTTTGCCATTGCTTTCTGAACGGGTGGCGCCATCGTCCTTTGTTAAAATCAACGGAAACAATTTGCAAGCAAACTGTCCGCAGCGTGATTCGAACTCAGAACGTCGGAGTTAATAGACCGAGTCACTAACCCCTAGGCCACAGACGCCACTCACGGGTACTCATTACTAGTGCAAAATGTCATCAATATCCGTGCACTCTAGCACGCGTGGTGTAACAAGTCCCGTTTTCATTTGAACACGCCTCGTATTACAAAATATAAGAACTGGTTATATGTGTAGATGTCTTATTTCTTGTATAGGGGAATGTATAAAGAAATGTGATCACACGATGAACTTATATTTGAGAAAATGACTAGCTTTTGACCTTTACATACTAGACTCGTTTTTCTAGACTCAAACCTGAACCAGATGCTGTAAGATGTGAGTATACTTGCAGCACAGCCAACTATAAAATCATATAAGAGTTGGTTGTGACTTGCAGGATGTGGGCAGATGTTTCGAAGTCTGAGTCATACAGGTCGGGACTAGCGTGTAAAGGAAAACTTTGCAGTTTCTAAGTGTACTTCTTGAGTAGATGACCTGACCTCGCTGATCTTTGCATAACTGACCTGCCTGAATGAGGGCGTATTCTGACTGCTTCTCTTTACGATTAATGTAGATCGTTCAAAGACATCGCAACTAGGAAGGACAAAACTAGTGTCTCTAGCAGAAGACAGTACATTGTGACTTATTTAAGAGAGAAAAGACAGACAGACAGACAAAACGACCCTTATTTCTTGATATGGTTAACGTTTGGTACCAATAATGGCGGAAGGTCAGTACCAGATACCAAGACGGAGAGAAACATACACATTGAGACAGAGTGGTCCACATAGTCAGGGCCGTGCGGTATATTTTCTCAGTATGATGCAAAGTCTTCGAAATGCCGCCCTTAAATGTTTTTTCCTTAAAATAACCTTCAATTGTAATTTTGATTTTGCTACTTATGCCGCCCCCTTACGGTCCTGCCTGATGATGCCGCCTCTCTGTATCATGGCACAGCCCTGGACACAGTGCCAAAAATGACTTGCTAAATGATAGAGAGAGAGAGACAGAGAAAGGCAGTTGCTAAGGAAGAGAGAGAACGACAGAGAAAGACAGTTGCTAAGCGATAGAGAAAGAGAGAGAGTTGCTACGTGGTACAGAGAGAGAGAGAGAGAGAGAGAGAGACAGTGATAGATACAAGTCACGCAGATTCACACACACAGACAAGGGTGAGAAAGACGAGCTAGCAAGATGAGTTTATATAGATGTATCGAATCATCGACTATAATCTGACACTATAATAGTCTATCTGTTTATATACTTATACTAATGCAAGTCGAAATCAGAGATCCGTCTGTTTTGCAAAAATACAAATAAAAAGAGTGTCACCCTTCACCTTTGAGAACCCAACACATGCACGTGTCAGAGAATATGAACTGACGTAGTCCACAGAACAATTGTCATAAACTGACGTATGCCACTGAACATATTGTATGAACTGACGTAGTCCACTGAACATATGCCATAAACTGACATAGTTCACTGAACATATGAAATAAACTGTAGTAGCTAACAGACACTAATATGAGTAGCACTCACGCACACACACATCCTCGCATTCACACTCACGCGATTCAGTAGTTATAAAGTGCCAGAAATAATGATAAACTATGTATTCTGACACCAAAGTCAGGTCAAATGAAGTCATGATGTCATTCACTGTCAGAGCTGGGAGTTGTCATTTCCCCAAACTGTCTGACCCAGGTTCAGACTGTATAACCTCTAGAGGGCGTGTACAGTTTCTTGTTTCTTTCATTGTTTCATTTTCTCACTCTGCCCCTTTCTTGCATTTTGCTTATTGTTCTCTCTCCCCATTGCTACTTTGTCCCTTCATTTGCTTGTTTACCTGTTTTCATTTGCTAATTCTCTGTCCCTTCATTTGCTTAGTTCTCTCTGCCCTTCATTTGCTTAATTCTCTCTGTCCCTTCCATTGTCCAGCTTAGTTCTCTCTCTGTCCCTTCATTTGCTTAGTTCTCACTCTGTCCCTTCATTTGCTTAATCTCTCTCTGTCCTCATTTGCATTTGCCTTCTTGAGTTTTGTTTTTTGCACTCTTGTCCCTTCATTTGCTTAGTTCTCACTCTGTCCCTTCTTACGCTTATTTCGATATTTTAATTTTTTTCGATCCCAAGCACTTGAGCTGAAAGTCTTCTGCCGGTGTCATGGATATCGTAATTCTTCGGTTCGTGCCACGACACCGTAAATCTGGAATCTTGGTTTTTCTGCAAGCGGATAACTAGGACTTGTTATCCGTAGTCCTTGTCACTCGTAGTCCAACGGTTACGAACACGCTGATATTGATGAGGGAAGAAGTGGAACGATGAGAATGTCGATAGTACGCAGAGAGTAGAGTGAGAGAGAGGACGAGTACTGATGAATTGTATCAAACTGAGAGGACCAGAAGAGAGAGAGACGGAAACAGAGAGAAAGAGTGTTTGTGTATGTGGAATCTGAGAACCTACTGTGAATTATCCAGTAAATCATGTCCAACAAACGTTAAGGGTAACAACGAAATGAACAGACAACAACAACACCGAAGAAAACATTAATCGGAAAATGGAACTGCACAATGCAAACTGCATCAGAGAAATGAGACAAACTAGGAAGGAATGAGAGGACAGACTAAATTGGAAAAGAAAGAGAGATAGTACTTACATATGGGAATAAGGAAATGAGTGATAGTACTTAACATATTGATAGTGAATGAGATGATGTATAAATAAGATAAGAAATGGATGATAGGCAGGAGAAATATTCAGACATCTTTAGTAATATATTCAGAAGGAAAATCACACAAAGGTAGGCATAATTAGATGCAGAGGCAATGGAAAGGTTGACAATTCAGAAGAGTAATGCTTAACTACAGACACCAGTAGATACTAATCTCAGATATACGCACCAAAACGATAGTACAGAGAAGAACTAGATGTTTCTACAACCAGTTACAAATAGCATGAACAGCAAGGCCTGATGACAATTGAATGGTGATCAAGCAAGCTCTGAAAGGATGAGACAATGAGGATTGGCCGGAGAAACGATGAGAACACACTTAGAATAACATAAACTTAGATAATGGCAAACTGGGTTTAAAACATCATCCGAGAAGACTATGGACATGGGACCAGATAACAGCAAACAATCAAATTGACTATATTATGATAATAAACGATTTTGAAATGGATGAATATAAACAAGACCAGGTGCAGATTGCGACAGTGACCATGCACTACTGTTATGAAATAAGAATAAACTGAAGAAGATGAAGAGGCAAGAAACATCTATCGAACTCCTCAACACTCAAGACTGACACAAAAGAAGATAAATAGGCGAAGAACATCAATTGATAAACAAGACTGGACAAAAAGAAGATGCGAACTTATACAACTCCAACACTCAAGATGTACATCAAAGAAGATAAAGAGTGGCGAAGAAACATCATATTGAATACTCGCGACAAAGAAGATAAGAGGAGAACATCAATACTCAAACTCAGACGCAAAAGAAAAGGACAAACATTATATCGAAAACACAAGACACAAAGATAGGCAGAAACATTATTGAACTCCATAAGACTACAAGAAAAGAGGGAACACATATAACCAACACCAGACTGAAGAAGATAAAGAGAAAACATCATTTGACAACCTCAACACTCAAGAGCTAGAAAAGAGATAAAGTAGAAGTGACAAATGTATTGACTCAACAATAAGCTCTGAAAAGAAGATAAAGAGAGTGCAAGAAGTCTATGGAATCAAACTACGAAGAACACACTAAGAAATGGGCAAAAAAAAACATGATATGGACACTCGTTTAAACATCATCCAAGACTAGACAGAAAAGAAGATAAAGCACAAAAATCATATATGTTATGATAAATAAACGATTGAAATGGACACAAAAAAAAAAGAAGGACAGAAACGACATATCAACACTCTATAGGAAAGACTGAAAAAAGAAGAAAGATAAAGGGGCAAGAAACATCATATCGAACTCCTCAACACTCAAGACTGACACAAAAAGTGAAAGACTCATTTAAACGCATTATACAAAACAGATATAACGCTATGGAAAAAATAGAAAATAGAAGAACAATGGCAGATGCTTAAAGAATCAATCCAACAAACGTCAAAGGAACTAACCCACACAACATGTCAACGGATCAAAAGAAATGGATGACGGAAGACATTTTGGAATTAATGGAAAATAGAAGGAAAAACAAACAGAATAAATCAGAATATGACTGAATCAATAAAGAGATAAGACAAAAATGTAAACAGCAAAAGAAGAGTGGCTAAATGAAAATGCAAACAGATCGAAACAGAACACAAAGAAAACCCAAATCAATATACGAAAACGTAGACGACTTACTTGGCAGACGTAAACGTACAACTACTGGATGTTTAAAATCAAAACAGGGAGATATCCTGATGGAAACAGACAAGAAAATAGAAAGATGGACAGAATACATTAAGGACTTATACAGTGATAACAGACAAGAAATAAACATAAATTACAACCATGAAGGACCACAAATACTTCCATCAGAAGTTATCAACACCATAAGACACACGAAAAAGGCAAAACCCCAGGACCAGACAATATAACAACAGAAGAAATAGAAGCAACAGGCGAATTGGGCGTAGGCGTTTTAACAAAATTATTCAATGACATCTACAACACTGGATATGTACCCAAAGATTTATGACAATCCATTTTTATAGCACTACCAAAGAAAGCAGGAACGATAGAATGCGAAGAACACCGCACAATCAGCCTCATGAGTCACGGAACAAAACTACTTTTCAGCATTATTATGAGAAGGGTACGAACAAAATAAGACCAGAAGTTAAGGAAGAACAATGTGGCTTTGTTGAACGCAGGGAACAAACAACGCAATATATACAATAAGAACAATAATGGAAAGATCAATAGAAATGAAGTTGGACTTATATCTATGTTACATAGACTACTCAAAAGCTTTCGATAAAGTAAAACATGGAGAAATAATTAGCATGTTAGAAAATATAAATATTGATGGTAAAGATCTTAGACTGATCAAAGACTGGCCAAACCGCAGCCATTAGACTAGAGCGTAAGATTGGAATCTATCAGGCGATACAGTTAGGAGTACGACAAGGGTGCGTACTCACCAGACCTGTTCAACCTATATAGCGAAAACATCAGACATCATGAGATCTGTAGAAGAAAAGCAGGAATAGCAGTCGGTGGACAAAATATAAACAACCTAAGATACGCTGATGACACAATTCTCATGACTACAAATGAACAAGACCTACAAGACTTGATAGACATATTAGTGAGAGAAAGTGAAAAGAAAGGATTAAGCATGAATATAAAGAAAACAGAGGTTATGGTTGTCTCCAAGAAACAAGGAACACCAATATGTAATATCAAAATAAATAACACAACACTGAAACAAGTACATCGATTCAAGTATCTGGGAACATTCCTAACATCAGATGGAAGATGCACAACAGAGATTAGGAGTAGAATAGCTCAAACGAAAGCAGCTTTATGAAAATGAAGAACACACTATGCGTGAACTCACTACCAATGACATTGCGAAAACGAGTACTTCAGTGCTATATTGAACCAATACTTATGTATGGCAGCGAATCATGGACAATGAACAAACAATCAATACGATCATTGGAAGCCACAGAGATGTGGGTTTACAGAAGATTGTTGAAAATTCCAAGGACAGCAAAGAAAACAAATGTGGAGGTTTTAAATCAGGCCTGCACACAAAGAAACCTTATCAAAAGAATAAGAATCAGACAATCAAGGTTCTTGGAGCATATAATGCGAAGAGAAGGTTTAGAACATTTGGTGACTACAGGTAAAATTCAGGGAAGGAGAGATCGTGGAAGACAGAGGGAGAAGATGTTGGATGGCCTGCATCATGGTTCGACAAAATATCGACGTCAGAACTGATTACATGCACCAAGCAAAGAGAGTTGTGGAGAGACATGATCGCCTACGCCGGCAGGCACGGCATTTGATTGATGTGTGAATACGTTAATAACTGAGTATATATGTGTAAGCTAACCTTATGTGTAAGCTAACCTTATGTGTAAGCTAATCTTATGTGTAAGCTAATCTTATGTGTAAGCTAATCTTATGTGTAAGCTAATCTTATGTGTAATTAATCTTATGTGTAATAATCTTATGTGTAACTAACTTATGTGTAAGCTAAACCCTTTTGTGTAAGCTAATCTTATGTGTAAGCTAATCTTATGTGTAAGCTAACCTTATGTGTAAGCTAATCTTATGTGTAAGCTAACCTTATGTGTAAGCTAATCTTATGTGTAAGCTAATCTTATGTGTAAGCTAATCTTATGTGTAAACTATAATCTTATTGTAAACTAATCTTATGTGTAACTAATCTTATGTGTAAGCTAATCTTATGTGTAAGCTAATCTTATATGTAAACTAATCTTATGTGTAAGCTAATCTTATGTGTAAGCTAATCTTATGTGTAAGCTAATCTTATGTGTAAGCTAACCTTATGTGTAAGCTAATTCTTATTGTAAACTAATCTTATGTAAACTAATCTTATGTGTAAACTAATCATGTGTAACTAATCTTATGTGTAAGCTAATCTTATGTGTAAGCTAATCTTATGTGTAAGCTAATCTTATGTGTAAGCTAATCTTATGTGTAAGCTAATCTATGTAAGTAATCTTATGTGTAAACTAATCTTATGTGTAAACTAATCTTATGTGTAAGCTAATCTTATGTGTAAACTAATAACCTTATGTGTAAGCTAATCTTATGTGTAAGCTAATCTTATGTGTAAACTAATCTTATGTGTAAGCTAATCTTATGTGTAAACTAATAACCTTATGTGTAAGCTAATCTTATGTGTAAGCTAATCTTATGTGTAAACTAATCTTATGTGTAAACTAATCTTATGTGTAAGCTAATAACCTTATATGCAAGCGTGGCCTAAGATAACATAAGGCCAACGGGCTCAGGTAAATATTCTAGGAAATAAGACCCCCAATCATCGCGTGACTCTCGCATTTCAGTATTGTTAGATAAAGGAAAATTCGGTTTTTTTAAAAAATCACAACATGTTAAATCTTGGTTAGAGTATGTTACAAATTAAGTTTAACGATAAGAAATCACAACATGCTAAATCTTGGTTAGAGTATGTTACAAATTAAGTTTAACGATAAGAAATCACAACATGCTAAATCTTGGTTAGAGTATGTTACAAATGAAGTTTAACGATAAGAAATCACAACATGCTAAATCTTGGTTAGAGTATGTTACAAATTAAGTTTAACGATAAAAAATCACAACATGCTAAATCTTGGTTAGAGTATGTTACAAATTAAGTTTAACGATAAGAAATCACAACATGCTAAATCAGGTTAGAGTATGTTACAAATTAAGTTTAACGCTAAGAAATATTAACATGCTAAATCTTGGTTAGAGTATGTTACAAATGAAGTTTAACGATAAGAAATATTAGTAATATTAACATTTGTCATTAATAAATAACTACGGACTCGTAGAATTGTGTCAAATTGCAGAAAACATTACAGTGTTCTATCAACCACTTATAAAAATCAGCCCCCATTAAACATGGATTTTGGTTTTCCCGTCTGAACTGGTCGGTCTTATGTTATGTTAAGGGCCACCGTGTAAGTTACTAAACATATGTAGACTGACCAAATCTAGTCAATATTTCCTAATGTCAGTGTTATTCAGTGCAACACAGAACTAATACTGACATATGGATGCGAGTCATGGACAATGAACACACAGATCGAAAAATCTATGAGGGCCACAGAAATGTGGTTTTACAGACAAATGATGAGAATCCCATGGACTGCTAAAATGACTAATTTTGAGGTATTGAATGAGATCAAGACACAGAGAAGGCTTATCATCAATAGAAGAAAGAGGCAGTCATCATTTCTCGGGCCTGTGATGAGGAGGGGAGGTTTAGAACACATTGTGACAACCGGTAAAATCGAGGGTAGACGATACAGAGGAAGACAGAGAGAGAAAACTTTGGATAGCCTGATTTCATGGCATGGTAGAGCGTCAACATCTGAGTTGATAGCAAACACCAACGACAGAGATTTGTGGAGATCCATGATCGCCTACACCAACGGCAAGGCACCTGATGATGATGATGATTTTTATAATGCTATCAGAAAGAATCTAACGTGAAACTGACACATGAATATATACCAATGTACGTTCACAACTATTTCAACAAATGGAGTAATAACTAACGAAAAACAATATAGATGCAATAAAGCAAATCAAATAATATGACAAATGGTCCCAATTTTAAAATGCAAACATGTCACTATCAACACAAAAATAGCATTATTTAATATAATCTTTTCCCATATTATGATATCCTGGACGCTGACATTAAATGATAGAATAAAACTAGTCATGACAGAGATAAAAATGTCTATGCAGAATACTGAAAGTATCAATAAGAGACTGGTTTAGAAATGAAGACATCAAGAAACAAATGGGTACAACATCAGTACTGAATTTCATCAAGAAACAACAAACTAAATGGTTTGGACACATAAGTAGGTTACCAACTGACAGTGCACCTCAGAGAGCAATGTTACTCAGATAAAGTAGATACAAAGCAACAATCCGTCCACGCAAAAGGTGGACGTTAGAAATAACAGAGACGACCAAAGACACTGTTCATGAAGACACACAAAAGCCCGTTCTATAAATCTCTTCTTATCCTGAAGCTGTGAGGCAAAACATGATTAGAGAACAGACAGAAAAAAGACAACTATTTATTACTAGAGCGGATGAGTGGAGAGAGAAAGAGAATGAGTACTACCCTACATTGTAAAATGCTTCCGTGGATTATATATGGTTTCTACTGACTAAACAATAAACTCATATATATGGTACAAAGGCGGCCTCTGTGGCTTAGGGGACAGTGACTCGGTCTATTAACCCCGACGTTCTGAGTTCGAATCACGCTGTGGACAATTTGGTTGCAAATTGTTTCGCGTGGATGTTTACTAAAGGACGATGGCACCACCCGTTCAGAAAGCAATGGCAAACTACTGAACGTAATAATGTCTAGAAAAATCACAAACAGCGTTAAAGAATTGCGATTGTTTAGCAAAGTCCTGTAAAAGATATGCCATTAACTTTTTAACATGACACAAAAATAATATTAGTAAAACAAGTTTGTGTAAATGCTGAAGATATGTTGGACACACCTTGAGAAGAAATGATCAAAGAATATCAAAGCAGGCATTGAAGTGGATGCAAAGGGTTCAAGAAAGAGAGGACGACCTAAGGAGACCCTGAAACGAACTTTTCTGAGAGAGGCAAGAAGTATCGGTCTCAGTTCAATGGAGGAGATTGAGGTAGTTGCCCAGGATAGAGCAGTATGTAGAAATTGCTTGCAGGCCCCCTGTAACATATAACGGTACCAGAGAAATTATTATTATTAAATACTGAATACCATATTCAAAATTGAAGGAAGCAGCAACAACAACATAACAGGTATCTGAAGGAAAAGACGTCACGCGGAATGTAAATAGCATGCTAGCAACCAATCTCCATCCAGACTTCCGGTGTCTAAGCCGCCATCATGAATTTCTAACAAACCGTTTTATTTGCAGTTACGAGACGTCTAACTTATAAACATATTTTTGTTTTGTTTTTTCCTTGGTGTGTCAGCATCAACAAGGGAGAGAAATAGAAGTGATTGAAATCATTGAGTCGCTAATAGTAAACAAATGTTTGCAGATTGTCTATCCTAACAACACAAGATGTGAACCACAACGTCATCGTGATCTTTACATTGACAACATCAAAATGTTTTCTTACCTTCTTGTTAAAACTATACTAAGAAATGAGAATCTGTGAAACATAAGGATGGCTTATATAAATGAGTGTGTACACATGAATGCAAGATGTCAGAGATAATATATGTACAGAGAAACACTGAATTCAGGATAACAGACAGACATATCAATTATATGGAGAATATACAGAATATGAGTAGACGACGCAGCACAACAAAATCTATACTCCCAAGTTTCAATTGCAATTGTTCTGAAGATTGAGAAAAATAAGAAGTAAAAGATATAAGTATTGTGTGAGCGTATCGACAAGGTGTATAAAGAATTAACAAATAACAGAAAGAATCTAGGATCGATCTCTGTACTTAGATGTGATCTTCAGACTTGGTTTCTAATGTCATTTACAAATATAACGATGCCATCAACAACCTACCTGAGCAGGTGTGAGTCATTGTATAACAACTCTATTTACGTCTTACCTTTATTTCTCACCTGCAGATAGACAGACTACTGAAGAACGTAATTCAATGTTGGAAGCAAGAACACAGACGAGATTTCTCTTGAAATATTACATTGGGGTAGAACATTCAGGACTATTGCTTGTCTCTCTCTCTCTATATATATATACATATATATACTTTCCTCAGAGGCGGTTTCGTCATTAAGGGCCAGTGGGGCCGGCCTACCAATAATCGAAAGGGGGAATAACTTCACCAATTAGACAAATAATAGAAAATACTTCAAAATCCATGATTTTTGCGAAAATTTGTGTCTGGTCCCACCAAGAAAAATGACCACGAGCCAGCCCCTGCTTTTCCTCTCTGCTCTCTTCTCTCTCTCTGTCTCTCTTCTCTCTCTGTCTCTCTCTCTCTCTCTCTCTGTCTATCTCTCTGTCTCTCTCTCTCTCTCTCTCTCTCTCTCTCCTCTTTCTCTGCCTCTCTCTCTTCTCTCTCTTTCGTCTCTCTCTTTCTTCTCTCTCTCTCTCTCTCTGTCTCTCTCTCTCTCTCTCTTCTCTCTCTTTTCTCTCTCTTCTCTCTGTCTCTCTCTCTCTCTCTCTCTTCTTCTCTCTCTCTGTCTCTGTCTCTCTCTCTCTCTCTTCTTCTCTCTCTGTCTCTCTCTCTTCTCTCTCTCTCTCTTCTCTCTCTCGTCTCTCTCTCTCTCTGTCTCTCTCTCTCTGCTCTCTCTCTTTCTCTCTCTCTCTCTCTCTCTCGTCTCTCTCTTGTCTCTCTCTCTCTCTCTCTGTCTCTCTCTCCGTGACTGTAAGAAGTGGTTTTGATGTTGACTTTTCCCACGCTTAAGTAAAAATATTCATTTTCTTCTTAGATGACTAGTGAACTTTAGACGTATTTGTGAATGTGATTTTAATAATGCAGTCGCCTGAGTGGTTACCGGGGCCCAAATTTGGGGTGTAGAGAATAGAACCACTGTTACCTGCCACGCATGTCGTAAGAGGCGACTACGGAGATTTGGCTGAAATCGGATGCACATATCCTAAACGTGTAGAAGTCTATGCGTTTAGGGGCCTACCAAACCAAGGTGCAACGTATACATGTTCTTGTCAAAGATCAAAGATATCACAAAGAGTGATTAAAATTGGTCGTAAAGAACGAACGCAAAGAAGAAGATAATGCAGTGTATTTTCTAGATATATTTGTCTTCTTTCTTTTCTTGAATCCTGCTTTCCTTCTCTGCGTCAGGATATGAAGATATGCTGGTAAATTATGTTACAGGGTGTTTGTAAAGTCTCACAACACTTCATATGTAGAACAAATGTGAAAAACAAAGTACATGACGTCATCAAAAATGTGTTCCATAGTCAATTGTGGTGCAATATGCATTGGATGACTGTTGTCTGCTGGGGTAATTCTTTTCACTCAAACCATAATGGTGTTTTCAACTCAAGAAAGAATGTTTAACAATATGAAAAAATGTGTACAGACATATCTTGAAGCCCGTGGTGGATATTTTCAACATCTGCTATAATTAATATTTCATTTGTTCTTTCTAGTTTACCAAGATCAATAGTAGACAATAGCAGTAACTATTGTGACTAATTTCACGACTTTGTTTTGTGATTTTATATGCGATCTGAGGCTAAGAGCGATTGTACATTGTGCCAGTTATGCGCCTACAAGTATTTTCAAGCACATCCGATTTCTGCGACGCTTTTTATTTACTAGGGTAGATTCCCTAGGGCCCTACCTCAGTCGCCTCTTACGACATGCCTTGTAGGTGGCAGTGAAACTATTCTTTGCTTCTGCTTGCAAGAGGTTACGCCTCATAAATATTCAGTTGGATAGATTCTCATTTATTTACAAGTTTGGGATCGCGAGATATATATATTTAAAGTTTTCCTTCTCCAACATTCTGTTCAGCAGACGATCTTTGACAGTAATTATTCTGATGGTTATTAGAGAAGTGCTTGTGTCAAGTATTATGTCATAAATATAATGTGCGGAATGTCTACCGTGGGCCTGGGTAGTGTTCTCTCTACGCCATCTCGTACCTGGTTACTTCTTGATAAAAAAACCCCTTTTCAAGTCATGTGATATATTGGGAATATGGACATCTGTAGCTTGTTTATGTCAGTTCTCATGACAAGGTTAGTCCCCCAACAGCACAGATACATGGGCAACGGTACTCCATCTCACGTTTACAAGGATCGTATACTGTTACCCACGCAGCTGGCTGCACCTGTTATACCTTTCAACGTCAGGGTATGCGAAGAGTTATAGCAAGTATTCTAGAGTACGCCTCGTGTATAGTGGTTCCTACCGTCTTTGATATTGCTGCAGTCCATTGTTTTTCTCTCTTTCTCTCTCTCTCTCTGCCTTTTTAACCCGGGATGGGGCATAGGCCCTCAACAAACTCATGCCAAGTCTTCCTATCTCTAGCTATCTCTCCTGCAGCTCCCTCCAGCTCTTCTTTATATTGTTGATCTCTCGACACAACGAATAGTAATGTTCGTTGTGGGGTACCGTCGGACAGTAACCGCGTTACATGGCCGAACCATTTGATTTGTAATATCTTAATATGATCTCATCTCTGGTATTGCTCATCTCTGATATTGTTCCTACCAAGTCTGTAATAGTCTCGGTTTTTTTTTTTTAAATATGATTTCTCCTTGTTACTTCCACTATTTAATGAGAATGGAATACAACCAACCACCAATAACAGCATACAATAAAAAGAGATCGGGTACTAGAGCTAAGGGAAGACCAAGAAAAGATGGATAGACAATATCAAGACCACACTACAAAAACACGGGTACAACACAACAAGGGCGACTCATCTAGCCCTAGAAAGCAAATTAAAGCTCCCATCCCTACACTTAACGGCAAGAGTAGACAGCCAACTACATCTTCCATCTGAGAATAGACAATAGGCTTCCACTATTTCCCGTACGAATTTCATGTCCAATTATGACATTGATAGCGCAAAGTTGGGATAAAGATCGTATTGTATAAGGCTCTTTTTGGGTGTCAAGAAACATGTTTACATTTGAAATCTGTGTCGACATTTGGTTGATGATGATTTAGCTTGCTTTGTTACATCTTTGTTGTATTTCGGTATTTAAAAATTTGCCATCTGCTGTTATAAGAGTTTCCTAAATATCTGAAGTTGTTCACTTGTCTTAGTTGTTGGTTTGCTATGCAGATATTTGTTTTCTTAATATTGTCTTGGTATTGTCATAAAATCGGGCGGGCGGGCGATCGGGCTGGCGATTGTACGGGCGAACGGCCCGAAGGACAGACGAACGGACGGACAGACAGATGGAGAGAGATAGGTAGGCACGCAGGCGGACGGATGAACGGACGGGTGGGCGGACAGACCATCAGATAGAGAAAGAGTCAGGCAGATAGATGGATAACGCCGACATTATGAAGAAGTGTAACCGTATTAACACAATGTGTATGTCAACAGGTGAACACACACAGACACACACACAAGCACAAACACTGCCAGATTTGCCGTGTGTGTAAGTATACACATGTAGACAAAACGTTCGATTGAAACAAACAAACATTACACAAAACAGTTCTAAACACGTGACACTTAAATATAAACATTCTATACAATAGAAGTGACTGTTTGAAACTGAACAGAAATGAGGGAATAAGGTGAACAGGGGTGGGAAGGGGGTGATGTTTAGTTAGAAAACTTGATATCAGGTTTTGCCAGATTGGCTCACCTGTCAGATTGAAAAGCTAAAAATAAACTTGAATGTCTGCCAAATTTGTCGTTTCCTTATCTCCATCCTATTCTCGAACTTTCCGACTCAACACTCCATTTCTTTACACACGCTCTGTCAACACAACTGTTTGTGGCTAGCAAATATTTCGCCGTTCTTGTACCTAACTAGTTGACTTTTTTCTGTGGAATGTAACGACATCTATAGAGGAGTAGAATTATCTAGTAAAGCTACTAAGTAGTGGTTGTAATTTGTAGTTTTTAACAAGAAATTCTATGTACACATGAACCTTCTCAAATTTGGATATAATTTACACGTCATGGTTATGCGTTTTTGTCGGAATATGTCATGCAAGACTGTCCTCTTCGGGATGAGCTGAGAAGCAACATATAGTCATAGCCAGTCGATCTGAAAACTAAACTTGGGGGAAACATGACAGACCTGAAGCTGACTGTCCAAGTTGTGGTCTACAGAGTATTAAGAACAAGACCAGGATCTAGAAAAGTATAGACTTGTAGAACGACCAGTTGCTGTAAGAGTATATGACTTTCTATACCATACAGCTGGAGATATAAGACCTGTAGAAGAAGTATATATGACTTCTATATCCATACAGCTGGAGATAAAGACCAGAGATTGCTGTAGAAGAAGTATAATGACTTTGTATACCCATACAGCTGGAGATATAAGACCAGAGATTGCTGTAGAAGAAGTATATATGACTTTCTATATCCATACAGCTGGAGATGCAAGACCAGAGATTGTTTGTAGAAGAACTTATATATGACTTTCTATATCCATACAGCTGGAGATGCAAGACCAGAGATTGCTGTAGAAGAAGTATATATGACTATCTATATCCATACAGCTGGAGATGCAAGACCAGAGATTGCTGTAGAAGAAGAAGTAATATATTTCTTATTCTTGGAACGCTCCATATCGACCACTTGTTAACCCCTCTTTGTGATCTGTATTTGATCCGAGTCTATGAGCGGTTGTACGTTGTGCCAGTTATGTGCCTACAAGTAAGCGACATGCACGATTTGTATTTACTAGGGTAGCTTCCTTAGGTCCCTACCTCAGTCGCCTCTTACGACATGCCTTGTAGGTCGCAGCGTTACTTTTCTATGCTCCCCTTGCAAGCCCTGGCAACACACGCGCGATAGTATATATGACTATTAACATACAGCTGCTGGAGGATGTGGTACGAAACGAGATAGGTGGGGAGAGGGAGGGGGTGTATTAAGCCTTTTGTTAGTCGTGACACGCTCTATCGACCAGAGTCCATTTAGTTATGTCAGGACGTATTTGTCTTTTTTTTCATTGTGTACCAATTTGGTCTGGGACTAGTGCTAAAAGGACTGTAAATTTCTCTCTCTCTCTCTCTCTCTCTCTCTCTCTTTCCTTTTAAACCCCAGTTGATGCATATATCATCAACCAACTAATGCTATTTCGTGGTTAGCTGAATTTTGTAGATAATTTTTTTACGGGATGGGATAGCCAGCGTCAAGTCGAACCTGACGGTAGACGGGCGAATCCTGTGTATATCAACCAGTTAATCTGTAGTGACCACATGCAATTTCTATGGGATTTTGACGACGACCAAGGGATTAATGTAGACGTTACTACTCAGAGATTATTGATCGTGAACTGTTTTTATTGTGCAGTATATTTAGATGTGATTCTTGTATTCTCTCCTTGATGTAATCTTACAGTAACACCGAGAGGAACGTTGAGCCAACAATATAAGGAGTGAATAAAGGAGTGAAGAAAACAACATATATCAACATATCCTCTCAGTTTTTCAACATAACCTCTCATTATAGTATAGTTTTTCAACATAACCTCTCATTATAGTATAGTTTTTCAACATATTCTCTCATTATAGTATAGTTTTTCAACATAACCTCTCATTATAGTATAGTTTTTCAACCTATTCTCTCATTATAGTATAGTTTTTCAACCTATTCTCTCATTATAGTATAGTTTTTCAACATAACCTCTCATTATAGTATAGTTTTTCAACCTATTCTCTCATTATAGTATAGTTTTTCAACCTATTCTCTCATTCTAGTATAGTTTTTCAACATAACCTCTCATTATAGTATAGTTTTTCAACCTATTCTCTCATTATAGTATAGTTTTTCAACATAACCTCTCATTATAGTATAGTTTTTCAACATATTCTCTCATTATAGTATAGTTTTTCAACATAACCTCTCATTATAGTATAGTTTTTCAACATAACCTCTCATTATAGTATAGTTTTTCAACATAACCTCTCATTATAGTATAGTTTTTCAACATATTCTCTCATTATAGTATAGTTTTTCAACATAACCTCTGATTATAGTATAGTTTTTCAACATAACCTCTCATTATAGTATAGTTTTTCAACATAACCTCCCATTATAGTATAGTTTTTCAACATAACCTCTCATTATAGTATAGTTTTTCAACCTATTCTCTCATTATAGTATAGTTTTTCAACCTATTCTCTCATTATGTATAGTTTTCAACCTATTTCTCATATAGTATAGTTTTCAACATAACCTCTCATTCTAGTATAGTTTTTCAACCTATTCTCTCATTATAGTATAGTTTTTCAACATATTCTCTCATTATAGTATAGTTTTTCAACATAACCTCTCATTATAGTATAGTTTTTCAACCTATTCTCTCATTATAGTATAGTTTTTCAACCTATTCTCTCATTCTAGTATAGTTTTTCAACATAACCTCTCATTATAGTATAGTTTTTCAACCTATTCTCTCATTATAGTATAGTTTTTCAACATAACCTCTCATTGTAGTATAGTTTTTCAACATATCTTCATTCTATTATAGCTTCAACCTATCCTCTCATTCTAATATAGTATCTAACACAACATATCCTTCTAGTATAATTTCCATCAAGAAAACTGCAAACTAGTTTTCAAGTGTCATATATTTTTGGTTATATTTTTGTCTAATATGTCCATGTAAAACGTGCAATTTGTGTTTGTAAATCAACAATATCTCATACACTTCATGTAATCATCGTATCTCACTGTCCATGTTTAACCCCTCCACCCTTCTGAGCCAATATACTGGCTCCCAGTCAGTGGCGGCTCGTGATTATTTTTGCTGGTGGGGCCAGACACAAATTTTCGGGCAAATCATGGTTTTGAGTTATGTTTTAATTTATAAAATAATAAATACACGTTACACATTCTTTTTGTGAGGCCCGGCCCCAGTGGCCCTTACTGACGAGTCGCCACTGCTCCCAGTATAGTTTAAGATGACACAAAGTCATTATACTAGCTAGATCAGCATACACTTCAATATAAATATGTTTTAAGGTGTTTTTTTTTTTTAATGAGGTAATGAAAGGGTTAAGCAAGATATGAAATATGTTCTAAACCTTGTCATAGCACGCGACTAACTCACAAAACACATCATGTCATCCAAGTAACTGTTATGTCAAGTAAAATCTCACATTCAAAGTTACATTCAGTCAGTGGCGGCTCGTAATCATTTTTGTTGGTGGGGCCAGACAAATTTTGCGGAAAAATCATGGTTTTGGGTTAGGTTACATTTTAATTTATAAAATAATAAATACACGTTACACATTAATTTTGGTGGGGCCCGGCCCCACGGGCCCTTAATGACGAGCCGCCACTGCATTCAGTATTACATTTCTGGATCATGATTTCTTCTTCTTGAACGATCCCCCAGCGCGTGTGCTTCCTTCGACCCAGTGTCACGTAATATATTTTGTTTCCGTAACACTGAAGAGCTAGCACAGCTATTCAAGATTTTCACTTTGCGTCCAGGTCACAACAGACTAAAGTGATATCTATCCAACATGTTTCTTCTGGTGAGTGTGGCACATACAGAATCAACTGTCGAACACATATATATTTCTTCAGATATTGGGAACATAGAGAGCGTACAAGAACATCATAAAATACCATTTCTGTGCACGTTCTTTACAAGTGTCAACATACTCTAGTTGACTACTTATTGGAATATCAAAAACATGAGACAACAGACCAATTGTTCAAGTAAAGTGCTGCAGGACAGCAACAAAATGTACCAGTTACCTATAACCAAAAGGAAAGGATGATCATTTCAATCAGAAAGGCACCAATACTAACACGACAACTAGCAAAATATGAGCATATTAGAACAAGTTGTCATTCTGTGCTTCACAACAAGACACAATCAACTCCGCAGTCCCATTTATACAAAATTAAAGAATGGCAATTCGGCCATATGTACATGTGGATAGGTACACCAGACTGCTGAGCACAAACTTCAAGACTAATCCCGAATATGATATACTGAGACTAACTCAATGTTCTAGTGAAACAACACTGGAAAGAAAACTGCACGGACATCTGTGAGAACTACGAAAGTTTATGCAAGAGACAATATTCAATATATAAATAAACAGTATTTCAAGTAAACGAAATGAAGGCACCACATGGGCGATATAGATATAAATATATACATACATAAATGAGTATAAGACCACTAGTTGCCCACTATTCGATCTTGCTACTAGTAGATAGTAGATAGTATAGATAGTAGAATTACAAACAACGATTTCTTGTTCTTAAGAAACGCGAGGTACTTAGATTGACAGAAGGATAAATATCACTTGATGTTCGAAGCAAAATGACTAGTCAATATGACTTCAGCTTCTTCTAATCCCAGGAATTATGAGATGACAACAAGTAGGAAGGCATGACAACTAATTTTTGTGAATATACTTAAGCTGACGCCAGATGAGAGTGAATGAAAAACAACAAAATGAAAAATAAACGAATAGATTCATATCTAATATCAACTATTGAAGCTTCTATGGTTCCCGTACATAACCATTGTCCATTTACACTTCAATGGTTCATGTACGCAGGCATTAGCAATAAGTCTATAGATGAATGTACTCATGCATTGAGTATTTTAACTGTCATGTTTCACTTACGCCTGCAGTGTCTACTGCAACAACATGTCATATAGATATTTTTCTTCTTTGAACGTTCCATATCAACCACTTGTTAACCACACTATGTGATTGGTATGTGATCTGAGCCTAAGAGCGATTGTAGGTTGTGCCAGTGTGCGCCTACAAGTAGTGGAGCACATCCGATTTCTACGATGCTTTTTATTTAGTAGGGTAGCTTCCCTAGGTCCTACATTAGTCGCCTCTTACGACGAGCCTTGTACGTAACAGTGGTACTATTCTTTGCGTTCCTTTCGGGCCCCGGCACTACATTGACGATATAGATATAAATATATAGTCTATTGCCAGGTGGAAGATGTAGTTGGCTGTCCACTCTTACCGTTAAGCGTAGGGATGGGAGCTTTAATTTGCGTTCTAGGACTAGATGAGTCGCCCTTGTTGTGTTGTACCCGTGTTTATGTAGTGTGGTCTTGATATTGTCTATCCATCTTTTCTTGGTCTTCCCTTGACTCTAGTACCCGATCTCTTTTTATTGTATGCTGTTATTGGTGGATATAAATATATAGATATATATATGAGTAGTAAGACAGCCACTAGTTGCCCACTATTTGATCTTGCTACTGGTAGTATAGTAAGATGAATTACAAACAACTATTTCTTGTTCTTAAGAAACGCGAGGTACTTAGATTGACAGAAAGATAAATATCACTTGATGTTCGAAGCAAAATGACTAGTCAATATGACTTCAGCTTCTTCGAATCCCAGGAATTATGAATTTTCACTCTTTTTCTATATATAGTGCAATGGGGAGCACCCGGCAGTCAACATTACACAATTAGAAGCTTTAATCACCTGCTACCTTTCTGCATCACTCGGAAGCTACTTACCATTGAAGAATAACGGTAAATGAATAATAGAAAACATATCGCTCTGAATGAACACAGTAACAGATACTGCCGGTAATGTAGTAGTTATGTAATACTATCTCTTACATATCAGTCATTCACTGTAAATCCATTCTAATTATAATCTGATGGTGCAATTAAGAGACTAACAGTAATGATGGGTCTACTACTCACGTGTGCACAAGGTCTGGGATGTTAAATCGATGCGTGCTCAATTGTGTGTATCACTCACTTTCACAACTATCGATGTCTTTAGAGTTCCTCACGGTATGATCATGTCGAATTAATATATTATACCAATTGATATAGAGCCAAATACTTATATACAGAATTGTGAACCACCTACAATGTTATGTTTGGAATGAACTCACCCAGAGAAAAGCAAAGAAAATTCGATAACTATAAATACCATACCGCCACCTTCTTATGCTCGCTGAATGACTGGGTAGTGTGCGCGATCTAGCAGGTCGCGCAACTTGGCTGACGATAAAATCGATTCGCTACATACAGGGAATGCGAGAATGGCATGAATCAGCAACGGTGCTAATGAAATTTGAAGCCCGGGAAATAAAGCCACTGACTTTCAACGGTGTCTGCTGGAAAATATTGTGAATCGTTTAAACAATTTGTAACTATTTCATCTTAAGTATGACTCTAACTCTTGGTTTTAATCAAATATGACAAATTTATCTTATGGTTTGATAACTGGTATATAAATACATCATGAAATAATAATCCGCACAAAATATGGCGGCTAGACGTTAATAATAATGAGAACACTCAACAAATAAAGTGGCAAGATGAGTCAGAAACTGGGAATGTGTACTGCACTGATGATATGAACTTATTCAAGTGTAGAGAAAGGAGCGGATAATGAGTGAGGCGAGAATAAACGCACGCTATTATATAGTCAGTGTATTAGAATAGTCACGGTAATGAAGACACTATTAATACAAGTAACGCGATTTAAATATATATATCATCTATCTATCTTATCTATCTATCCATCCATCTATCTCATCTATCTATCCTATCCTATCTATATATCTATCTTATCATTTATCTATCTATCATCTATATATCTATCTATCGTCTATTCCTCTCGTGCATAGATCAGGGTATGCGAATATTTCTGGTAAGTGCCATCGAGGGCATCTCGTATAAAGTGTTTCCTGCTTTCTCTGTTTTTCTGAGATCCATAACTGAGGCTAACTCAGATAACATAGATATGTAAGCGGTGTAACAAGGCTTATATCGGCGAGACAGGCAAGAGCCGCAGTAACCGATTCGCCAACACTTGCGCGACATATGCCAATGCTCTGTGACCCCTGTAGCCACCCATTTCAATTATACTAGCCATTTAGGAGCTCACGATGTTCAGGTCACAGCCATCCGATCATGTTCCTCGGATGATCGCAGTAATTTGCTCTGGAGTATCAGTTGATTTCTTTGTATGGTACCTTGCGACCATGTGGGCTCAACGTATTACATTTCTCTTCCCATGCCTTGTAATCTATATGGGTATATGTTGCATGTATTCAAGTTATATATTTACTAGATTTTTCATTGATCTCTTCCGTTCTATTTCTAGTTTTTATGTGTGTTTTTGTGTTACATTTATTTCGTTATTCGTTTTTATTCCCAGAGTTTCATTAGAAACGTTTGTATTTGGTCGTCCATTTGTTTTTTTAAATTTGTCACTCCTGTTGTTCGTTTATTTGATAAAAGCCTTGTTGGTCGAAACGTTGCTGTATTTTGTCATTGTTTTTGTAAAATACAGTACTTTGTGATTACGTAGTTTACATGGGCGACCTTTGGCATTAAAACCTTTGTATCTTAATAGTAGTTCTTGTTGCGGTGTACTCTTGGACGGTAATCTTGCTATATGGCCGAATCATTTGTTTTGTTGTTTCTTAAAATGCTCTAGCACGGGTATTGTTCCTACCAATTTTCCAACAATCTCGTTTTCTTCTTTTAATCTGATCTCTTCTTGTTACTCTTCTATTTCTCGCAGACATTTCTTCTCTATTATTTTAATTTTTCGGTCTTCATTTGTTGTAAGTCAGTGGCGTATTCCCCTTGCGTGCTAGGTGTGCGGCGCACACCTATGACAGGCCAGAGGGAAAATAAAATAATTATTCTGTTAAGTATTCACATCAATATTTACTATCAAATATTTATAGTGTAGCTATAAGTATATATCTATTGTCGTATTTTAAGCGGTCTCTAGGGGTGCGTTATCATACGTAAGATGTATATTTGCGGTGTGTTAGTACTTAGTAGTTACGACCCTTGTCGGCGCATGTCTCTGAAAATCGCCCGGTAGTTTTCATCTTAACTCGTGCTGGTCTTCGTAATCTAACATCAACTATAACGTTTTGTAAAGCGGGCGAGGGAAGAGATTCTTGAAACAAATGGACAATGAAATATGTATGTATAAAGAGAGAGAGAAAGAGAGAATACTGGCAATATATTTATGATCATTTATATCAAAAAGTCTCTGTACTTTGATTTAAAACTCAAGTTCTTTCTTATAATGTTCTTCTTCATACTCCAGTCAGTTAGGTGTCACCGTTTCGTCCACAAAAAGACACTGTCTCTTTCTGGCTTGACCCACTACTGTTGTCTTCTTTTTGAAATTCTGGGTCCAGTTAGTTATCTATCTATATGTGATATTTTGTATAGACATAACTTCCCAAGTGAAGTTCTGTTTCATCTGTAGTTTCATATCAGTTCTACACTGTTTGGCTTCAATAGTCCTTTATCAGTTCTGCACTGCTACCTTCTATAGTCCTTATAATCTCTCAAGTTTGTCTTCTGTATCTCAATGTACAGGTAAAACTACTGAATTATCACCTGACTGATCAAGACTCTCTCCATGCTAACCGGTCATCTTTCCTATGATCTGTCTGTGGTCACTATTTCTTTACAATCACACAAGTTCTGTGTGTGTCTGCATCTATCTTTTCCCGACATTTAACAAGTTGATTTTATATTCATTATTTTTCTTCCACTTAGCTAGAAGTCTAGTGTAAATATTTATATATATATATATATATATATATATATATATATATATATATATATATATATATATATATATATATATATATATATATATATATATATATATATATATATATATATATATATATATATATATATATATATATATAGTGTGTCACTAGATTTTCATTCCCATTTGAAAACTGATGTATCCCATTCATAGTACCAAATTTGGGTACAACATATCAAATATATCATCTCTATCTACTTTTCTTCTACTGTTACTTGGTGGAACTAAACTCAAACAGATAGATTATATCAGATCCTGAATCCCACTGTCTTTTCAAGGGGTTCAAAATCTCGTACAGAGGAAATCTGCAGTAGACTGGAAAGCACACGCTGGATATGATTATGGAAAAGACTTCCTCAAAGACATAAGGATAACAGACCAGGTATTTCGCCTACGTACCGGACACTGCAGAGTCAACAGACACATAGATTAGGAGTAAGTCAAACTACTCTCTGCAGTGTCAGCAGGCGGAACAGACACCGGAGCATGCCCTGCAAGACTGTCCTCTCCAGGGGGAGCTGAAAAACAACATGTGGCCACACCCAGTCGACCAAAATCTACGCTTTTGGGAAAACCTGACAGACCTGAAGCTGACTGCCCAGCTTGTGGTCCACAATAAACTAAACGCATGACCAGAGATAGCTGAAGAAGAAGATCCAGAATCCCAGTCTCAAATAAGTGATGATTACAAGAATACGTTACTTGTATGCTACTTGGGAGCTATCTATAGATATAGTTATAATTTGTACATAATGTTGAGATGCTATGGTCACTTTATAAGATGGAGACAACACATTTCATGGCTCAGTTATTCAAACAAAATCTTGTCTAGCTTGTACCTATCAGAAGTTGGCTCCCACAACAGCAGCTCTAAATGCTTTCCTGCCGCAATCGTACTCAACTCATTTAATAAAGACATCTTGCACCAATCTTCTCCCTGACCTTACAGGTCCCTCTTATGCATGGTATCATGTCCTCCAGTGAATCATGTCATTTAATGCCCAAAATATTGCATTTTCTTCTTTTTTTTCCTTATCACACACTTCTCTCCAGTGTTAAGGTGTAACATGGACATAGATGTATTTGTTCTTTTCTATCCATGGTATTCTGAGCACTTTTCTGTAGCACTTGTATCTTTTTCTTCTGCGTTCTCACTAGATTGGGATTTCAAATTCTACAGGGTGTTCAAGATTAAAGCAGCCCCATTGACAAATCGAAAGTTGCCAGATAATCTATCGCGTTATGTTTATGTACTATTTAAACCGGTTCTGACTAGCTCGTTTTACGTCACATTTGTTCATCGCCCCTTCCCGCACTACAATTACATACCGTCACATAACCTTGACCTATACTACGTCATAACTGAACCTTCTCATTTTCATACCTATATGCCAGATTGACTCCATTCACAGGCTGCTATTATCTTGAACACCCTGTATAATAAAGGCAGCGGTCTGCCTAAGATTATTAGCCACGCCATAGTTTGTCCTGGGCGCTAATGTAAGTGGGCCACTTCTTTCTTCTCAAGTCTGCACACTGGGGGCAGTTCTGTAGGATATAATTCCTATGATTGCAAACAATTTGCAACCAAACTGTCCGCAGCGTGATTCGAACTCAGAATATCGGGGTTAATAGACTGAGTCACTATCCCCTAAGCCACAGATGCCACCTCGTAACCTTTAGTGTGACAAAAATATCTTAATTGCATCTTGTATGCTGTCAATCAACAAACAAATCAGAGAATACACTACTAGCTGCACCAATATAATGAAAAGCATGAATCAAACTAGCACTTGTAACAGAACTAATCACTACCAGTCAACATGAAACAACCTCCATCTCTTGAAGGACAACAAGACAAAACTGTTGTTATCATCTAGAATGTGTTGAGTTTACTACTACAGATGCATATTCCATATAACATATAAGAAGACATCAAGACAATTATATTTAGGAATGGATTCAATTGTATACAATGACAGATTCATCAACCAAAGCAAATGAAACTTCAGAATATCCAGAAAAAAGTTTATCTAAACAAAATAATATAATAAGTGAGGTGAATAAAAGTAAACAAATAAATAAAAGAAACAAAAATACCATACTTTGATTCTAGAAATAGAAATTAAAAAAAGGTTTTGTTCATTTTTTAATTTGGTTTGGCCCTTCATACATGTTAATTGTTGTCTATGTTTGAAACTGATTCAAACTCGAACATTGTCATTTTTCAAATGAAAATGTTTAATTTAGTTCTATTGGTTATAGAGCTTCCTACCTGGCCACAATCAGTGCATCACTGTGATCTTAGCCAAAGGCAGAGAAGCGACTGTTCTGAAGTGTTATGTTCATCATCACGTGTTATAGGCATGTCCTACTACTGTGCATTTTATTGTCCTTCTAACTTACTTGTAGCTGACGAGGTAGTCTTCTTGTGGCAGTTTTCCTTCTTCTTTGACTAGACACAAACTATTTCGCTTCCCTCTCTTAACATTGCAGTGTAGTGGTATCCACTGAATGTTTACTCTAGTTACAATACGATATGATATATTATGTGTTTGGTATTGATAATTCTGATTATCTGACATGTTACTAGTAAGACAGTTTCATCTTCTCTTAACTCCACTTGAAGCATAAGGCATCAACAAATTTCTTCAACCAGATCTATCTTGAGCAAGCCAGCTTAGTTTATTCCAGGTCTTTCCCACCTCTTCTCTTTCTCTGCCTACAGTTCATCTCCATGTCTCTCTAGGTCATTCCCTATCTCTCATGCCTCACGGATTCCATTTCAGGACTACATGTGGGTGTCTGGTCTTCTGCATTCTAAATGTATGTGCCAACCACTTCCATCTCCTACTTTTTATTTCCTGACTGATATTATTGATTCCTGTGACGGTCATCTCAGTATGTTGGTATTCATTGGGTAATACAATATCAACATACACATACTCTTCTTTGTTCACTGTCAGACTTTGAATATCTTTAAAGAAATCTGTAAATAAAATGCACTTGAAGTTGTCAAAATCTTCAAAGACTGTCATGCAATGGTACCTGCCTAACAGTCATATCAGCACAAGATGTACGAGAAGACATTTTGGCAGTGTCATACAAGTGTGACACTCATCAGAGGTGCCTACCTTTCAGCACACCATAGGGCAGATACCAAAAATGTCCACTTAATTCAGTCTGATGCCTTTCTATAGAATCTTGATCTTCATGAGCAATTTGGGTTCGTTCCGTCTCTGTAGAGTCTGAAACGTTAAACAATGTTTTTCTCTATTGAACTGATAATATGCATTATGTGTCCCCCATGTTTTTAAGACTTGATCATGTATACTGAGACTTTTTTCATAATTTATACTTGTACGACCCTGGTAGTCTCCCCCCATCTTTCGCTCTAGTCTGTGACACCCTTGGCACTTAGGGCAGCAAAAAACACACACCATACTTTTCTGTTCTTCTTCATCTCTGTACTGTGTTCCAATTGTGATTCGTTTTTTTCAGTACGGATGTCTTTTCTTCCATCTAGTTTGTCAGTCTGTCTTACCTTGTCATTACCAGGTATGTTTCAGAAAGATTAAACCTCCCCCTCCCCTACATAATAGCTCTTTTAAACTGCTAAGATGTGTAACATAGTTTGCATAGTGCATCTCTAAGATCAGTTAGTTCAGAACATATATGGCTACTTAGTGCTATAAATACTGACAGTGTAAGATGTACATTTTTATAAGGACTCTATTTGTGGGTTCATGAAAATGTACCCAGCATCCAATAAGTTTACATTAATCCACAGAATAAACAGAATCTAAATCTACTAGCACTGACCCACTTGAATGGGGTATTAGTAGTGCACAAGCAATGGTCCATCTGAATGGGTCAGTATATACGTCCACAAGTAATGACCCGCATGAATGGGATGGTAAGTTCACCAGTACTAATCACTCTGAATGCAGTGGCAGTTGACAGTATCCAAACTGACAGAATGCTGTTCCTTAATTAACAAAGAAATATAATGCACATCAATATATAACTAAAAATGTAAGGCAGACAAATATAGCTGCCTGCATGTGTTGTATATTAGATGTGCTAGTGCAGAATATCAGTATTTAACATTCAAGTAAAGATTACAAAACTCAGTGCTAAGATTTGATATGCCCAGGCAGCAGCTGTCTGAGTTTGTCATGTCTACCTATATCTACAGTCGAAGCTACATCTCTTAGATGATTTCCCAAGCACAGTTCCCGTTTCATGCTACTATTCTTTAGTTTCTTTGTTCTAATATAGAACTCAATCACAGTTCCTGTTTTCATCTTCTTTAGTTTGTTTGTTTGTTCTAATATAAATTCTGTATAGTGAAGGTATCAAATGTATCTATTCTGTTGAAAATGTATGAATGCTGTCAAAAAAATACATAAACATAAATTTAAAAATTAATCATTGAAGCTTTTGTGCAATGCAGCTTATAATATGGGAATTCGATATTGTGCAATGCAGCTTATATGGGAATTCGCTATTGTGCAATGCAGCTTATAATATGGGAATTCACTCTTGTGCAATGCAGCTTATAATATGGGAATTCACTCTGAGGGATGGATTTGGTACTGTCAGATGTTATCAATGTACAGTAAAAACAACTGACATATGACAGAATTTCAAGGGGTAACTGACACAAGTCCTTCAGAATTCTTCTCCATCATAGACCATATATCCTACCTCTACTGTCATCATGTTCAAATCATCCATTACATCCTGTGAAATGAAAAGCGTGGCATATCCTTTGCAGGATGTTTCCATCAACCACAGTAAACAAGTGTCAATTTTCTACTCACCACTTATACGTTCAGTAGTTGGCCATTGCTTTCTGAACGGTTAGGTCTATTTTTACCATTCGTATAAATCAACAAGCAAAATTTGCTTTAAAACTGCCCACTGCAGAGTTGAACCATGTACACTCTGGTTGTGATCGAGCTGACTATCGCTTAAGCTACTGACGCAGCATACATCCTGTATCCATCTCTAAATCCTATAGCACAAGTATATACATACATTCATATCTGATTACTTAGCAACAAGAAGCAAATCTTGATCTAATTAAGACAAAGATCCAACAAGTTTCTTCAGGTCATATATTTCTGAGTACAGAGCTGGTTTTGTTCATCCCAGTTTATGAAACCAAAATCAATGTATGTATCATATAAAACCACACACAAAAAAACCCCACAATATAGTCTCAATAAACAAATGACATTATCAATAGGGCATAAGAGTCAGGTAGTGCGATCCATCAATGCACTCCTTATAACAAGTCAATGTGACACAAATAACATCCAACATTATACTACATGAAATCTCTTAGTAAAAAACCTGACTAATATACACAAACAAAATAAATACACAAACATAAAAGCAATAATCAAATTTATGCATGTTCATCTTCTTAGTGTTTCTCAACACCGGCATTAACTATACAAGTCATACTCAGATCTGATTATCGTGAGATCATGTGATACACAATATATCACTCACTACCATCAAGTCATTCTATCGGTGCTAGGGTTAATATCACTGGTGCGCAGTTCACCTGTAAATGAGCATACAACAATAATACAGAGCTATTAATTAGATAACAAATTGTTATTACAGTATCATCATGTTGTTAGAACAATCACTCCCACAATCTTGGTACCTCATAATTCATACAAATATTCCATTATATCACCACTTAGGTAGATTCTGATTGACTATATACATGTGTATTTATTTATATGTACAAACAGACATTACTATAAAGAACATATGTCATTGAGAAAGTATTTCCAAACAAAGGAGTTCCAGGGTTGTAAATCCCAGTTGCTTACCAGATTAAGAGAAATGGCTATTGATATTGGTACAACCCAACAAGAATGACATATAAAATATGCACAAAAGATTAATTAATCAACAACAAACTGGCATGTTGGGCCGCTAGACATTGCTGAGGCAAGGATAAAAGCACCCATGGACATATCTGGAGTGCTATGATCATAGTCATCATATAACTGATCAGTTATCAGTTAACTTATATCTGATAGTCTATGGTATAAGACAGGCAAATTAGCAAAAGTAAAACGTCTGAGCATATGTATTATTTCCGTGACAACATATGGATTCTGAATCATGGCTCATCATATAAACATTAAAGAAATTGTAATATCGTGAAACAAAGAACTACTGAAAAATACTCAGAATGTCCTTAATTCTTAGTGTACCAGGGCAACAGTCATGTATTTACAAGCCATTTGTTTTTAGAAAAAAAAATACATCCTTTGGTGTGGCTCCTGGTAAAAAGGCGTACAACCCAAAGCCACATAGTGTGGCATTTGGTCCACAAGGAGTTAACAAAGACAAGGAAAACTAGAGTCATTCCCCACATTCTATTGACTCCTATAGATTTTGGTGCATCAACTAAATATTTTGGTCCCATGACAATAGCTTAGAGAGAGCAAAAATAGACAGTTTCTGAAAGATGAAGTAGTAGAAGACAACCAAGATGATGTGGCAACACGCAATTAAGAAAACCTTGAACATGATAACAGAAGAGGCAGGATTAGAGAAGAATAGTTTTTCAGACAAGCTGTAATGAGAGCAAAGAATTTGGCAAAGAACATGATACATGAAGACAAACATTCACAAACACATACAGTTGTTAGTTGTCTAATTCTACTGTGTATCACTGTTACTGTTCTGACTAGTTGCAAAGATAAATTTGGTCAATATTTACAATTGTGTTGGTTTTGTTACAAATAAAAATTATAGTTATGAATTAATCAAAAATAAATTTCATGTTGCTTTCATTTATTAGTAATGTTCACATATACATTCCAGATGGCTTGTATGGTTTTTTTTTACTCATACAATTTCAATACATCCTTAGTTCAGAGTGCATGAGTGGTAATGCTGGATATCAAAACTAATCAACCACAATATGGTACACTTAACGTAAGAGTTAACAGTGATATCTTTTTTTTTTTTTTTTTCTGATCCAGAAGCACTTGAGCTGAAAGCTCTTGGGCTCGGTGTCATGGACATCGTAACCCTCCGGCTCGCTGCCACGAACACCGTAAATCTGGGGAACCTGTAGCTTTTCTGCCAGTCCGCGGAGTTGAACCCGCACTTACAGAGGACTAGTCACCCGTAGTCCAACGCGCTATGAACACGCTGGGAATGCGGGCTAACAGTGATATAGAGAAACTCCAGTTGGTTCACCAATAAATATAGTCCCCCAAAATGAATTATGTCCACTCTATCATCAAATCCTGCAATGTATCATGAATCACATTTTCTAACCCAGCAACAACTTTGATGATTTCATTTGTTTGGCTTCACAAATACAGTTTAATTCTTACATGTACAAAATATTTACTTCAACTTGAAAATTTCTACTTTTCACTGTAAATAAACAACATAAGAATGTTTGCATGTTTATAAACAGTTCTGTTATCATAGTTGTCAATGAACCTCATTAAATTTGACACTATATTGAAACTAAAATGTTTTTAAAAATAATATTTTATTCAAAGATCTTTTTGTGTTCAAATCAGGGGTCACTAGATCATCAAGTTATTCTAGATCATCAAGCTTATCATCAGGACATTGTTCACGCTAGATCATCAAACTTATCACCAGGACATTGGTCATGCTAGATCATCAAACTTATCATCAGGACATTGGTCCCGCTAGATCATCAAGTTTATAATCAGGACATTGGTCCACTAGATCATCAAGCTTATCATCAGGACATTGGTCATGCTAGACCAGCAAGCTTATCATCAGGACATTGGTCCTGCTAGATTATCAAGCTTGTAATCAGGACATTGGTCAAGCTAGACCAGCAAGCTTATCATCAGGACATTGGTCACACTAGACCAGCAAGCTTGTCATCAGGGCATTGGTCAGGCTACACCAGCTTGTCATCAGGACATTGGTCACGTTAGACCAGTAAGCTTATCAGGACAATGACCACATTAGATCAAGCTCATGTTAGAATATCAATTTTGTCATCAAGATAACAACCACCTTAGATCAAGATGGTCATAGTTTTCCTTCTTCTGATGGTGACTGCAAGACAGTAGGTTGGTTTGTTAACAATGTTTACGTTCTTGATGTTCCTGCCATTGGACATATTTCATTGTCAATGTAAGTTTTGCACTACATATTTCTTGGAAACTGGACCCTACTTGCCTAATCGTATGTGAAAATGGCTTATACCACCGCTAACACTTCATTTCTGAAGATTGTCCCACTATCTGTGAGTGCTCCTTGTTAGGGAAAGGTAGATCTAGAGATGAAAATTCAATTAAGCAAACATTTTCTGATGACAACTTCACAATAAAAAATATACAAATACTATTTTATTGCAGCACTAGATTCTAAGTCAGTAATAAAGATTTACTTTGGGAGTCTATCAACATACAGCAGTAACATAAAGAAAGAAGGAAAATGTAGACTTGGACAAAACAGAATATTGTAGATAAGAGATTGTATGACAAGTCACACCATCATTTGTAGTTAAGAGCTAATATATAAAACAGGAACTATGCCCACCAATTGCAACAGCTGATAACTATAGCACTAGGAACTACTTTTTGTTTAAAAACATTGATGTTGTTTCACATTCTCACACAATACATATTTATTTTTGGTGATGGATTAGTCTCTTTATGCCAAGATATGTAGATTTCAATATTATTATGGCACTTTTAAATACCACTTTGATTTGGCACTATCTCGATTGGCATTTGAATAAAGTATGCTTGTGTCTGTCTACCTTTGGTACTATTGCTCATGGTTCTGCCCACTCTTTCTTTATTATGTGTTTAATCACTTTTCATTTCTCATATGCCTAGCTCTACTCTTCTTTCTATGTTATCTTCCTTGTCAGCCTTTCAATTTTCAGCTATGTCAAAACATGTGTAGGAATCCACATTATTATTACTTCAAATCCCCATAGACTGTAATAGTGTGTAAAATATCTTATCACTTGTCTTTGACCATCTATCATGCATGGTTTTTGGAGCCTGTACTTATAATAAGGAATCAGTAAAGATGGTATCTTCTGAAGAAGGTAAACTGCAACTGTCTCTAGTGTTTTCAATATTGCAATTAGTTCTACTATGAAGATTTATGTATTCTATCTGATGTATTCAAGCTGACCTTCAGTCCCTATTGATCCATCAGTGTAGAGCAATACTCTACTTTTTGCATACTGTTTTGTGTGTTTCATTGCTCTTGATAAAATTGTTCTTGAATGTGTGCTTTTCTTGACTATTTTGTTTATAAGGTCCCAAGATGGTATGATAGATAAACCATGTTTATAAGGTCCCAAGATGGTATGATAAACCATGTTTATAAGGTCCCAAGATAGTATGATAGATAAACCATGTTTATAAGGTCCCAAGATGGTATGATAGATAAACCATGTTTATAAGGTCCCAAGATGGTATGATAGATAAACCATGTTTATAAGGTCCCAAGATGGTATGATAGATAAACCATGTTTATAAGGTCCCAAGATAGTATGATAGATAAACCATGTTGTATCTGTAACCATTTATTTGCTCTATACTAACAACTTATCTGGCGCTGACAGAATACATTTTGGGGGGAAAATGTGTGAGCACTTTTATCTGTTTCTGCTAATATTGTGTACCTATTTGATGGCATACCAGTTCTCTGCTTATTTTCCCTTTTAATCTTTGTGAGTGTTTCAAATATCTGAAACTTATGTTCTTCGACTCAACTGTTTTACAGGTCTTATCTAAAGCTTTATTTACGAGTTTGATCTTTCTGTGAGCTATTTTGTTCTCCATGGTAGTGGCTTTTTAAATATATTGTTTGGTTTTATGTGTGGTGGCATGATGTTATTATGTGTATGTTTTCAACAGTTTTGAGGATTTCATCCATCCACACACCTAACATGTTATCCCATTCTTGTGCAAAAAATGTTTCCTACATTTTCACACAAACATGTTTCACCCATCAACACACACAAAATGTTTCCTGCAAATGTTTCACCAATCCCCATAAAAAAATGTTTCCTACATTTTCACACAAACATGTTTCACATATTCTCACACAAACATGTGTAATTCTCCCACAAACACATGTTCCCACATCCTCCCACAAACATATTTCCCACATTCACACACAAAAAATGTTTCACACATTCTCCCACAAATGTTTCCAACATTCTCCCACAAACATATTTCCAACATTCTCACACAAACATGTTTCACACATTCGCCCACAAACATGTTTCACATATTCTCCACAAATGTTTCCACACAAAATGTTTCCACATTCTCCCACAAACATGTTTCACCCATCTGCACACAAACAATTTTTCCCACATAAAACAAGTTCCCAAGCTTTTCATGCACATTTGACAGGTAGCACTAATCAAGCTTGGCTTTCAGCTGCTTCTTGAACAGGACAGGTAAAAGAGCCACTAGAGCAAACAATCCCAGGAGAACAACATTTCCCCATGACCAGGCCTCACTTGTAGAGGTGAGCTTGTGAAGTGTGGTACCAGCCTGGATAAACACGAAAGATGGAGGTGCAACACCTGAAATAGAGATCAGATCTCATAATTAATTCTTTCTTCATTAACAGACCAGTAACAAAATACAGGTATAAAAAAAAACACACAATACAGGTAACAACAGTGACACAATACAAGTGAGTAAAATAGAGATCAACACTTACTACTAAATCAGGCTCTGATCTTTTATTTTATCTGTCTTTTTTTCCTTTCAGAACCTCAATTCTTCTATCTACATTTTAGTCCTTGACTGTACATAGTCTGAGCTTTTATGGAACCACACTTAAACACTCACTCTGACCAATAGTCTCTTCATCGAGTATTTTCATGATTGACTCATTTCCACAAATCTTATATTATTCTTGTTTTTTAATGCAAAGTTCCATAAGTCATTGATAGGACTATTATCATTGTACTTTGGTGAATAACAATGTATGCTACAATCTCTTTCTTAATCAGAAATATCCGCAGCGTACAGACTCCATGAGCCGGAGGAGGGTCTTCGATTTAATGTTGACACGAACTCTCAGGATTGGTGATCAGCATAGTGTTAAATAAAGTCATACCAGCTTTGATATTTCTATCTCTTACTGGGAAAAACTTTTAACAAAATTAAGTGAGCAATATGTTAAACAACTACTGAATGAACTGTTCATGTCTATATCAAGTAAAATGCATAAATTAATTTGAAACTGGTACACACCTAAAGCAGTGCCTAAAAAGAATGTCCAGAGAGGAACACCTATAACAGGTGCTGTGATATTGATGAACCAGTTGGGCAGGAATGGTGTGATTCTCAGAAACAGCATGTAATTGAACAGATGCTCTCTGTGGTTGTCAACCTGCAGATGGATAAAACAGACTAAGTTATGTCTCACATGGACTTTCTTCATATAATATGACAATTGAAATAATGAAAGGTAACCATAAGTTTACACCAGTATTGATGAACAAAGTATAAGCAGAATCTATCACATTAATAGCTATACATGACTGTGGTTCATCATATGTTTGTGAATAAAATAGCTACACAACTGATATATAACTTTTCTCTGCAGCAAACATGCAATACAAGATAAACAATAATGCACATTATTAAGTTCTTCTTCTTCTTTGCGTTCCTTCTTTATGACCAATTTTAATCACTCTTTGTGATATGTTTTATCTTTGCCAAGAACGTGTATACGTTGCACATTGGTTTGGTAGGCCCCTAAAAGCATAGACTTCTACACGTTTAGGACATGTGCATCCGATTTCATCCAATCCTCCTTAGTCGCCTCTTACGGAATGCATGTAGGTAAGTGGTTCTATTCTTTACACCCCAAATTTGGGCCCGGTAACCACTCGGGCGATATTATTAAGTAACATCCAGAGACAAGATATGAGGATATACCAAGGGTTCATCAATAATATGCTATTTTAGCACTTGGGGTACAATCTTATTTCTTGGTTCAAAACAATTCAATCAGTGACAAAGAACATGAATACATATTTGAGATAATGCATAGAGTGTATAAATATACATTACACAACCTCAACATTGTGGAAAACTATAGACAGCAAAGATAATATTTTATGATAATGATATGAAATTTGACAGCACATATTTCCAGACTATACCAATACAGAATATTGGTTAGTAATGTTTAAACATACAAATATTTGAGAGCTATACAATGAAATAAATCTTTTTTTTTTTTTTATAATCTTCTGTCTTTTATTATGTATCAACAATAATTGATTTGTCTACTATTTATGTCTCAATATTTCTGTTTTCATTCCTAATTTCCTCATAATTTTTTTTTTTAAAAGTATGGATAAGTACTTATGAAATCAAAGAGTTATTCTACACAATTTCATATTACTTTGCTTATAGTCAAATGTTCTTTGCCCACAGACAATAGTCCATCTCTTATCTATTGTCAGTTTTGTATTCAGATATTCAACTATATCTCTATGTACAAATACAAGATGGGCATCTGGTACTTACATGTTTCTTCCAGTCTGCTGCACGCTGAGGGAAATACTTTTCTACTATTTTCCTACCAACCATGTATGACAGAAGATAGCAGAATGATGCACCTAAAGCAGAACACTGCAAACAAAAAGAGTCAAGATTATTCATGTTTATATCAAATTAATCATGTTCATAGCAATATGATGATTCCTATCCTATATTGATATTTGGATTATAATAAAATGGTAGGACAAAATTCCAGATACTCCATGAGAGGAAGAGTCCATGTATCCACACTGCTGCAGAAAGCCCAGGTGAAATACACTGGTACAGTTGTAAGGATACCTGATAATACATCCCAAAACAGCTGATGTACTGCAAGCTAGATGGGAGTAACGACGGTTGGTGGACCCAAAAACCGCTTCAAAAACAAATGTAAAGTGTCTCTAAAATGCTTCATAGTATGCTGGGAATCCCTTGCACAAGATTGTCAAATGTGAAGCTGCAACACCATTATAAACCAATGTACTGCTGAGAAAATAAGATGTGAGAAAAAGCATAACTCACAACACCCATATATCCAACACTGATCATGTATGACTCATATGTGGTAAGAGATTGTATTCCAGGAATGAACTCTGCAGTAATCTCCCGCACACACCAGATGTTGTCATCATGGTTTACGTTGGATGGCTATTTATTATATTTGTAGTTATATGTGAATTCATAGCCTTTAATTGAATATAACTGAGTGCTTTTTTTAACTAGTGCATGTAGCAACAAAAATATTTCAAACTCATTATTCTGTTGTCACAAAGTAGAGCAAATGAATGTACTCCAAACTTAGGGGTCACCTGATAAACTGAGTAGTTATACAACAAATGTTTCACTACCCTCTAAATGTTATCATCATTCAACAGGACCTTAGGTCTTCTTTTCTTATTTCTTCTTTTCTCGAATCCTGTTTGCCTCACAGCCATCAGGTCAAGAAGAGATTTCTAAAACGGGCCCTTGTATGCGCTCCGTAGATAGTGTCTTTCGTCGCCTCTGTTATCTCTGAGGTCCATCTTTTGGCCGACCTTTTGCTATGTACCCATTGTATCGGGGCAGCATTGCTCTTTGAGGTGCACTGTCTGTTGGTAATCTGCTTACGTGGCCAAACCATTTAATTTGTTGTTTCTGTATGAAGTTTAGTACTGATGTTGTACCCACTTTTTCCTGATATCTTCATTTCTCAACCGGTCTCTTCTTGTTACATCCAGCATTCTATGTAGACACTTCATCTCTGTCGTGACTAGTTTTCTTCTATCATTTGTTGTTAGTGACCAGGTTTGGCACTGGTAACATAATGTGGGAGAAAGATTGTGTTGAACATTGCTCTTTTTGTGTTCATGGTGACATGTTTACATTTTAAAATTGGCGCCATTTGTCCTATCATTTGATTTGCTGTAATGTTATTGTAATGTAATGACCTTGTGTAATATTAATTATTCATTTCTTTTACATAATGCTACTAACTAGTTCTCTGTTTTTTACCATCTTCCATACTATGTGAAGCTGATCAGTTACTTCTGTCTCATCTTTTTTTCTTTCGCTTTTGTTATTATTACATGCACAAGTACCAAAACTACCACTCTTTTTATATGAACTGTGATAAGCTTTTCTGTGCGCTGGCTAACACCCTTGTTGATTTATTTTAGTTAAGATTAATATTCTCAGCATTTTTCTGTAAAACTACAACTACATGCCCTCAAGTTATGATATTTGTTATATTTGATTGTATCCTGATATCAAGTATATAACAACACTTCCATACCCTCTTCTTCTTCTTCTTCAATGATCCAGTGGCACTTGAGCCCTTGCCCTTCGGTCCAATGCTATGTAGTGGTATCTGCATGTGTTTGTAAGTTGTTCTTTTGTTCCGTATGTGTTCCATTTATCTGGCCTTGGAGGAAGGAGGGTCTTTCTGATGTCATTTAGTGCTTGACACTTGAAGAGGTTGTGGTGAATGGTTTCATGATGATGTGCACACAGTTGGCACTCTGGAGTGTGTTGTGGTTGAATTCTGTTCAAGTGATTATTAAGTGTTATGTGTTGGGTTCAGAGTCTAAAATGGTGCTCTGATCTCTCTTGCAAGGTGGTTGATGTTGTCATTAAGGTTAGGGCTGGCCTTATGGCTGTACACCTCTCTTCCCGTGTCTCCCATGGCCCATCTGTTCAGCCACATTTCTTTATTTGTTGTCATTAGGATCTGCTTTGCTGCATGTAGAGTTGTTGCTGTGATTGCCTCCATACCCTCAAGTGATGATGTTTCCATGTTTGATTGCATCCTGACATCAAGTATAACACAACACTTCTGTGCTCTCTTGTGATGTATTTCCATGTTTGATTGTGTTCTGACATCTTATATATATGACAAAGATGAATTACATTGTATGTTTGTACCAATTGTTTGGAGATATCTGGACATCCTACGGACTTGAAATTTGGCAAGAATGTGGCTTTCATGGATACGAAGAGGGAAAAATTATAAAACTAGATTTTTTATACATTTCTATAACATTATTCCCATCTTAGCACATGGTCATTCTGCATATAAATCGCTGAAATTGTCTTGCAATGTTTTCGCGACTTTAGCGGTCACATGATGCGCAAAGCGATCATGTTGTTATAGTCCAGTGACGTCTTTTGCACATCACACGAATACTAACACATTTATGGGTATTTCAACATGTAAGTTCTGTAGACAAATGCATAAGATGCTCGACTGCTATCCTATAGACATGTTTAATCTCACACTCTGCCAATTTTTTTTTAAACTTATCGATAAGTTAATAATCTGAATAAATTTAATTTGCCAATTGTTATTTTTCAACTTTACGGGAATTCAATTGTATCAGGTTTTACTGGCTATCAAAATGAGCAACAGTTTATGTGGGCTCGGAAGATCAGCGGAAAAGGATAACAAATTAACTTTAAAAGTAGTTTATGTTGAAACTAAACCCCACGTGCGAAGAACAGGTAAACTGCTAGTTAAGTATAAACTCAAACTGAAAATCAGCTGATGACATCTCCTAACAAAAATCAGAAGTAGATAAATAAGCAGATACAGTAGACTAGAAAGACATTAAAGCCAAATCTACACCTAATCCTTCATTCCTACTTACCAAACAGACCAATGGCAAAGCTAATACAAATGGGTACAGAAAGCCAGATATGATGCTCAGGAATAAAGATCCTGGTATAGCAAATGTTTGTAAACTGTTATATTTGTTAAGGAAAGTAATCAGAGTTGTGTTCATATCAAATGCATTCAGAACTGTGTACCACCCACAAATGTTATTTACATATATTGCATCATATAGCAAACACTTATCTAACTATTACTTTTCTTGTTCTTAACGCTCCATATCGACCACTTGTTAACCACTGTGTGATTTGTATGTGATCTGTACGTTGTGCCAGTTATGCGCCTACAAGTAGGCCAGCACATCCGATTTCTGCGATGCTTTTTATTTACTAGGGTAGCTTCCTAGGTTCTACATTAGTTGCCTCTTACGACTACATGTTGCCTTGTAGGCCGCAGTGGTACTATTCTTGTTGCCCACCTTGTAGGCCCGGCACCAAATGGGTGATTACATAATTTTTTTAATGGAATATATCCAATGTCTATGCTCCTTATTGTCCCTATATGTGCTCTATTCATTTCAGTTACCTAGTTAAAAAGTATGTGTCAGAGCACCAGTGAAAAGTATGAGGATTTGAATGTATCATGAAATGAACATCAACCACTGGTACATGATTTCAGCTCACTGCTGCAGGTCAAAGATACATTATTGTTCAACTATATATATATTGTTTAACTACATAACTATTGTTTAACACTTTCGCTGCCACCGACGACTTTTGTCGCGAAGTACCAACTCCCTTTCACTGCCGCTGCGACTTTTGCCGACGGACATGTGCCGTCGGCGATGTCTTTTTAAACGGGTAGTATCGCTTGCAGACGGGTCCCGTGGACGTACTATTTCCGTATTGTTCCAAGTCAATGTTTTCAAAATGGCAGATCTAACACACCGTGGTAAACGTTGGTATAAGTCCGATTTTTCGTAAGTAAACAAAAATTTTCAAAATGGATGAGGTAGCTGATGTCCAAAATGACTCTTTTTCTGACTTTTTAGCTAGTGATAGTGTTAAAATGAACTCTGAATGTGATATGAATTTGAACTGTGATTCACGTGACGATGTTTATAGATCGATAGCAGACATTCCCAGGGTACAGGAGTAGATGACAGACACCCAACACGAAAATGACGGCATATCGTACTGTGGATAGGTATGGGGATATCAGTTACTACAATAGCTTGTGGATTATAAAGAATAGATTCCACATATAGACAGGTTAGTAGCTGATTAATATATGAACACTATTCCATAGTTTAAAAGTCCTAAGTTTATTCCTTTATTTTTTACGATTTTTGAAATTGTCACTCTGAAAACTGATCATACCGAAAAATAGCGTGGCAGTGAGCCAGACTTTGTTGAAAAATGGCTGCAGCGAGCCAGACTTTGTTGAAAAATGGCTGGCAGCGAAAGTGTTAACTACATCACCAGTCTAACTGTCTGGCTATTGTCCAATTACCTAAATATTGTTAAACTAACTAACTACTGTGCAACTATTCAACTTTTGTCTAACTACCTCCATCCTCTGCAATAACCATGTATAAACAACTTTTTGTCATTTACGCCAATGAGCATAAGTATGCTGTGCTACTAGAATACAGCAGTTACAATATTTCCACCACTTAGTTCAGATCTGTTTTCTGCAATCTAACTACATAGTTAGCTTCTTCACTCAAACATGCTAGATCCCCATGGCTGTTGCCAGGGCAAAGTTCATCGTCTAGCTTATAGAGCGAAGATGGAATTAAGTAAGATTGTCATTAAATTGCATTTTTGTAGTTGCATGTGACCTAATCTGCCCAGGTAGCTGTGCCATAGATGACACAATATGTCTCCAACAAGCTGAATTAATATTATATTGTTGGGTTAGCACATAATGGACATGAGTTTTTAAAGTTGTAGAATCTCACATATGATGACTCATTTCTGTTGTATACTCATTTTCATGTGTATGCTGGTTAATTGTATCATACTATATTTCAGGTCTGTGGCCAGGATATAATTCATAATTTTCTCAAGGTTCAGGAGACTACCCTATAGTTTATGTAGGACAGTTATCTTCTTTACAGCTCAGGCCGCTGGTCATGATATATCTTCAACTAGTCATGAAACAAAGCTTGGTCTTCTCTATGTAGCTCTTCTAAAGTTTCTGCCTCAGCTCTGCACGCTTTGGTCAGGTTTAGCCTACTGTAAGATAGGTAGTCATGAAGAATGCAGAGCTCTAGATTCCAGTTCTAGGGATATTAGTGTGTGATATTTCAAGCTTTTTGTGTTATTCTTCTTCCTGTGCATTCACCCTCTATGAATTCCGGCATAGTCATGTATGGCACTTCTGATTGATTTTTGTGTGAGACCTGCTTTCCTTATTATCAGTGTTCCCTGCCATTACTGGTGTGTATTCTGACTTCAGAGGTGCTTTTCGTTCTACAATCCATGCCTTAGTGCTACTATATTTTAGTTATAAATCTGACCAATGTCCATGCTGACTTCAGATGTGCTGGGTCTAAAGACACAAAATATTGCAGCTGGTCCATTGTAAACCACAGCACAACATACTTACTTACTTACTTAATCCCGTCATGCCTAGTGACACATGGGGCTTCAGAAAGGACTTTCCATGCTCTCCTGTCCTGTGCAACCTTCAGCGCAGAGCCCCACGTCAGAGATGCGGTGTCCAGTTCCTCTTCCATCATGCGCCTCCATGTTGTCCGTGGTCTGCCTTTCTTTCTCTTTCCCTCTGGTGTCCAAGTGAGGGCTATCCTTGCAGGCATTTCTTGTCTCATTCTCATAACATGTCCGAGCCATTTCCATCTTCTCTTTTGAGTATGTCATTCATTGCCTCTTGTCTTGGAGTAGTTGGTTATTGGATATTTTTACTGGCCAAAAGATTCCCAAGATTCTGCGAAGACAAGAGTGGTGGAAAACTGACAGCCTGCAAGTATCTCCTTTGGTCATCCTCCAACACTCCGATCCGTAGAGCAAAACTGGCAAAACAATGCTTTTATAGAGTTTAAGCTTTGTGGTCCTATTGTAGATTTTCAGCACAACATACTTCTGATCTTAGTCTTAAATCACAAAGAGTGGTTATTCTTGAGACTTGCAACAACAAACAACAACTTATGTCCTATCCCTAGTTCTACTACCAAATTTTAAAATATTTTCAGTACATGAAAAATCTCAACAGTCATCAGATACTCAAAAAAGGATACAATATAAACACAACAAAATATCCCAACAGCACTTGGTAAAAGTACTTGTCCTTGTATAGATTTAATAGTTTACCCAAGTTTTTAGCATCCTCTATATTCCGGGGAACTTTTATAAACTGAAGTTCATCTCTGAAATTGAAAAAAATATAAATTCATTGCAAGTCATATTGTGAAAGGAGAAACTGCACACTCAACACATAACCATTAACGTTACACAAAATTATTGTGGATACATAAAGATAAATACTGACATGGCTGAAAACTAAACTAGAAGGGAAGAATGATGAAAGCAGGCACCAAAGAGGAAGACAACACTATAAGGAAGAAGAAAACACCAAGAGGTGGACCAGCAGCAGTCTGTCATTATGTATCACCACTAGATTCAAATGATGGAGGTCTGCAACAACCAATCTTCAGTGTAGAGATTGACACTGATCTGAATGGATAAAATCAGCTATCAAACAAAGAAATTGCATTAACAGATACATAGTTTTCTATATCAGATTAACAGAACAAATCAGAAAAAACTTTTGACTTCAGTATTTAGAAAAACATTTGAGGATTCATGAAATAAAAGATTATTATAAAATATGTTGAGTTATATTTGTTTGTTTTTTCGTTGCCCACTATGAATTTAGCAGTCATGGCTCCTCTGATTTTTGCACAAAGACTTGCTTTCCTTATCATCAGTGTCCCTCATCATTCATGCAAGCTTTACTCTGCCTTCAGAGGTACTTGTAATTTAGATCCCCAAGTAAAGAAGGCATATTTCATATGAAATTTCTCATGAAACAATTTCTTGATTAAAACAGAAATGAAGATAACTATGAATACCAACAATAATTACGAAGATTAACAATGCTGCACCATCAACCTTATAATAATTCCTCTCGTACTGTTATACGTTACATAGGGCCTACAAGTAATTTCTCCATAACCCTCTATCCAGGGCAACTCGCTCAATCTCATCCATGGAACTGATACCGATATTTCTTGCCTCAGCAAAGTTCGTTTCAGAGTTTATCACTTAACACATAATTTACATAAGTGAAATTCAGTAACTATACCTGTTCATATCGTGACAGAAAATATATTTATACTATCTATCAATAAACTCTACAATATCACTAGCCACATCTCAACTTATGTCCATCATTGATACTCACTCTTCCAGTCGTGGGAAACTGTAATATACCACTCCCAAAGCCAATAAAGCACTTAGAAAAATAAGAGCAAGAAAGAGTAGAGACTTTCTAGTGCTGCCAACATGTTCCCCTTGAGTGGAATGTGAGGATCTCTCTCTAATTTGAGTATACTCTGATGTTTTCCCATTCAGCTCTGTGAAGTCTGTCTCTGTACCACCATAGTTAATGTTATCTTTATCTGGAAAGACAAACACATGACTTCATTAAGTTCTTGTCACAAATTAAGTTCTCAGAAACAACAAACTTTACAATTAATATCTCGTCACAAAAACTCATTTTACAATGAATACTTCCATCTGTAACCTAGGCGAACCAAGATCTTCAAGAATGTCACAAAAATTAATTTTACAATGAATACTTCTATCTGTCACCTAGACAGCTAGTTGAACCTAGATCTTTAAGAAAGTCACAATTAGCTGTCCAACACTCAGTCCTATAGGACACATCCTGTAAATGCTACACTATCAATCATACAATTGCATGGTTGGTAATCAATATCAACAACATGGTCCTGGGCAACCATCTCCCCAAAAGTCATCTCTGAACTTCAAATTGTTTTCAGCAATTTTACATACTTCCAAAATCAGCAAACGTAATACTCATTGTGCATCTATTTTTTCTACTTTCTCCTGTCTTACTGAACACATATCTGACTACTAAGTTTTCTGTCATTCCATAGTTGAGAAACTTTCTCCTTTTCAACTATTCCATTCTACATATATCTACATTCTACAACAAAATTAGCTATTTTATGGGGAACTTGTGAATGCAGAGATGACAATTGTAATCCATTTTCCAAACTGCCTCTATAACAAATTCCAAAATCAATGGGTTTGCAAACTTTCTTCTTTACTTTTCTCTAATTCTGTTTTGACCCACAGTGTTAGGATATTAATAAGAGATTAATAGAACATGCTTTTTAAGTGTACTTAAGTTCATAATTAGTGTTTTTCACACTACACCTACATAGTAGTCTTCCCTATAAGTGACTTATAAGTAAATATAAATATGTCATTTTTACGTCTTTACACTCACTTTGACAGTCATGACATAGTGTAATTGATCATTTATGAGTTGTATGTAACATACAACTCATAAATGACAGTTTCTACACTACTGTGTAGTGACTGTCAAATGACCACTCTGTGAAGTGAGTGTAAAGACGTAAAAATGACATATTTATATTTACTTATAAGTCACTTATAGGGAAGACTACAATTACAATAACTTTGACTAAGTAGAACGTGTCGCGTTCTCGTTCTGACGTGCACCTATTTTAGTATTTTATCTGGGAGCTGGCGAACATCTACACCAGGGTCCCAAAAGAATCAATATTTATTACCAGTTAGAGTTATTAAAATAATATTTATTAAGGAACCTACTCTCGTAATAGTAACTATAAAGTGAAGAGAGTTAACTAAGTCTACAGACTGAATCATTCCAAGTCTCAGACGACAGAACTTCAACTTGGGACATGGGAGCACACAATTTTAATTTAAAAGAGAAAGTGACCTACAATACAAACTCGGTAATTAGGTAAAGTTGAACTCGCTCACAGTTACAGAGATTGGTACTGTTGCCTAAAACCTGAGTGAGATGTCAAATTTAACCCACATTTTGGATAACTAAAAATACCTTGTTTTTGTAGAGTTGGTCGTTCTAGATGAAACTTGTGGTACCTCTTCCGCCATGTTTCTACATATGTTGCCAGATTTTATTTGCAACACTTTGATGTGACCTTCAGCACCGACATTTAATTCTCAGCACATATTTTTTTCCACCTTGTCATACTGTTCACATAATTATCACAGTCTTTATTTGTTTTTTAGTCTTACTTGACATCGAATGTGGAACATTCTAATACTTGTATTTTAAAGACTACTATCCATGACCAGATCTCTCTTGCATAGTTATTACACATTGATATAGAATGCATCTCTCAATGTTCCATTCTAATTTATAATTATATCCTGCTACTACCAATTTATATCTTTTAATACGATAATAACGGTGGCATCATTTCCAACAAGTTTGATAATGTTCTAATGGTTATAGGAATACATTTGAATGTAAAAGCTTTCCTGGCACTGATGTGAAGTACAATCATGACGTGTACATAAGGTTGTGAGGATTTGCGAGATTTAAGATGGCGCAGATCTGAAACTAATGACGCTCTGGCAGTTCCGTGTTGTCAGGGCTGTCTTCCGCATTCGACAAGAGCAAATAAGTGAGAATAATCACTAGTATATACAGGAAACAAATAATAGCTTTGGAAATGTATAGCAACGAATAATGCATCTGTGTATCTGCAATAGGATAGTAATAATAGCCGTTCATCGCAAGCGATGATACAGCAGCCACGGACGTTCAAGTGTGAGCGAAGGTGACTGGCTGTAGAGTTCAATCCTAGAACACAATCCTCTACCTGGTAGGCTACCGTAGGTGGGCCATACATGATCAGAGTTGGACATGTAGGTGTTTTCTTCTTCTTTGCGTTCGTTCTTTACGACCAATTTTAATCACTGTGATATGTTTGATCTTTGCCTAGAACGTGTATACGTTGCACATTGATTTGGTAGACCCCTAAACGCATAGGTTTCTACATGTTTAGGACACGTGTATCCGATTTCAGCCAAACCTCCTACGACATGCGTGATAGGTAACAGTGGTTCTAATCTTTACATGCCAAATTTGGGCCTCAAACCACTCGGGCTGTGGGTGTTGTGTGTTTTGTCCTTTCACGCAGCTCGTTTTCTCTCCGTCTCGGCAATACGATGCTTCTCAGTTATACGAGCTTCTCTTGTGTTGTTGCAGCGCATCATTTGGGATCTTGCACAAAGGATTCCCAGCACCTGATGTCTATATCGAAGTATTCTAGAGTGCATATGTGCGTTGTTTTTTCTACCCTCCAACCGGTCGTTTGCCTACATCTAGCTCGTTATACACCACCTATTTTGGTATGCGTTATCAGACACAGACGCAACGGGACCAGCCATCTAGCCTGGACCTTCTGCAACAAGAGTGTGGATAGGTGGAATATTAACTCTTGTGAGGACTTCGGTATCTGTGATTTTGTCCTGCCATTTAATGTTGAACAATCAGCTAAGATGACGTGTGGAAGTGATTTCGTTGTATTGCATGTGTTATACACTACCCATGTCTCACTGGTGGACAACGGAGTGGGGAACACTTTGGCACGTTAAGCTTTCAGCTTTGTGGCGCTGCTTATTCGCTTCCCCTCCCACAAATTAACACAGTCTTCCAAATCCAACAGTGGCTTTTTGGACATGCTATTGTTGGCCTCAAATTCGATGTTTACCGTTCTGGATAGGGTGTTGCTGATATAGGCAAAGTTGTTCCCTTACGGGAGACACTGGTGTTTAATATTGAAGACAGCGAGCTGAAACATTACCTCGGTTTTCCTGGTGTAAATAATAAGGCCAAATATATCAACGGTCATAGAAAACCTGTCCATATAGGTCTGCACTTCTTCCCCGAGTTGGTAACGAAGATACAGTAACCAGCAAACAATATGTTTGATGTGGCTTATTCCTTCACCTTGCTAGAGGATTTTAACATCCTAAGATTTAATAGTTTACCATACCCGAAAGATATCTTTGAGCATAGCAGCAAACATCCTGCTGAATAGTGATGGAACTAGCACACAGCCGTGTTTGGCGCCGTTGGTGACCTGGAAGGCATCTGACAACTCCCATCATCAAGTACACATACCATCATGCCTTCATAAAACTTTTGGACGGTCTTTATACATTTTACTGGACAGCCAAATTTACCATGATCTTCCACATGCCTTATCTGTTAACTGTCGAAAGCCTTCGTCAGATCAACAAAGATCATATAAAGATTGCATTGATACTCCTGACATTTCTCTTGTAGTTGGCGAGCTGCAAATATCATATCTGATGTTCTCTCTGAAGCCACATTGGGTCTCAGGGAGTAGGTCCTATTTCAGATTTAAGAACTCTGGTCAATATCATGTCAATGATTGATTGGAGGGAGATATGTGGTTATCGCAGACCTGGCGGTTACATTTGTGTTCATGCAGGTGGTCAATAGTGGCATCCTTTTAAATTCCCGTGGGATGCGTTCTTTCTTTGTTACACATTTGTAGATTAAGTATCTGGTAGGGTAGTACCAACTTTATGACAGCCGAACACCTATTGCAAACCTGTCCAATATGCGATAGTGAACTGGTCTGATAAGTTTGAAAGCTAACGTAGAATAAGAAGAAACAATATAATATAGAGTAACTTTGAGTGGGCTTCAATAAGTTGTGAATGTGATGACATGATAACAGAAATCAGTGATGCACAAGTGCTTACTCCACCTTTAAGTGATCGCACTGGTAATCGGAGACAAACTGGTTTCAAATTGCCTTGCTGAAAACTAAGGAGTCGGATCGAAATGCGCAGATATTGCAGCCACATGTATACTAAGGTATCAAATGCATTTTTCCCGGCAAACGAAATAATTTTAAAATTCAATAAATTATGTGTAGTCTCCATATCGAAGTTTGCCAATATAGAATATCCAAGCTGTATATGTTATTTCTGTTGGTTACTTGTTCTAATAAGTCTAGCAGTATTTGCTCGTGGTCCGCTAATATAATTGATCATCCGCATATATTATTTTCGCCCGAGTGGTTACCGGGGCCCAAATTTGGGGTGTAAAGAATAGAGCCACTGTTACCTGCCACGCATGTCGTAAGAGGCAGCTAAGGAGGTTTGGTTGAAATCGGATGCACGTGTCCTAAACGTGTAGAAGTCTATGAATTTAGGGGCCTACCAAACCAATGTGCAACGTATACACGTTCTTGGCTAAGATCAAACATATCACAAAGAGTGATTAAATTTGGTCGTAAAGAACGAACGCAAAGAAGAAGATATATTATTTATTTTTCGTCCATTAGCTTTGGTCCCATTCGGTTTGTTTGCATGTTTTTTCTACATAAGTGTTAAACAGGCAAATACATTCCTGTCTCACTTCTTGTTTATGTCAATATGCGCGAGTAGTTTTTGCTACGTTTTATTGTTGCCTCCAACTTCAAATGTACTTGCAATCTAGATCCTCAAGGAAAGGATCAGGAAATATGTAGTATTAAAGCGTAAACAAGTCCACAACGGGAATCTTTGGCCCAAGCTGGCCACGAAACCCGAAATTCCACTACCCGGTCAGTAGCGCAGCTATAAACTCTGCTTTCGGCTACCCTGCTATCAACAACTGCTATCGGCGGTTTTTGATCATTTTGATGCTTTTTCCTACCCAAGCCTATCTTTAAGAGGGTTAATTAGTTTCTCATGGTAATGAGAGAGCGGACAGGCTTGCATCAACAGCATCAATTGTTGGGGAGTTGAAGATGGATAAGGGGATATTCTTCGGTCTCTTCGCGACTCTGTTGGATGAGGACACTAAAATCGATGTTGAATCGATCAAGCGATTTAAGCAGTTTGGAGTTACCCGGTGTTCAAGTCGAACTGGATGCCTGAGAGGCAGAGTGAGAGGTGTGTTTAATCAGCGAGCCACAGGAACCATCAGTATGCATACTCTTCGATATCTGTTGGGGAGACTGAGCACCCATGGGTCTGCCCGGAGTGCAATGACGTCAGTTTAGTAACCAATAACCAATCATGTTTAATTCTGGCCAAAACTTTTACATAATCTATAAAGCATACAACATATATATATGCTTTTTTTTGCACTTCTATACACTTTTTCTGTTAACATCCTTAGATAAACAATTGTTTCTCTAGTTCCATATTTTTTTCTTCTTGGGAAATCACAGTGTTCGTGGCTAACTTTGTTTTCACGTTTATAGTATATTCTCTCCTGCATTTTCTTTATTTTTGACAAATAACCTATAAAGCAAATTGTTCTATAATATGTGCAATATATTATGTTTTCAAATCTCTTGGCGTGTACACTTCTAAATATTTCATCCAACAGATCTGTAATTGTGTTTATGATGACAAAGTATCCCAGAACTTCTATCATGTTTATTTTTATATTGTTTAGTTTTGCAGCTTTTTCTATTCTTGTGGCTCTCTGACCTGATAATGTTTATTTTTATATTGTTTAGTTTTGCAGCTTTTTCTATTCTTGTGGCTCTCTGACCTGATAATGTTTAAGAGATCAATATTGTGTGGTTTTAGTTTGGCACGTCTGTTGTCTTCGAAAAGATCTTTTATGCAATTTGCCAATCTTTCTAATATCTCTATTTCCTCAAATGTAATTTTTCGTTTTGGTATGTCCTGTACATCCTTTTGGTACATCGAGCTCTGCTTGTGTGGTGCTGGGGACCCGCAAGGGAAGCAAAGAATAGTACCACTGCTAAGAGGCGACCGATGTAGGCCCTAGGGATGCTACTCTAGTAAATAAAAAGCAGCGCAGAAATTGGATGTGCTGGCCTACTTGTAGGCGCACTGACACAACGTACAATCGCTCTTAGGCTCAGATCACATACAAATCACAGAGTGATTGACAAGTGGTCGGTATGGAGCATTCAAAGAAAAAGAAAGAAGTACATCAAGCTCAAAAGGTAGCGAGCTATTGAACGTGTAAGTGGCGCCTAGAAAATCAATGATTCGTTTACTGTGGTTGATGGCTACGTCCTGTGAAGGATATGCCACGATTTTCATTTTTTTCACATCCTGTTGCTTGTGCTATATCTTTCGTCATACAGATTGTCTTTATCTTTCAGGCAGGTCTCTTATATTTTGTTTCCGTACCATGCTTTCTATTTACTTGCATTTTGTTTCTACCCATAGTTTTCTCATGTGTTTGGAATATTTCTTCTTTCTTTGTTCAGTTTTCATATTGTGGTGTGTTCTCTTTACTCACTTTTTTGTTTGCTGACATTTTATCTATTATTTCTTCCATAATCTTGTACTATAATAATACTTGTTTTTTTTGGCAGGTCTTTGTATTCTTAATCTTAAGCAACCCCATTTTGTATACATATTCTCATTTATATTTTCTTTCTGATATTGTTCAATGATTTATATAATCTAAAGAATAAAACAAGATGTCCTCAAGGTAGATAGAGGACTGCTATTTGACTCATAGCTAGGAATGGGGATGGTTGCAGTCAGAGCATATACCACTCAATGGTGGGTTCTGTGCTGTCAATTTATGGTGGTGTCACTCTGCTCCTTTGGTTGGTTTATTTTCTGAGTTTTTCTTTCCTGTGGTAAGAGTTTATAGCGACTCTTTTGCACTTGGTGTTTCCAGCCATATGATATATGCGGTATTTCAGTGGGGGTATATTTCTAAATAAAAAAATACAATTTTGAATTGTCCCAGAATGTTTGGGTGCCCAGTTACAGCTGGGTAGATTGGAGAATTGACTGTACTAGGAACTGAACACCAGAGGTTGACAAAGATAATCAAAGTCACTGTCCTACATTATGTCATCATTATGTAGCTTGTTGAAAACATAGTATCTAAGTTTGCTGTGACATATAGAATGTAAAGATTGTAATTGTGTATGTTTCACATTACTATAGGTATTTGTCCCTCATAATCTATAGTCTGTCCATTAATTCGTGAGCATGTTTGAAATTGATTTTCTTGAAAACTACCTGTTGGATCTCAGTGATTTTTGCATGCAGCCTTAGAATATCCATGACGCTAAAATAAAGCTAACCAGTAGTCCATAGATGCTACGGATTTTGCACATCGGCGAATTCCTTGATCTTTTATGACAATTGCAAATACGGGGCTCAAATTTTAGATTTTACAGTATCCCTAGAATTTGTCCATGTCAATTCTATTCATAGGTGTATCTCCATATTAACTTGATAGGTCAAGTAATTAAGTGTGTTGCCCTTTATGTGCAATCGTGAACTTGGATACAATATGCAACAGTTAGTCCTCCCATTCGGTCACCATTAGACCCCAGGGTGTCTTAACTTCACCACAAATTGTATGATGGTAGCGCATTTGAATATGGAAATGTATACGTTGCTATTTCTCAGTCTGTAATAAAAATATGATTTGTATCATCCCGAATCTGACGATTCCATGAGGTTGATAATTGTTACTGGCTGGACAAATTGTAATCCATCTCGGTGCCAGTACTCGTCTTCCTCTCGGAGCACATGTTCAACACACTTCTTCCAGAACTGCATATCTATCATTGAGAAGGACTCACGTGTCAGAACTTCAACATCACACATTTTAAACGTCCTGTTCTGTTCGGCAACTTGCCCTTTTACTTTAGCCCAGACAAGCTCTATCGGATTGAGGTGAGCATGATATGGAGGTAGTCGCAAAGACGTGTGGCCGTATTCCGCAATGATTTTGTCAATATGAAACACCTTTGTCTTATTTGTCATCCTCACCAGGTGCAACAACTCGGGTTTCAAATATGTATCATCGAAGCTGACATTTTCCTTAGCAAGCCAAGTCCTAATTTGATCTTTTGTATTTGATGCAGTTGGTACTTTGTCTTCCGCTGATACTGCGTTGTGATAGGATGCATTATCCATTACCAAGCATCATGGTCTGTTTAGAATTGGAGTAGATCTTTCTCCATCCAGTGCCTGAAAATATGTCCATTCATTTCTGTGTGGTAGTCCCTACCGTTGGTACTTTTTGATTGGAAAATAAGTCCAGCGTCATGGACAAGACCTTCTTCACTACTTCCTGCATGTGTTAGTATAATACGCTGGCCTTTGCTGCTTGGTATTTTTCTTTTCTGTTCACCGTCTACTGATTGCCATTCTTTAGAATTGGTGTGGTGAGCATTGACCCAGGATTCGTCCAAATATACAATATCATAGCCTTGCCTCCGCCGCTCACGGATCTGCTCAGGTATTTACTTCGGCAGCAATTAAATGTGGCTTTTCACAAATAATATTCCTGCCGCCTATAGTTTTTTTGAAGGTGAAGCCGGCGGCTCTTACAATTTTCCATAGAGTACTTTTAGAAATGTCTATGCTGCAATCTGATTGCAGTTTTAATTTCAGTTTCCTGAGAGTAACAAGTTGATTTGTCGCAAACATTTTCAAGAGCTCCGTCTTATGACATCTATGTCAAAGTCGTCAATTGTTCTTTTCCTTCCTTGCTTGACATTAGTGCACTTTGTGTCCTGTTTAATCCATCGGGAAAAGGATTCTCTATTCAGACCAAGCGCCAGTTGCGTTCGTTTCTCAGGGTTATGAATATCGCAATATAGATGACCTCTCTTAGATTCCCTACGGAAGTGTTGGTATAGTAAAACTGTAACCTTCTGCATTGTTATAAATGTGCACTTCAGACTCATTATGAATGTGATATCAATGTCAGTTTTGATAAGCCAACAAATATGATACAATAGCTTCATACAAATAGCGAGATACGCCTATAACTATAAAGCGGTATCCCAATTATAACGTCATATGCTTTCCGCTTTCAAAGTCGACTGGGTTAGGTGCACGGGAATTCGTGAAACTCACGATATTTCAATGTTACCATAATGTATTTTTAGAACAACGCGTCTGTGTACCGTAAATCTGTTACTATTGTGTACAATCCGGTGAGGTTGATTTTAATATAACCTGAAGAAGAAATATTTCAAACTACATCAAATTTTCTTGGAAAAAATATTTCTCTAGCGTCATGGATATTCTAAGGCTGCTTGCAAAAATCACTGAGATCCAACAGGTAGTTTTCAGAAAATCAATTTCAAACGTGCTCACGAATTAATGGACAGACTATAGTATGAGGATGGAGGTGGAGGCCGTTACTGCTGCCCTCCATTGGATTTCTGGGACTTCATTTACTGGGGCCGTTGTTGTATCCGACTCTCAGTCGATGCTTCACAAGATCCAGAAGGGCAGGTTTCGGTATGAGTGGATGTCGTCTATAGAAGTTTCTAACCTCCAGCGGCTTCCGTGGATATACTGTCCTGGGCATGCGGTGTTTACGGTAATGAGAGAGCGGACAGGCTTGCATCAACAGCATCGATTGTTGGGGAGTTGAAGATGGATAAGGGGATATTCTTGGTCTCTTCGAGACTCTCTGTTGGATGAGGACACTAAAATCGATGTTGAATCGATCAGGCGATTTAAGCAGTTTGGAGTTACCCGTTGTTCAAGTCGAACTGGACGCCTGAGAGGCAGAGTGAGAGGTGTGTTTAATCAGCGAGCCACAGGAACCATCAGTATGCATACTCTTGATATCTGTTGGGGCAGACTGAGCACCTATGGGTCTGCCCGGAGTGCAATGACGTCAGTTTAGTAACCAATAACCAGTCCCTCATAAACCACTTGGTGTCTTTGTGGGTTATCCTTAAGTCAGCTTGAGGTAATTTTGTTCATCCATTCTGTGTCTTTATCATTACATATCATATTCCTTTCATGACTTTTACAACATACCAGAGGAAACAGTGATTATATTCTTTGCTACCACAATTACATTGCTTGGTAAGCCTTGTATCATAATATCCACTGGAGAATGGTTTTAAATTTGTATGTCATAAAGTTATCAATCATCTGTCAGTTGTATTATTGTTTTTATTTCAGTTTAAATAAAATAACAAATACAAGATGACAAACTGCTTCAAACTATACAGAAAAATATCAGTTATCAGATATCATTATTTTATTGTTCTGTATGAATCTTGAATGATATGCACATTTGTCTACATTAACCAGAGATGGAGGACAGCAACATTAATGATAAATTTCAAGTGTATAAAATATTTGGTTAAAAAATGATCACTGGACTGACAGTAATTTAAAAAAAAAAAACTTTAATCATCATGTTTCCCTGTCTGCCATAGGCCACTCTAAACACATCACAAACTCTGGCTATAGTAAGCTCCCTGTGCACATAAACTACGGCTACCATTGCCTCTCTATGCATGCCACAGCTACCAGTTTTCCTATGCACATCCAAAATTACGGCTACCATAGTCTCTGCACAGCACAAACTATGACTACTATAGCCTCTCTAAGCACATCCCAATCTATGTCTATCATAGCCTCTCTAAGCACATCCCAATATATGCACATCCCAAACTCTGGCTACAGTAAGCTACCTATGCACATCACAAACTGTGACTACCATTGCCTCTCTATGCACACACACCAGACCATGTCTACCATAATAGTGTCTATGCACATCACATGTGTCTTGAATTAGCAAGACAACTTATAATAAACACATTATCCATAAGTGATACATAAATGTATAGACTACAGTAAATTATTACTTTGTTGTAAGATTGTTCGAACTAAGAATATCACAATCCAGAGATTTGATCACAATGACACAAACCTTCTGACATGGACAGAGATTTGATTACAAAAAATCCTGACACAGAGATCTGATCACAAAAATCCTGTTACAGATAGACATTTGATCACAAAAACCCTGACACAGACAGAGATTTGATCACAAACCTCCTGACAAAGGCCTAGATTTGATCACAAACCTCATGACACAGATAGATATTTGATCACAAACCTCCTGATGATAGTGACAGAAGATGTACCCATATACCCCCTGACATGGCAGAATATTTCTTCACAAACCTCCTGACAAAGATGTAAAGACATTTTTCCATGACAAATACTTTTAAGTACAAGGTTAAAATATTAGTCACAACTGACTACAAGACTGTACAACTTTGGTACTAATCAAATCCTTCTTGAAGATCAGGATTCAACAAGTTCAGATATCAATATAATCATCTATGTCTAGAAAGATCCACTGAAACTGTACACAAAATAAAGATAATTCTCACAGCATATAATCATCATGAACTGATAGATACCTCACAATACTTTACTTTAGTATTTGGAGATACTAAATGGTCAATTTTCTTTCCTGATAACTTTCCCCTCACAAACTAAACAAGTCAAAGATCTTATTACAGCTGGTTCAACTTCTGCATGTCTACACCATGTAGTAATCTACGTCTCCTTTAATTGGGTAGTTCTTAACAGGTTCTAGCCATTTCACAAAGCCAACCACTTCATTATACCAGTACAGTCAGTAACCACTCAGCTATGCCAGTGCTCTAGTTACCCAACCATGCAAGCGCTCTAACTGCTCGGATATACCAGCATGGATATATATTCTACTAAAAACAGGGACGAAGGATTGACTTCATTCTATAGTGTTTTCCCATATGGCTCCCTCCCTGTCGACAGAAAAGGTATGCCATCTGCCGAGAGTGTTGCACAAACTCCGTAGCTCTAACAACAATCATATAGGTATTGCATGAAGAAATTACACATGACTCAGTCCAGATTCGAACCTACAACCTTCGGAACAACAGGTAAATGTCTTACCCCCTAACCATTCGAAAATATCAACACACTAACCACTCAACAATATCAACACAGTAACTGCTCAACTATACCAGCTCTGTAATCACTCAACTAGGTCAGCGCTCTAGCCACTTGACCACGACAGAACTCACCAGCCCCTTGATTATGTCAATACTCAAATCATTTGATTACACCAATGCTGAAAATGTAATAATTACAAACATGCATATATTGATCTCCCAGACAATCACTAGACTGGAAGAAGAAAATACAAGCTTAAAAAGAATGTGTTCAAGTTTAAAACTACTGTGTAAGTGTGGTTCTGATAATTGAATACCCTAAGAGAATGTGTTGAGTTTGAAACTGTACACTTCTACCACAAGTCAATAATAAGGAAGACTGCAGTACAAACTAGAATCCAAAAACAAAATATTTTAACAGAAAGTAAGGTATTTACATTGTTGTTGTAATGTGTCAAACTATCATTACTTTTTTCTCTGGATATTTCACCAAAAGTCATTTCCACAAGTTTTATATCCTGTGTCTCATTATTGTATCACTGGCTACCAGATTTTACAACTTGTCATTTCTGATTCTGCCGTTCATCAAACCAGACTGGCTCGAAAGAACAAAAAAATATAATCATGTATATTAAGAAATATAATCATGTATATAACACAACCAAATAGTTTCACAGTATTTTAAATTTCAGGAAATGTTGAATCATGAAGCATCTAAAAATAGCATTTGTAAAGTTTAAAATATGAGATTTTGTAATGTTTTGATAAATGAAACAAAATGTATCTAGTAGAATGCATACAATGTTCACATAAAAAATTCAAGCAAGACAGCATTGAATTATTTATGTTAGAGTAATTACTGTCACACAAACTCAGTATATCTAAGAAACATTACCACAGCATTATCAAGCAAAGTTTCATGAAGAAATTTGTGAATTCTAGTTAGGATGAGTCTATGTGTTGAGACACCTACAAGCTGTTAAAATGTTATACACACAACTTAATATATAATCTCTGCTCTTCAGAATAATATGATAATACATTATATATATATACAGGACTTTATATGGTACATGACTTCCTGTCGTACACTAAAATATTAGTTTCTCTTCATGTTGAAACAAACATGTTCATGAGGGGAGGTAATTACAGTCAATGTGTTATATCAAGTCTCAATACTAACACGATCGGTTATGTCCCACGTCCACGCAAGCCAGAATTCATATTTCTCTAAAATACAAAATTAAAGCCATAATAGATGGGACAGTGTGTACAATATATGCAAGCGATTGAATTTGACTGCACGGTTTCCAGAAAATTCTATATAATTATAGAATTTGCTGAAAATCCGTTGCAGTCAAATTCAATGCAGAATGGACACTTAATGATGATAGCGAAAAATTAACTTCTCGAGTCAAATTATTTGTTCAGGGTTAATACGTTATACATAATAGTCGTCTATAACGAGCGATGATGACAACAGTTTCAGACAAGTGTTTCTGCACCTCTCTGGTGTGTGCGGTTATACAAATTATACATAATTTTGTTGGCAAACTCACACATGCTACAAAGTGAACAGTTGCCCATTGTATCCCAGCAATAGAGGCACAAGATGTTGTCAGCCTCGTCACATGATGAAAATCATTGGCCTATGTGAAATTGCTTCACCTGCAGTGTTAACCTTTGAACTAAACATTTAAAATAAAAGGTAGAAATTAAATAAAAATGCTGTCTGTTAAAATAAATGTCAGAAATAATATTCAATCATACTTCTATGGCTGCATCAAATATCATATAGGTAGTCATCATGTCAATCAATGACTACACCATACACACCCATACATCCAAGGTTCATACGTCTCTGACTGTTGCATACAAACTTGGCCAGTTTAAGACATGATAAATAGATGTGTTTGTATAAGACAAATAACCATCTAACAATGAGAAAGGTCATGAATAATGTTGATAGCATAAATTAACTGTTGTAAAATAAAATACATGTTATATGTGCAAGCACACGCCCGTTGAATGTCTCCCATAGAGAGGCACACACAGAAAGTTGCCATAATAACCGCCCAGGATGTACCAGTACTTAACCGAGAGGTCTTTTAGCAATCCTGTTTAGGACATTCACATTAGATCTTAGTTCTGATCCTATTTTCAAGTCTGTTTTAGATCAAAGCAGAGGGTGGAACAGAGCTCATGATAGTAACACTAGCGGTGACCCACATCTCACAGGGAAAAGACAGAATTATGCCTGTAGATTACAAAATTGGAAATTGAAGATCCCACCACATTTCAGTATTCCATGGAAATGATGGGGCTGACAAACTGGCAAAGGTAATGGGAACATTGCCTTAGTATTACACAAGTATAACATATGAAAGACATACAAACAGCAACGGAATGGGAAATATTGTCTCAATCTGACAAAAGTATGATTTAGAGGCCAACAAACTGCTAACGGAAGGGGAAATATTGCCTCAATCTGACAAAAAGTATGATTTAGAGGCCAACAAACTGTTAACGGAAGGGGAAATATTGCCTCAATCTGACAAAAAGTATGATTTAGAGGCCAACAAACTGTTAACGGAAGGGGAAATATTGCCTCAATCTGACATAAAGTATGATTTAGAGGCCAACAAACTGTTAACGGAAGTGGAAATATTGCCTCAATCTGACAAAAAGTATGATTTAGAGGCAAACAAACTGTTAACGGAAGGGGAAATATTGCCTCAATCTGACAAACATTTAACTGAAGTGACCAAAAGATTGAAAGGAAATAATACATTAAAAGGACAAAATAAAACTTGATCTTCCATAAAAATGATGCATAATATGAGCTCAAATATAATTCTAATGCACAATGTTGTGGCACTGATAAAACTGACAACTGTCCAAATGAAAACCAAAGACAACTAACATGGTCAACATCAGTACCATCCTAGGATAAGTTCTATGAAATTATCCATAGATACAGCCTGACAAATGTTTTTGGTTTAAATATTGCAGTCAACAGCTGAGTTGTATCTGATCACACTGTCTATAATATATACGACTTGTTTCTTCACACATTCTGTCTATATGAAAGTGCTTGATATGGAGCAAGTCTTAGTGTTCTTTAAATAGCGTGCTTGATTTGAAGCAAATTGTTAAAAGTAGATCTTGTAAAAAAATAGTTTTATCAAGCCACATCTGACTATAGAGCAAACTAGGAGGTGATACATTTACATCAGCAAACGGAAGAATAACTAATGAAATTCAACACAGATGCAACAAAGCAAATCAAATGATAGGGGCAAATGGCGCCAATTTTAAGATGCAAACACGTCACCATGAACACAAAAAGAGCAATGTTCAACACAATCTTTCTCCCCACATTATGTTACCAGTGCCAAACCTAGACGCTGACAACAAACGATAGAAGAAAACTAGTCACGACAGAGATGAAGTGTCTACGCAGAATGCTGGGTGTAACAAGAAGAGACCGGTTGAGAAATGAAGACATCAGGAAAAAGTGGGTACAACATCAGTACTAGACTTCATCAAGAAACAACAAATTAAATGGTTCAGCTACGTAAGCAGATTACCAACAGACAGTGCACCTCAAAGAGCAATGCTACTCGATACAATGGGTACAAAGCAAAAGGCCGCACGCAAAAGATGGACCTCAGAGATAACAGAGGTGACGAAAGAGACTATTTACAAGCACATACTAGGGCCCGTTTAGAAATCTCTTCTTGACCTGACGCTGTGAGGCAAACAGGATTCGAGAAGAAAGAAAGACAAACTAGGAGGATTTACCTCTTTGTACAGCTCTGATAACAAAAATTACTCTGACAGTGATGTCAAATGTGATGAACATATTGGTTATACAGTAAACCCTCGTTACATCGAACTCGCTTAACACGAACACCCGGTTAACAAGAACAAAAATGTGGTCCCGTCATAAATGTCTATTTCTTATCAGTAAATAACACGAATTTCTGTGTACCACGAATCACGAACTGTATTTTAGTCCCTCCGCCAATTTTATCTCATTTAACCCGAACTTCCAAAGCTTCACAATGTTTGTTGTCACCTTAAAAGCCTTTCATTGTTAGTGATCGGAAAGGTAACACTAACAGTTTCATTTACCTGTGGATGTCCAGTTTGTGTAAAAGGAATGCCCTTGAGTTTGAGATAGACGGAGTAGATAGGTGAAGACATTAATATGTACACAAGCATTTTCGGACAGCGGGAAAAGATTAATGCGTCCCGAAGGTGCGATAGCAGATCTGTCGGAAGTAAATTCGCGCTTTCCAGGATTCGGTTACATCGAGAAGCTCTGGGTACTGTATTTTATTACAGGTACGAGAATTTTATAGCCAGAACACCCAATTAGAAGTAAAGTATGGTTTTGGGCAGGGGGAGAGAAGGGAGGAGAAAGTGAAAATGAAAGTGAAATTCCAGTTGATAAAAATCTGGTGAGAAAATGTTCAGATAGGACGGAAAGTTAGATAGAGTCAGTTGAAGAGTCATGTCTAAGAGGAAGCAGACAGGCATAGATCTGGAAACAAAACTAAGAATTCTAAACGAAGTAGACCGTGGTGCATTGAAGAAAAGACAATTGCTGAACAGTATGGAATTGCAAGTCTACCTTATCCACAGTACTTAAAGACAGGGAAAAATTTTAATGCTGTTCCATTAGGTTCCGGTAACAAATCTAAGCGACTTCGTAGTGCTAAGTACGAAGATATCGAAACGCTACTTCTAGAATGGTTTAACCATATGCGCACTTCCAATGTACCTTTAAGTGGACCTATAATTCAGTCAAAAGCAAATGAGATTGCCAAAAATTTGGATATTCAAGATTTCAGCTGTTCCGCTGGTTGGCTGTACCGGTTCCAAAAAGAGACTCAATTTCATCAGTAGTGATTTGTGGTGAAGCAAATAAAGTTGATGAAGAAGGGGCAAACAACTGGTTGCATGGATTTTATGGAGTGAGAGAAAAGTATGCCTCGTGTGACGTGTACAATATGGACGAAACTGGACTTTTTACAATCTTTTCCAAGTCATACCCTCGGAATAAAAGGTAACAAGTGCCATGGTGGAGCGCACAGTAAACAACGTCTAACTGTTGTCCTTGTATGTAATGCAGACGGCAGTGATAAACACCGCCCATGGGTGATAGGCAAGTCCAAGAAACCACGTTGTTTTAAAAACATGAACATGGATTCTCTACCTTGCATCTACTCTCACGATAAGAAAGCTTGGATCGACAGCACATCATTTCGTAAGTGGCTTCTTCATTTCAACAGTCGAATGGTGACTCAGAATAGGCATGTTCTTCTGACAATGGACAAGTGTACGGCCCATAAAATATATGATCTGAACTTAACAAACGTAAAGGTTCAATTTTCCCCCCCCAAATGCAACAAGTCTTCAGCCTTTAGATCAAGGCATTGTTGCTCTTATGAAGAGTGCTTATCGCAGCACTTGTGAGAGCTGCACATCGCTGTTGAAAACAACACGATAACCCCAAGTTGGAGTGTGCTCGATGCAATAAAAGCTATCGCTGTCTCCTGGGAATCTGTGCCATCAAAACACTTGCAGAACTGCTTTAGCAGAGCCTGGAGACATAGCAACACTAATCCTATCGAAGAGTTAGATGGTGACATCGACACCACCTCTCATGACGAATGGGATATTCTTCAAGACGTTGCAAACCCTGGAGTTAGTTTTGAGGAATTCATTAGTGCAGATGACGATGTTGCTGTGTGTTCTCCAGAGGAATCTTATGTACATGTACAAGCAGTTGTGTGTGAGGTGCAAGAAATATCATCAGAAGAAAGTGATGAAGACAATAGTATACCGTCCACCCGCCAGGAAGTGTTAACGGCCTTGGACACTTTAGAACGGTTTGCTACAACAGCTGAAATGACCGCTAGGTTTAAGGAAGCTATACACACAGTTGGCCGTGAAGTTACTATGCACTTTCGCTCCCGTCTGCAACAGCGCAATATACAGGAATTTTTCTGCAGAAAATGATACGTGAGTACTTCTTTAAAAGTTAATTACGGTAATAGTGTTTCTATGATGGCATCTGTATTGTATATGGTTAATACTGTACTGCATTGCAATGCTAAAATTTGAGTCCCCGGATAACACAAATTTTTTAAACACGAACTCGTGATTTTTCGGTCCCTTCGAGTTCGTGTTAACGAGGTTTACTGTATTAAGTGAAGTGATTTCTGTTGATGATGGGACTACTACACAAGGAATATTGAAGACATGGCGTAGTCTGGCACTTTCATGATATGAAAAATTGGTATAAAAAAAATAATTTCAAGTTTATAATTAAACAAAAATTCATTCTTACCAAATTTATATAGCCACATTAAAGGGTGTTTTTTATTCCAAAAACAAATGGCTTGTAAAAACATGGATTTTGCCCTGATCCACTAAGAATTAAAATGTATTAATTTGACTACAAATAATGTTCTTTCTATGTTGGTAAATGTTTTATGCATGATTTTAAACAGAACAAAATAAAAATAGAGAAAGAGCATGGTCATTCAGGGTTACAAAGCAGACATACATTGGCCCTTGGAAAGAAGTTAATACATGACAAGAGTTCACAAAATTGAGAGAATATCAGTTCTTTAAATTGAGTTTTGACAAGTAGACAATATATGAGACGGTCAAACTTGTGCATCTCATAGATTCTCATGTATAACTCACATTCACACCAAGTTTGAAGTTATAAATGACAATGAAACATGATTCTTTTACTTGTTAAATATACATTGTGCCACTCTGAGCCAAGATAAGAATCAGACATTTCAGTGTCAAATCATACACATTATAAATATATATATTCTAAGCCTATCTATCTGTCATGTGAACAAAGGAAGGCTGCGTTGTGTGAGCATATCAGTCCCAAAAACTAAAGATCTTTTTCTGTCCATGTGTCAGCTCTTGTACCATATCACAGCTGCATATCACTAGTCCCATCCCTTAGCGCCCCCAAGTTACTACAGGTTCAGACTGAGCAGCAGATCACATCAAGGTTTTGCGATGGAGGAAGTACCATGTCAACTTCTAATGTTTGTTTTGGACAAATTAGATTCCCAGACATATTTGTAACCAACTTTGATTTGAAAATAACTTTGATTCACAGTAACGTTTCCAGATACTCGATACCAGAACATTAATATAGATTTGAAACATACAAGTCTAATATATATATAGTTACAGCTAACCAAGAAATCTGCTCCTCCATCTCTGCTAAGATGCATGCCTGGCTGTCCACTAGCGACCATCATGGAATCGTTGTTTGGATCATTTTTACGCTTTTCTTCCCTTGTTGACCTGAGCATACAAAGGTTCAGAGACAGCTAGGGGATCACTGCTGTAGGAAATGGACACAGGATCAGCCTGAAAGACAGAACATCATGCATCATGGACAGTCATATTTCTTCTTTTCCTCTACATTAATGAGATCTGAATAACTGTTTGCATAATGAAGTACACATAATAAAATGATGTGATCATCATCACTAGTACCCTAAAAGTTTTGCTTTATTAACTTCTTTGCGTTCGTTCTTTATGACCAATTTTAATCACTCTTTGTGATCTGTTTGATCTTTGCCAAGAATGTGTATATGTTGCACATTGGTTTAGTAGGCCCCTCCTCCTCTTCTTCTTTGCGTTTGTTCTTTACGATCAATTTTAATCACTCTTTGTGATATGTTTGATCTTGGCCAAGAACGTGTATACGTTGCCCATTGGTTTGGTAGGCCCCTAAACACAAAGAGAATGCCTCACCATCCACTGCATGAAAAATGGCGGCTAGAACAAAGAACAGACTAAAGCGCACAAGTCTAAACTACAAAGCAAAAGAAATAGGAAAGTCATACTTGGAACTACTAAATCATAATTCCATACCTGAAGAATTGCTTTTTGATCACTGGGAACCAGACTCAGTACCACTAAACTTCTCAACCTCCATCCCTAAATTATTAAGCAAAGATGCCGAGCCTAATCTAGTGAAAAAGCAATTACAATGGAACATCTCCATTACATGTTTCAAGAAGACAGCTGGATAAGAATTTACACAGATGGATCGGCAATGGAGGCAACCATGAATGGTGGAGCAGGAGTGTACATTAGGCACCCAGATGCTACCACTGTGTCTCTAGCGGCTCCTACTGGAAGAATATGTTCCAACTACAAAGCAGAACTCATAGCCCTTCTGATGGCAGCACAGCACATGAATAAGCTGCAAGCAAGATGGTATTTCTTACAGACTCATTGTCAGCTATACAAGCCCTGGAGGCTAAATCCACTGACAGCACAGTACAAAACTACAAAGAGAACTTGCTCAGCTTTCAGAAAAGGCAGAAATTCACTTGCAGTGGATTCCATCTCACTGTGGCATTGCAGGCAATGAGAGTGCTGATGTCTTAGCTAAGGAGGGCAGTGCCAAAGAGCAAATTTACCAACCCTTGTCTTTTCAAGAGGTCAAAACCCTCATACAGAGAAAATCTGCAGTAGACTGGAAGACAAACACTGGATATGATTATGGAAAAGACTCCCTCAAAGACCTAAGCAGAACAGACCAGGTCATTATATTTCGACTACGCACCGGACACTGCAGACTCAACAAACACTTATACAGACTAGGAATAAGTCAAACAGCTCTCTGCCAGTGTCAGCAGGCAGAACAGACACCAGAGCATATCCTGCAAGACTGTCCTCTTCTGTGTGAGCTGAGAAGCAACATGTGGCCACACCCAGTCGACCTGAAAACTAAGCTTTGGGGAAACCTGACAGACCTGAAGCTGTCTGCCCAGTTTGTGGTCCACAGTAAATTAAGCGCATGACCAGAGATCGCTGAAGAAGAAGAAGATCATCACTAGTACCCTAAAAGTTTTGCTTTATTAACTTCTTCTTTGCGTTCGTTCTTTATGACCAATTTTAATCACTCTTTGTGATCTGTTTGATCTTTGCCAAGAATGTGTATATGTTGCACATTGGTTTAGTAGGCCCCTCCTCCTCTTCTTCTTTGCGTTCGTTTTACGACCAATTTTAATCACTCTTTGTGATATGTTTGATCTTGGCCAAGAACGTGTATACGTTGCCCATTGGTTTGGTAGGCCCCTAAACACAGACTTCTACACGTTTAGGACACATGCATCTGATTTCAGCCAAACCTCCTTAGTCGCTTTTATAACATGCGTGGTAGATAACAGTGGTTCTATTCTTTACACCCCACAATTGGGCCCGGTAACCACTGGGCGAGTAGGCCCCTAAATGCATAGACTTCTACACGTTTAGGACACATGCATCCGACTTCAACCAAACCTTCTAGTCGCCTCTTACGATGTGCGTGGCAGGTAACAGTGGTTCTATTCTTTACACCCCAAATTTGGGCCCCGTAACTGAAATCTATCATGTACAACTCAATGGCAGTTTGTGGTTGCACATATAAGAACACGTAGCTGATTAAAACAGTTATACAATAGAATGCTATGGAGTTTTTCAAGTCAGTCACACTTAAATATAGTTACAAAACACTGCAATATTTTTATTGGTTTCCCTAAGAATTGGCAATGCATGTATTTGCAAAATCGGGAAGACTGCTTCTTTAAAGATAAATTATTTTATTTGTCTAGCAGTATAAAAGTTTATAACCTTTCTTGATTACAGCAATATAAAAAGTTTATAACCTTTCTTGATTACAGAACAGTTGAAGAGCAAGACATAAATCAAGTCATCAACAGTTGATACATTCATTAAGAAATTTGTTTTATAGGTATGAAGTCAAACCACTGCATCTATAGATTAAGCGGTAGTGAGCTCGATCACAACCCAAGTGTACCTAGTTCAAACTATGCTGCAGGCAGTTTGGAAGCTAATTTATTTGGGTGGAATTTTATGACGGTAAAAATAGACCTTACCATTCAGAAAGCAAAGGCAAACTACGGAACGCATAAAAGTCTTCCAGCGCCCATTTCTTCCAAACATCATTTTTTACTCCTTTATTTGATCTCTTACTCTTCCAAAACACAATTTTCCAATCCTTTATCACTTCTCACTCCATTATTTGACCCCTTGAGATTCTATTTCTTTTAAGCATCACTTTTCACACCTCAAATATATGTAAATATTTCTCGACTATTTCCTCTGCATATAAGCTTTTATTCTAAAATGTGACATAACTAAAGAAGTGCTAATTATTGCTATAATGTCATTTTATGATGTCTGTTCAAGTAACAGGCTGGCCACAAACAGTTCTTACCGGTGATAAGTTTGGGAACAAAGGCACACCTCCCACTGGTGGTTTTGTCCTGTGTGGCTGAGGTTCATCTAATGGAGCATAGCCAGGAGTAATATCATTGAGAGGGATCTCGTTTATCTGCTGTGGAAGCAAATAATTTGATCATGTCAACAACATGAAACATATTTCAAGATCACAATCTTCTCAATAACAACAAATTATAGTAACAACTTGTGGGTGTCCTCTTGTTAAATTTTGTTTGAAACTACAGTAGCTACAGTACAATGCAGTTCTTCTTATCAACATCCTCACACATTGGACACAAATCCATGTGTGCTCTTCTCCTTCACTGAAGCAAACTTAATAGTCGTGCACTCACTGTACCCAAAAGATGATGTTTGGCATATCATCTCTCTCTTCTTTCTTTTTCTTTTGTCGTCACACTGCTACCGGGTTGTTGCCCAGTGTCGTGGTTTTCTGTTTTTGTCTTGCGCTGTTCTGGTGGCTTGTGTGATTGTTATCTTTGCTCTTTCACAGGATTCTGCTACGCCATCTAACCATCTTTTCCGTGGTCTTCCTCTTGCCTTCTTTCCCGATGTTCTGTTGTAGAAGACTCTGTATACTGTGGAGTTTGGATGCATTTTTCTCTCTACTCCATCAAAAGCAACACTGCATGTTTGAGGTTCACCGCAATTTCAGTCAAGCAGTTGAATGTTTCTTTCCACATATGTAGAGCAGATGGTATTTATGATAAAAAACCCGTTTACACTTCTCCCACTTGTAAAGGATTCCATTTCAGGTTGTTTGCTGCCCTTTCATTTTACTTCACCTCTGCATTTCCAGGTGTGTGAAGCTAAAGGAATTTCTTGAGGCAGGCAGGACTACTGAGTGCTGTTTACCCATTTAGTGAAAAAATGTACCTGCATTCATCCTCCATAGTTTACTTATCTGGTCTGTTACTATCACTGCATGAATCACTTTTGTTCCGACATCTAGTAACTAGAGTAACTACAGAAAAATGCTGCTACAAAATTCATGGGTGTATTTCATTAAGAGAAATGTCTGGTTGTCAATGTAACACAGTGGCACTAGACTGAATTTGTGTATTAATGGATATTGTTAAATTTCTGGGACAGTCAACCTCCTAGTCATCAAGTTGATAATTGTTAACAGAACTTTCTCAGATGTTCACTTTCATAAGCTGTTTAACAATTGAGTTCTGATACAGTCAATCTTCTAGTCTCACTTAGCCCTCCTTCTTTTCTACCCTGGAGTATAGGTGTCATCCAGATAGACCCACAACCATACCAGTTGTCTCTCTTCAGAAACAGTTCCAATTCAATCTTTGATCATTCAGGGACTGTTCAATGTTGTCTTTCCACAGCACTGGGTTTTCCTGGAGATCTAGATCCTTTGCCTCTCATGCTTGTTGCTGCTGTTGGTTATGGTTGGATTTTTTCACATTCAAGTATGTCTTGTATAAGCTCTCTATGGCATCTATCAAAGGCTTGAAATATTCTTTCTTGTTAGGCATTTCAAAGCTTGTTATGTGGGATATTTCCAAAAGTGTTTTCTAGACCCATGAAACGGATATGGATTTCTCACTGATATGCTAGCGACAAGTATAGCTCTCTAACTGATCAAATGAGAGAGTGAGACAACACGTTTGTGAACAAACAGGTTAATCAAAATCAAACAGCAACAATGGATGCACAATTTGACAGACACAAGAAAATATCAATAAATCACTTACTGGTGATCTGGTTTTGGCATAACCTCTGTGCCAATCTATAAAGAAAATAGACACAAAAAAGTTATTATAAACAAATTTCCATTGATAACAAATCTATGAATATGAGACAATATATGCTTAATATATTAATTATCTTCAATTATAATTGTTGTGAGACTGCTGACTGACTAGCACAATGATCACATCTTATACATTTTACTGTTTTGATTCTGAAGGCACATGAATTTGCACACTTCTTCCCTGTGCAGGCAGTAGTGTATTTTGGACAACTTGGGAGGTGTTTCTTCCTGCCTCTTTCAGATAGGATAAGTTTCCTAAGTTATCTTTCAAATATATATGTGAGCTGCTTGATTCACTGAGACAATGTATGAAATCTCATACATCTTCTACTCCAAGGAAATATATAGAGACAGTCTCACAACCACAAAAGGATGCTGAAGATGAAGGAGTTGATTCCGAGCAGTCAGGCATATATCTTCAGCAGGATCTACAGCAATGGAGATATGTTGATTATTTCTTCAACAATAGCGAGAGAGATTATTTCTTCATTGGTTGGATAAGTTTGTTACCAGGATGCCATGTAAGAAGATAAACATGGTATTGAGCAGTATGTTTCCTCATCATAATGGAAGACCTCTGTATCCCTTTCTCACTCTGTATTTAGATCTAATAAACAATTATTGTGTTTTAGATATACTTGTCAAACAGTTGTGAAACTGCCAAACTTTTGATTTTATAAAAGAAGTTAAAGCTATGAAAATAAACTAACATTTTCTAGTGAAGTCTTTCAAAGCTCCCCACCAGTTAGTAAGGATTTTCTCTTTCCTTTACTATGGATCATCCTAACACCTACTTCTTCTCCAGCAAGATACAGAAGATACAAACACATACACACACAAATATATATGCACAAACATGCATTCACACAAGACTCACATTCCCATACTCACAAGGTGCAGAGATGGCCTCTTATTGCACACAAATGTTGCTTAACTATTTCAAGAGAAAGACCCCTTAGATAAGAAGCCTGCGATGTATAATAAGAGATTATTATTTACCTGCGTCTTCTGATGGGGTTCGGATGTAATCACGGTTGTCTGGGTAATTGTTCTTTTGGTTTGCCCGAGCTGGGGTCAATGTGTTATCATCATAACCTTGACCAGACATGGGTCGACTGAGTGTATTATATGGTGTTGTGTGGTTGCTGGAGCCAGGCGTTTGCGACAAGTCTCCAGATCGAGATGAATCTTGTCTGTCAAGAAAGAAGTGTACATTTTTGTTTCCTAATTAAAATCTGGCATACCCTTTTAAGGGGCTTTCTAGGGCTGCCATTTATATGGCTGGCTCCTTCATGATGAGCATTAATAAAATCTGCTTTTCTGAAGTGTACTCTGAATATATAAATGTTATTTATAATTTAATATATCAAATTTATCTCCTGGTAACCTTGCGTGTGTATGTGTATCTATATATTTATCATCATCAGGTTCCATGCCGGATGATATATTTATATATATAAAAAATATATACATTTTCAATTTATTTGCTGATATTTCATTTAGCAGAATGAGGATTTAACCAGCAAACCATCAGCATGCATACCGTGCTGCACCTGTTGGGGACGACTAGACACCTGGATCTGCACTCAGACTAATATGATGTCAGTTCTGTAACCAATAAGTTCAGTTAGAAATCTCTTGCCCTTTTGTCTGTCTCAACTTAGTTATAACTCAGTAGTTGTTCTGTCAGTCTCTACTTGAAATATTGAGTGAAAAAAAAAACCAATATTGAGTTTTATCACTCTTGACTTGTACCTTGGTGTTGCCTTAGAAGTGGTAAAGTCTGCTGGCCCACAGTTGAGTTTTCCATATTCAGCATGTAAAGATTTATATCCCCATAATGTTTTCAGTAACTGAAATATAAAACAAAACAGTTTCTCATGTCATAGAAATTCAAGAAAACAGTTTCTTATTACATATAATTCAACACAAATGTCCTCTCTTTTTTTCTCTCAGCCATGCAAACTGTGACTGACATTGTCCACAATAACCCAGCATGTCAACTTGGGACTTCCTGGTAAAAAGCAAGGTGCCATAACACATTCATCCAAACAGGAAGGTAGAACTACTCTTACTCCAACCTTGACTGATAAATTAGCATAACTGTTGGCTGTTTTGTGCTGGATTTTGAATATTTAGAAATTTCAATGATTGCTATAGAAATTCATGGGCAAAATAATGATGCATCATGATCACGATGAACCACATTTTATGACCATTTTAAGATGTAAAACTATTTCTTATGTCACATCAATTTTGGGGGAGTTTAGGATGGACAAGGGGGATGTTCTTTTGTCTCTTGGTGGCCTCCTGTTGGATGAGGACACTAAAATTGATCTTGAATCTATTCCGTGATTTAAGGAGTTTGGAATTATATGTTGCACAAGAAGAACTGGATATCTGAGGGGCAGAGAGAAGAGTGTGTTAGACCAGCGAGCCCCAGGAATCACCAGTATGCATACTCTTCGATATCTGTTGGAGGAGACTGAGCACCTATGTGTCTGTCTGGATTGCTATGATGTCGGCTCTGTAACCAATAATGATATATCAGTTTCTTAGTCTACATTTGAGTATCATTGTACTATAACAGACAAAAGTGACAGGATCACAGCTACATGTCTTGAAAATATGAATATGGTATCCATTCATGATGATCTACCGCTGTGATAGGTTCTAATATATGACAAATGTTTTTGTCATTTCACCTCATTCCCAAACACTAATTTTATCTAATGATGGAATATGGACAGATTTCTGAATTAAGCATTGGATGAGAAAGAGCTCTAGTGCTCTAGGTAATAAACAGCAATAAACTTGGTGAATGATTGCATGAAAGTGAAGATATTACTAACCGTCAAAGTAAACTTCAGTGTGCGAGCCAGATATCTCCCTTGTGATCTGTTGATATGCATAAGTCTTGGAATCCCATCTTCTTGAACTAAAGCTCTGCAAAAAAACACCAAGGATGTCAATATGTTTCTATTAACTTTATTACAAATAAATTAATCATCTAATTAACTAAATTGATGACAATTAACCCAACGGGACTGCAGAGCCGATATATCGGTTCAGAGCAATGTTCATGATGTCGCAGAACCGATATATCGGCTTTTGGATGTCTGTTCACGGAAACGAATGTATCATCACAACCCCTTTACTAAAGTTAAAAAAATCTTCAGAAACGGAAAGTACATATATGTAGGTACATTGCTATCTCCATTTAACAAAGATTTGAAATTGGGAAAGCAGTGTATTATTGTGTTCAAGTCAAGACTTTGTTTTTTAAACGTTAATGATTCCGACGATGTTTACAGTGTAATCTTGAGTACTATTAGATCAAATTATAACTTGTGATAGTAATAAAGAAGATTTAATTGATGGTAATAATGACATTTGAATGTTTATGAAATGCAGTATCGATAGTTGTAAGTCTAATGTAATAATTGCATCTAAAGAATGGGCTTTCCACATTCCATTTATTGACGTGTCCGCACTAAAAAGTGAATATTATAAAAATACCTCACCTAGTTAGATGGAACTTATAGAATATGTTCGCACATGGATTATCTTCATTTAAATACTACTTCTGGAAACATCTATGAATATTAAGATGTAATACAAACCGAGAGTAAAAATATTTTTTTGATTTTTCGTTTTTGAAAATAGTCATGCTACAATAATCTAATTTTCTCAAACGTATATCACCTGATGTAAAATATTATTATATTAATGTATTCCACATCCAATTAGCAACAATTTAATATATAATATGTCATACTTTAGAGAAACAGTACAATAGTTATAAAGGATTAAACTAATTGACATTGAATGTTAAATTTGAATCGCAAAATAAATACGTCCAGAGATGAAAATAATACAGGGCGAAAGGGTTAAATAATTGTCTCCTAATAACTGCTGACTAAAAAAAAATATTGCATAAAATATAATTATATATATATACACACAATAATGCGACAGTAGACTAAAGTTCAATTTTTTTTTCTTTTGGTCTTGTTTTCCATGTCTGTGATCCATACAGTAAGAGCGTACATTTGATTTGTATATATTGAGTATAGCCTGTGTCATGTAAGCTGACGACCTCCATATGTTGTTTAGACTGTTGCTGTCGTCATTTCAATTTTGTTGTTGATTTCTATATAAAGTTAAATATCTAGTTAGATGTATGAATCCATAAAGGTCAGACAATAATTGACCAAAAAAAAGGATACCTATTAGATGAATGTTTACTATTTCCACTTACAAGGCAAAGTCCTGGTTGTCCTTCACAACCTCATACAGAGTTGCAACCACTGCACAGATGGTGTCATCTGGCAGATTATTGCGGTCATCCCTTGGCAGTCGACTCACAAGTTGTCTAATTGCATATTTTCCTGACAGGAAGATAGTAATAGCATACTTCATCAATAATCATATATTTATATAATTCAAAGAACAGGCTATCTATGCAAAACATTCTCTTTCCCACAACAGTCTTGATACATATGATTCCTTACCTGAGAGTGTGGAATCACAGAGGATTTAGGTAACAATTCATGATCAGGTGAGCTAGTCTATAATGTATACATCCATGTGAAACAACTCTACAGTGCAGATAATTGTGTTTTTCTTGAGAAACTCTTGGGCGTCCCAGGCACAAAGTTTCTCATAGCAGGTGATTTCAATGCAATAATTGAGTTAAAGAAAGACTTTTTGATCTGGGGACTAGAGTTAAAAGAAAACTACTTGACCAGGGCACTAGAGTTAAATGAGATATTTCCTTGATCAGGGCACAATAGTTAAAAGAAATTTACTTGATCAGGGCACTAGAGTTAATGGAAAACTACTTGACCAGGGCACTAGAGTTAAAAGAAAACTACTTGATTAGGGCACTAGAGTTAAAATAAAACTACTTGATCTGGGCACAAGAGTTAAATGAGATATTTACTTGATCAGGGCACTAGAGTTAAAGGGAAGACTATTTGATCAGGGCACTAGAGTTAAAGGGAAAACTACTTGATCAGGGCACTAGAGTTAAAGGGAAAATTACTTGATCAGGGCACTAGAGTTAAAGGGAAGACTATTTGATCAGGGCACTAGAGTTAAAGAGAAAACTGCTTGATCGGGGCACTAGAGTTAAAAAGGAAAACTACTTGATCAGCGCACTAGAGTTAAAGGGAAGACTATTCGATCAGGCATGCATAGATCACATCTTCACACTAAGAGTAATCATTGAAGAGTTCGTAGAATTTCAATCAAATTTAATCATCAACTTTGTTGATTTTCAGAAAGCGTTTGACAGTATTTCACCGTCCTACGCTTTGGAAACTACTCAAAAACTATGGTTTCCTGCTAAATTCATCATCATAAAATCCTTCTACAGTGAATCGCGCTGCAGTGTAAGAACAGATTTCGTAACTCTGACCGGTTCCCAGTGGAAACAGGAGTGAAACAAGGCTGTGTCTTATCGTCAATGCTCTTTGGAATAGCAATTGACTGGGTCATGCGAAAATGCACCAATAACGCAAATATGGGCATCAAGTGGGTTGATAAAATTTTAGAAGACCTTGATTTTGCCGCCGATATAGCCCTTTTGAGTTCATCACATCAAGATATTCAAATGAAAACAAACCTTCTCCAAAATATCTCAGGACAAATTGGTCTCCAAATAAACACCACAAAAACAAAAATTGTTGACCTTACCAGCAGTCCAGAAAATATTCAACTAAAAACTACACTCTTGAAAAAGTCAAAAGTTTTACTTACATACCTAGGGAGTATGATGACATCTACGGGGATACAGCGCCAGAAATTCCACACAGAATCGCATTGGCATCAAGTGCTTTTAACAAATTGTCAAATATATGGAAGTCCAATTCACTCAGCAAGCACTTAAAATTAAAGATCTTTAACTCTTGTGTGAGTCCAGTATTAACTTATGGATGCGAGAGTTGGGAAAGCAACAAAAGCTCTAGAAAGAAAATTAGATAACTTTGAGAATAAATGTCTTAGAAGAATACTGAACCTCAAATGGTCAGATTTCAGACCCAATACACAAATAAGACAAGAGACCAAGCAAGAAAATGTATCAAATTTTATAAGAAAGCGCGCTGGAACTACATCGGCCACACACTTAGAATGGATGAGAGAAGACTCCTTACCAATCCCTCATATGGACACCAGAGGGAAAAGAAAACGAGGAAGACCAAGAGAGACTCTGCGTAGAACCATCACCAGAGAAGGCTCAACGATGGGCCTAGTAAACATTAAAGACCTAAAACAGATAGCAACGAACCGCGAGACATGGAGAGCTATGACTTCTGCCCTATGCGCCGCCCACAGGCCCAAGAGGAAAGACTAACTAACTAATTTGATCAGGGCACTAGACTTAAAGGGAAGACTATTTGATCAGGGCACTAGAGTTAAAAGGGAAAACTACTTGATCAGGGCACTAGAGTTAAAGGAAAACTACTTGATCAGGGCACGATAGTTAAAAGAAAATTACTTGATCAGGGCAACTAGAGTTAAAGGGAAGACTACTGATCTTAGAAACACTGTTAAACTTACCAACCAACTCCTTGTTCTTTTCATCAATGGCAAGATTGCGGAGAGCAGTAGCTGTAGCACATACAACACGATCACTTGTGGCAGACAACATATCCACAAGCAAAGGTAATCCTTTTTCCTTTCTCACCATGGCTCGGCTCTCAACAGCTGGCTGCAAACAAGGAATGAAATCCACAGAAGAATAACTTTTTTTATTCATATAGTTTCTTTAATCTGCATTTATCATTCATGTATGACTATATAAATGTGTTTATTACACCTACCTGTTTTGTATTTCTACTTCATTCCTGCATCTTGTCAATACATTATATCTTTCTTATACTAATTTATATCTTCTATACTATCATTCTACCATGCAATTTTTCTTGCTCTCTTGTTGCTGTACTAACTATTTGAGAATGTTTTCTGCCAAAATTAATTTATATAGATTAAAATAAAATTCACACACAAATTATTCGCCAGCTTCAAAATTATGTTGTGGACCCTCACTGGCACTACAAAGTTTGTGCACTGTCGTCGAGATCTTCCTGTGTAAGAAAGATATTGGAGCACACATGGTAATCCACCAAAGTGCAATACTATGGTCATATCAATCAACCAAAATCTCATTTGATGTGCACAATAATGAATCATCTGGGTACTTGTCTACAATTTCACCGCAAAACTGGGTCATTCTAAATATAGACTGTTTGCGAGTATTGTTCTAAATATAGCGCAGAGGTTCCTCATTATTTATGTTATTAACCTAAAATCCCGTCATTCCCTGAGTGTGTGAGTTTATGTGGCGTCGCGGACTAAATTCAAGACCCCTTTGTAGCTATTATTGCTGATACCATAAGTTTCTGGCCCCCACAGTAACACTCCTAGACACATCCTGCCTCCTTCCACCTCACATTCCCACATACAGTCCTTTTCAGGGCTCCCAAATCAATTAAAACACTGCTGATTTACATACAGAATACACAATAAACACCACATCCGTGACCTTTGAACCCGGTTCTCCTCCACGTCTGCACACACTGATGTGCGGACTGACGTCACTTAACTTAGGTCAGCGAGGTTTCCCTTTTCCTGCGGTGAAATTGTAGACAAGTACCATCATCTGTATTCTCTTCTTCTTCTTACTTGCACTTGCTATAAATTCTGGTGTAGTCAGGGGACTTGGTATAGCGCTTACAATTTTTGCGTGACTGCCTGCTTTCCTTATTGACAGTGTTCCCCACCAATACAGGTGTGCCTTCTCCGACTTCAGAGGTATTCTGTCTTCTTAAATGATGACTCATCTTCTTCTTAATTAGGAGATTCAACTTTCTTTGCCCAGAAACAGTCCTTCAGGCAACAATACTTTTGCTAATATATCTACAGTTGAATATATCTAACCTCGTTAGCTGATCTATCTAATCTTGGTATCTAGTATATCCCATGATATAATAAGGGTAATAGGGAAATGGCTAGTGAAATGTAAACAATATAGAGGAATCCTGACAAACCATATTGACCACTTGTTAACCACTGTTTGCGATTTGTATGTGATCTGGGCCTAAGAGTGATTGTATGTGGTGATAGTTATGCACCTACAAGTAGGCCAGCACATTCGATTTCTGCTGCACTTCTTATTTACTAGGGTAGCTTTCCTAGACCCATACCTCAGTCGCCTCTTACGAGATGCCTTGTAGGTCGCAATGTTACTATTTTTTGCTTCCACTGTGAGCCCTGTTAACACAAGGACGAAACTGAAGATTTCAATCATGCATCTACCAGTTCTCACTTCTCTACAAGAATATCTGAAGATTTCAATCATGCATCTACCAGTTCTCACTTCTCTACAAGAATATCTGAAGATTTCAATCATAAATCTACTAGTTCTCACTTCTCTACAAGAATATCTGAAGAATTCAATCATGCATCTACCAGTTCTCACTTCTCTACAAGAATATCTGAAGATTTCAATCATGCATCTACTAGTTCTCACTTCTCTACAAGAATATCATGCACACAAAAAAACAAATAAGAATTGTGTTATTTTATAAACACTATTTTCAGTTTAAACACTTCATCAAACCCTGAATCAGAGACAACTACACTCACCTGCCAATCACATGCTGTCAAGTTCTGGATTGCCCCAGCAGCTGCTTCCATCGTGATAGGATTAATGCATCGTCGTAGAACAATGGAATACAGTGTGTGGATCTCCGCACCCCAAAGAGGTCGATACTCAATGGAGGTGGGTGGAAGTTGGAGTGGGGCACTGAAAATACACAATGTGTTCATAAATTTGATAACAAGAAACACAGAACAGACTGAAGAAAGGAAGAAAACATGTCAACTAAAAATGAGCTGAAGAGTTTCATATGATATGTAAACAGTGCAAAGGAATGTACTTCCAACATGGAGAGTGGAGTAGCATCTGGAATATTGCTGAATGAAAGCAACCAAACATCCCTCATGGAAGATTCTGACAGATGCTATGCTACATATGTGACAGATAAACAAGATTCTGATGATACCTTAATTAAACAAGGTTAGATATATCAGAGCCAACTATAAACTTATGGGTCTTCGAACACAGGTAAGAATTATGGGAAATCAGACCACAACCATACCACATGACCTCACATTCCAGGTATTGGTGTATATAGATGAATTCATTTTAAAATCAACACAAAATGCTAAATCGAAGTTATATTATGCAACAAGTTAAGTTTAACAATAAGAGAATATCAATATTATGAATATTTTTCACCAATAAATAACCTTAGACTCACAGAATTGAGTAAAATTGCAAAAAGCTTGCAGTGTTCTATCAAACATCTATATTTTCCAGCCCCCTTTTCTGAACTAGGTCAGGGAACGCCCATCCAGTTGTCTGACCTAGTTATCTAGAGTTGGCTGTGGATATACCAAATTTAGCGTTGACATAGTCAAGTGGCAAACTGTTAATTTTGAAATAGAAAGTGCCAGACATTGATTCCTAGTTTAGGCAAGCTCCTATCAACCCAGCTGAGATTCAGTACCAGACTTCTTATGTCGATAGAGTAAAGTATTGAGATATCTCAAACTTACATTTCACCAGCAGATTCTAGTCAAAGCTGTCCCAGTTACCGGTCATGTTTCTACTGTTCTACAGGTGTCTCCTGCATGACAAATCATTTCTCTGATGATAACTAATATAGGTTTATGCTACAACTACAGTGATATATGATCTAGATTCTGAGAAGACATGTGGAAAGTTTACCTGCTTGGTTGACCAGATCTGCTGTTTTGCATTGTCTTGGCTTTGCTTGACTTATTCCCAAAACAGCCAGCACTGCTTTCACTTGCTGCAGGGACAAACAAGCATATAAATATGGTGAGAGAGTCAAGTTTTATATAAATATGGTGAGAGAGTCAGGTTTTCATATCAACATATTGAGAGAGTCAAGTTTTCATATCAGCATGGTGAGACAGTCAGGTTATTAAAAATTAATAAAGTAGAATGTATTTCCACTAGCTAGGTCAAAGCAGAATTAGGTCAATAGGTCTGAAAAGTGAGTTATATCAATGGTCTGAAAAAGTAGAGTTATATCAATAGGTCTGATCTATAAGTAGTGTTGGGTCAATATGTCTGACAAAAAAGCAGAGTTATGTCAATAGGTCTGATAAAAAAGCAGTTAGTTATGGTTTCTGATTAAACAAGCACTGACAGCTGTGTGCTGTTTGAAATGACATGACAATAACAAACCAGATCTTACTTTTAGTGGTTTTCCCTTTCCCTGTTTGAGCTGGCTGCCTTGGCATGCTTCGTTTTTTGAAAAAGTCTGGATCAACAACTTCCTGTATTCGGTAGGACAAGTTCCGGAGGACACAGACAGTGTTTTCTACCACTTTATTATCAATGTCATTACCAGATGTGTCTTCAGCTGCCAGTTTTAGTATATATATTAGAGCACTGACCAAACCTTTACACTCTCTCAACCTCTTCCTGGCATCAAATCCAGCTGAGCTGACATTTCTGTGAAAGAATATAACATCATTAACTGCATAATCTAGAGGTAAACACACAGACATCTATTACCAATGATGATCTCTCTCGCGATCTTTCTTTTACTGCCGTTTTTATCATTATAATTGTGATATATAAACAGCCTAACACCAATAACGGGTGTACGTTCACAATCTTCAGTACCATTTGGAGCTCTGGTGCTTATCCTTCAGTGATGTGTTCGGTTTCAACCAGGGTTTACTGGGTTCACTCTCCGTCAGCCTTTGACTGTCCCCAGCCAAACCTGCAAGGCAGCAGGTTCAATGATGATCTAACTTCATATATAGAATTAAATTAAAAACTAATGTTGAGTACAGGCTATTCATCAAATGGCATTATTTGTATGACATTATTTGTATGACATTATTTGTATGACATTATTTGCACCAAAATATAAGTTTACCAGGTAGAACTCAAATAAGTATATCAGATAGCAGGCAGAACTAACCTGAGTATACCAGTGGTATTGCGACACACAGTTGTCCATGGCAGCTGAGAAGAAGAATTGCCAAGAGCACTCCAGCCTGAGTACTTTAGTATAACATTATTGACCAGCACTGTTAGACCATCTTCAATGACAGATTGTTTCAAGTCCTGTCAAACAGAAAGAAAAATACCACAGACTCAGAAATACACATTAAGTTTAAATATTGGTACAGAACTGATATACCTCTTAAAATCAGCTAATATGTGGAAGTACTCAAACCTAAACCTACTCTGTTTTCACATGACAAGACAAGAACCACAAAACATTTATTGTCATGTCTTCAAGATCTTCTCAGATAGCTCCTGAATGATAAAAATCCATCTAATGTTCCTTATTTAAACTAGTCCTAACAAGATTGAAACAGGATGGGCTAGGAGACATTGGATGGAGTTGCTGGGGAGGTCTAAGCTGACAAAGATCACTTTTATTTTTGTGCCAGGGCATGCAGGTGTAAGGGGAATGAACGTGCGGATAGGCTTGCAGGTATGGCTGCTGTACAAAGCGAGCGAGCAAAATGGACCAGGCTGATATTATAAATTCCTTAAGGGAGAGAGGGCATGTACATGATTCACGTAATAGCGGTGAATCTACAACTCTAACCAGACTGCAAGAACTCAAAAGTTAAGTGTGGTGTAGTTCGACAAGAACGCTATGCTGGCAGACAAAGAAGAATTGTAAACCAACAAAGAACCGCTGTCTGTCGTTAGTCGCCACACGCTGAGGGACATACTGAGGGAGAGACCGGAGCACTTTTGGACTAATTTGTTCGACGTGTAGTGATGGTGATCCGACGACTAAACTAAACTAATGTTATTCCTGCACTACGCCCATATGTTGCTGGGGCCCATAAGGAAGCAAAGAATAGTAACACTGCGACCTACAAGGTAAGAGGTGACAGAGGTAGAGGACTAAGGAAGCTACCATAGTGAATAAAAAGTGCAGCAGAAATCTGTTGTGCTGACCTACTTGTAGGCGCATAACTGGCACAACTTACAATCGCTCTTAGAATCAGATCACATACAAATCACAAAGTGTGGTTTAACAAGTGATCGCGATATATGTGCATTGGAAGAAGAATTCCTTCACTATGCATATCCCTGCAGTTATAGAATAGATGTTGAAATTTTATAAGCAAACAAAGTTACAAGATCAATGATAAAATAATAAGAAAACAAGTAACATTCATTTGAAGCACATTTTATAAAGAAGACTTTGAAAAATTGTGGCAACAGAATTTACAAGTCATTTTATTATGTCTTCCCAAATACAGGATTCACGTAAGTTCATATATTGAAATATGAAAAGATTTATGATTGAGGTAATTACCTCACAAGAGGAGAGATTCCACAAGACTCCAGTGACAGATTCTTTGACATCCTCTTGGTCTGTCTTTCTCAGCAAGCGGATTAACTCTGGTATTCCATTTTCATTTTTGATTGCTCTCTGAAACACAAATTATACGATACAAATCTACATCTAAGATTAGTTTTGTCTTCATATGGTTGGCCACATTATACCTTTCATACTCACATCACATCCAACATTTAGTTAGATCTGTGTTGTATCAAATGTTCGAACATGTCAAGAAACTGCATCGATGTTATTCAATCAAAGTAACACATACTCACAAGATTACATAGCTACCATAACTCTATCACCACACACCACACTTGTTCACAAGATTACAAACACGACCTAAACCTATCACCACACACCACCACACTTGTTCACAAAATTAGAAACATGATTGAACTCCATCTTTCCCACACCACTACACTTGTTCACAAGATTAGAAACATGTCCTAACCCTATCACCCACACATCTCCACGCTTGTTCACAAGATTACAACCTTTTATATATACCTCTTCCTATCTGTCAACAATCTATGAGCTAGACAGTATGAACATCAGACAAAATATACAACAAATGAGGCAAACTATAGTATCTACCTTGTTCTCATTATTGTTCTTGCCATAGGACAGGTTTTGCAAGGCACCACAGGCATTTTTGTGCACATCCACCAAATCATGACTCAAAAGCCGAATTAATGGTGGAATTCCTCCTAAACTCCTAAAGGAAATAAAGGAAGTATATATATCTTTCAGATGTTGTCTTGTATTAGGAATACATGTATGTATGTGTATATACATAATTAACACACTACAAAAATATTGTATTAAAAAAAGATCTTTGATCTAGAATATTGAACATTTATGGCAGACATCATGCTGACAATTTTGGCAAATATATCATTGTTTCTATTTATTTTGTTAGTAGAATAGATTTATACACATCAATGTTGCCACTTATTTATTAAGAGGCCATTTATATACTTCAATGTTGGCCATTATTTATAAAGATACTAATATACATCACTGCTGTTTTTTTATTTATTACATTTATATATGTCAATGTTTCCCACTATTTATTAAGAAGAATTTTATATATATATAAATCTAATTTATAATATATATTAAATATATCTATACTATGTCTTAATTTCAGTCAACATAAACAGTGAGTTCTTCAATTTCAAATATGTGTCATTCATAAAGAACACTCAACAAAATATAAAATTAACATGAGGATACGATAACATTAGGGAATGAGATCACAAAGACACAGCTTTGATCACAAGAACATGACTGAGACAGCAAGAACATGACTGACTTTGAGAACATGACTGAGAGAGACTATGAGAACACGACAGACAATGCGAACATGGCTGAGACTATAAGATCATGACTGAGACTACAAGAACATAACTGAGACAACAAGAACATTGCTGATTTCACAAGAAGACAGATCACAACAACATTGCTGATTTCACAAGAACATTATCAATACCATCAAGAAATGCCATTCCCAATGGCAGAGGCTATAGGAACGTGATGATCATTGCAAAAACAAACATACATACTGATGCAGTTAAAAAGTTATGTTCACAGTTAGGAGACATGTATGCTATAATCCCATAATGATTATAATAAGTTAGTCAGTACATATTAATATCTGACCTTGTTTTGGCCTTTACAGCATCATCCATATATGTGATATGTTGGAGATGAGCTGCAGCACTAGCCTTGATGCTGTCATCAAAGGAATTCAGAAAGTCTATCACTTCCTGTAAATCTGGATACCGCATGTGTGATGCTAGATAGATAAAAAAAAAGTTGGAATTTTTTTTTTTCAAATTTAAATTCCTCCACTTATATTTTTCAGTCAGTAATGACTGGAAACTCTTGACATGTCAGTCAAGTGACCAAAGAGTTGGATTTTAACTATGTAAACATGTTGCTCTGTTATTAGAATATGGAAAACAATATCTTAAATCACAAGTTCATAGTTCATTTAAAAAGCCTGAAACATTAAACGCTGAAAATAGCAGCAGAACTTGCTAGAGACAGAAAGGTTTTCAGGGACTGTGATGAAAGATGTTTCTAATAATGTAAACAGTTATCAATCTGTGTGTGTTGCTGTTGTTGTTGGATATACTACCAGATAATCATCACAAGAAAGATATTGTATGCCAAATAAAATCAGTATTTCTCTCTCTCTCGTGATCATCTAAAAGACCGATGTACCAGATATCTCCATAAATTCATGCATGTGGAAATCTGATTCATACAGCCTTAGCATGGATGGATTTCGTCACATTTTCAACGCTATTTGGAGCGCTGGTGCTTATTCTTCAGCGATGTGTCAGGATTCAGTCAGCGTTTACTGGGTTCGCTCTCCATTTGCATTCCAAGGCAGCAGGTTGACTTCTACACATTTAGGACACGTACACCCAATTTCAGCCAAACCTCCTTAGTCGCCTCTTACGACATGCGTAGCAGGTAACAGTGGTTCTATTCTTTACACCCCAAATTTGGGCCATGGTAACCACTCGGGCATACAAATCAGTATTTGATAAGTGAATATTTGTTTTAAGTTTTTCATAAATTACATTAACTTATTTTAAATATTTAATATAACTAATACTAAATATATAGATTATTTTGTTGGTGATTATAGTACAGTATTTCTATATTAAATGCAATATTAACCATCAAAATATGTTTAAAATTTAAAAAAAAACTCCAGCTTAATTTGTACAAAGTATCTTAATTCTTTAACTCACACGAAAATATGTACTTTTGGTTCTGCGCTAGAAAAAAAACGTATAATTACTGTTTTACTTTCAGCTTGGTAAAAAATACTGAGGGCACCCATAGTGTAGATACATTGGTTCTAAGTTTATCAGTGTTTTTGGTGGGAAAAAAAGCAGAAACATTTGACTTCATTGTGCCAGGTTTTAGCACATATGGCTTGGCCCTCTCCGCAAAATGGCATGCCACGTGTGAGAGTAGTGCACAAAGCACAAACTCCATAGTTCCGGAAACAATAATAGAGGTCTCTGGAAAAAATGCACATGTGAACTAGGATTCGAAACCAAGACCTTCGGATCACACTGCAAGGGCTTAACCACAGAGACCTCCATTTTAGGTGAGATACCAACAAGTTATGTGAGAGTACTACTCACAACTACCTCTGCAGTTCATAGTATAGTTCATTAAATGAATAAAGTGGTTTGGAGGAAGGAGGTGGGGTTTGTGTGTGGAATGTCAACACTACTCACGATGGCCTCTGCTGTCCACAGACGGAGTCCGTCTGCCATCAGAAGGGGGAGCACCAAGATTGAGCTGTTCTAGCTTCATAACTGTTTCATCTTCAGGAAAATATGAATCATCTTGTACAAACGGAATGCTTCTGCTGTTTGCTGGGTAATCTGTGGAAAAAATTTAATTGAACATTTAGTTGGGTTAACATTCTGAACATGATGACAATATTCAGATATAGTGACATTCTAAACAATCCAAGTTCCTTTTGGTCTTCCTTTCTCTCTCTTTATCTACCATCTCCAGTGATGGCTGTTCTAGCAGGTATATTATTGCTCATTATTATAACATGTCACAACCATTTCCATCTTCCTTTGTTTAAATGATATTCTCCATGCTTTCTAAATTGGTGTCTAAGTGAAATATACTATTTGACACTTTGTTTGGCCAGAAAGATGGTTGTGATGATAAATATGAGTGATAAATATATGTTCGCTGTAAGGAAATGTTATCTACTACAAAGACAAGAACATATACAAATAAATATATAATGTACAATAGTAACTCGTTACTAAAATGCCTATTTTTGAGGCATCATATCAAATTTAGAGAAGCATTTAACTTCAAAACATTCATCAGTTATTGTCATGAAGTCCCATTTATAAGCGATAAACACGCTGAGCAAAACAAAAATTTCATGAATCCTACACAACAGAAATTACAGTTGTTACCACTTTGTCTTTCAATACAGTCACAGACTTGGTCATATTACCACTGTTCGGTAATTGTTAAGTAACATCCCTTCTATTATCAAAATAGTGGTACAAATAACCTGTACTAGTTATGTGTCATCATCACAGAAGGCATCATTCCCTATTAAAAGTCAAACCACTTTGTCTTCTTTCCCTGCCCTGACAAACTTCCATTGTTCCTCATAAACAACTAAACCAGTTGCTGATCAAAATTATTGCAAAGGACCTGCATTCAAGATATGTTTTATTTTTCACTTTTCTCTTGAACTGTCATTACTAATTCATAAATTCCCATTGGTGATGTTGATTATGGAACTGTCTCTTCTTCTTTACGATCGTTCTTTACGACCAATTTTAATCACTCTTTGTGATATGTTTGATCTTTGCCAAGAACCTGTATACGTTGCACATTGGTTTGGTAGGCCCCTAAACGTATAGACTTCTACATGTTTAGGACACATGCATCCGATTCCAGCCAAACCTCCTTAGTCGCCTCTTACGACATGCATGGCAGGTAACAGTGGTTCTATTCTTTACACCCCAAATTTGGGCCCGGTAACCACTGGGTGTATGGAACTGTGTTAACAGTGTATCCAAGTTCATGTATATATTTTCTTCTGAATAAAATCAAGAAAAACATCCCTTTTCATTTCTCATTATATTATCAGTGTATATATTACAAAAAATAGGGAAAGTGAATGCAGCCTTGCCTGACTTCATAAATTAAATCAAAATATTTATATATTTGTTATTGAATACATTAATATGTATATTATTGATGCTACGAGTATTATAATATTATAACAGAGTGGTCCAAATATGAATGTATATATATAGTTATATTATTAACTAGAGATAATATCGTATAATATTATACTTTGTGTATTATTATTACTATTTTAGCGAAACACGTAAGAACAAAGTACTTTAGTTTTACAAAATACAGAAACAGTGACGATACACAGCAACGTTTCAACCAAAAGGCCTTTATCAAGCAAACGATACAACAGGAGTTGTATTTTATAACTGCATAATTCTTACTATAATACTTCTTAAAATTATTTTAGAAATATCTTGCTGGATATTATCTTTATACTGGACTGCTCAACAGAAGTTCTTAATCTATTCTTTACCCACAAGTCGATTACATGCTAATTACCAACACACGTTCTAGAAATCTCTACTTATCATGGTGCTGTGAGGAAAGACAAAATTAGGGAAAGAAGAACCAACAAACACTTTGTAAAAATTAAGTAACAAGTACTTGTTGCAAAAGTAACAAATAGTTACAAATACTTAAAAGTATCTGAAACACACATCCCTAATATCTATCAAAACAGTAGGTCAGGAATATATAAATGACAATAACATTCAAGAATATGTCTATGACAATGAGAAAACATTAGCCAATTGTGAAACACATGGAGGAAGTGTAAAAATCATGACTATTTTACCTGGGTCATATCTCCGCTGAGGCTGATTGTAACTGTCAATCATGTCTCTGTCATCATATGGGATAGGGTCTGGACCTGGGGAAGACAGAAACATGACATGTAACACTTTAATGCTAATCTGAGAAATCTAACGGTGATTATATACGAGAAGATGATCACTTGAGCTAGCTGAGATTGTTTATTGGTTACCTGAGAAAGTTTATAGGTAACATGATATAGTAAAAAAAACATGAAAGAGTGGGTAGATGGTCAGCTAGAATTAGAGAAATCCATCACTCCAGCCAACCAAGAAGCACAAGACAAGTACAGATAACCATTACACTGGGCTACAAATTAACCCTTAGAACCCGGGCTCCCGATATTTCAGAATTGAATGTAAACGCTGCCTACCCCGAGCTCCCGATATATTTGTCTGAGCATATTTTAAAACTATTTTTCGGTATTGGAAAATAAATTGTGTACAAATGAGACGTAAAACACAACCCATGTGTTCTACATAATTTTACGAGATGGTGGACGCTGTTGTGTGATTTTATTGTACTGATAAGGTAATTAGTTAGGTATTTTCGATACGAAAAGATAATTTTTGGAAATGGTCATTCTGAAAGTATAACAGAGCAAGCTGTTGAACTTGTTTTGAATGAATCTGAAGATGAATTAGACTTAGAATATAATTATTCTGATACGGATATAGAAAAAGAGTTAGATAATCATTTAGATGACAACGAATTGTTTTAATCGATTGATATTCAAGCTATATATCTTCAATATCCAGAAGAATCTTCATATACAGGAGTATTCGCGGCCGTGTCCACATATTAAATCAAATAAATTTTAAAGTTTAGTATTCTTCAAATATATAATAAGCAGGAATAATGGAGATGATGGGGTAAATCATTAACAAATTATAGAGCATTTAAGAATGCTAAATTATCGTGTTTTAATATAACTCTGATGGACTGTTTTTGCCCAGGAGCTCCAGGGAAGAGATTTTTAAGGTACAGGTGGCCAGGGTTCAAAGGGTTAATAGCGGTGTGAAGAAAGAAGATTAGACAAAGTACCTAGGTTATGGTCTGGGTATTTGGTTAAAGAGATCCTGCCACAACTGTGTCTGTTTTCCACTGTCTCTATCACCATCTTTCCCCCTACTGCTATTGTCTGGGGTTCTCTATGGCAAAGTGGTTAAGACATTTGCTGTCATTCTGAATGTTGTGGGTTCAAATCTGGATATAGTCACATGTACAATTTATTTTCATGAGATTCATAGGACTGTTGCTGGAGCTATAGAGTTCATGCTTTGTGTAACACTCATCATACAATCTGCAGATGTGATGCCATATGAGGAGACCAATGTCCAATGAAGTCAATCCTTTGCCACTAGACTCTTTTAGGCTGCTATTGCCTCATAAAACACTCCCATTCAAAACCTATATCTAATGAAGGTCAATGTTTGTTTTCTTACAAACTTGTTCTACAATTTTCTTCTTTTCTTTCTTGGACCTCCAAGATAACAGAGGTGGCGAAAAACACTGTTCATGAAGCGCACACAAAAGTCTGTTTTAGAAATCTCTTCTTCTCCTGACGCTGTGAGGCAAAACACGATTAGAGAAAAGAAGCAGCCATAATACAGGGTGTTAAAAGCAGCCTGTGAATGGAGCTAATCTGGCATATATGTATGGAAATGGGAAGGTTCAGTTATGATGTAGTATAGGTCAAGGTTGTGTGACGGTGTGTAATTGTAGTGCGAGAAGGGGCGATGAACAAATGTGACGTAGGACAAGCTAGTCAGAACCAGTTTAAGTAGTAAATAAACACAACTCAGTGTGTACCTGGCAACTTTCGAATTGTCAATGGGGCTGCAATTATCTTGAACACCCTGTATTTCCTATTTCACAATCTTCTTGTAACATATTTTGTTATTTAGCCATAATGGAAGCAAGAACATTCCTGAAACATCTTGAAAAAGTACATTTACAGAAGAACAAGAAATACCAATAGTGTAAATATCCCTACCTATAGCTGGTGAAGGCCCACGAAAGTAAGGATCATCTCTCTGTCTCATTTGTTCTGCATCAAGGCTGTGCTGTTCTCTGAAGGGATCATCTGCAAATGGGTCATCTCTCACTGGAGGTAACCCTTCAAAGCGTCGCTGGGAAACATCCATAAAATTATCTCCCATGTGTTCACGGAAAGAGTCATTTGCACGGGAAGATGGACGATTTTGGTAACTATCTCTTGAATAGTTGGCATTTCCTGGCTGGTCAAAACTGTGCCGTTCTCTGGGAGCATCAGAGTATCTGTCTGGTGAAGGAGGACCTTGGTAGGAGTCATGACGCAAGTCGTGGAAGGAACTGTTGGGATGTTGGTGGTGTGGTGGAGGTTGGTGGTGTGGTGGAGGTTGGTGATGTGGTGGAGTCTGCTGGAATGAGTCATTGTAGTGGTCTTCCCATTGACCTCTGTTTTGAGTGCTTGGATAATCTTCAGGTTGCTGGTCCCCTGGAAAACCCTGCTGATGGGGATAATGGGGATCCTCTTCATAAGGTCCGTCTCTGTCGTCGGGATATTCCATATAGTCATCTGGGTGACCCAGACTCTGGTTGTAAGTGTCTTCTGGGTAATGAACTCCACCATTGTATCTGGGAGGGTTGTCATGGTAACGTGTATCAACATGGTCAGTGTATGAATCATTGTAGGTGCCACTGTGATGAGGATCTGTACCTACGGGACCCTGAAAACTTCCTCGGCTACCAGCATAAGAGCCTTCTCTGAAAGAATGACAAGATGTTGAGAATTGTTATGACTTCAAACAAATGCATAAATAAAAAGCTTGACACTATGTTCAATATAAGATCACCATCACATGTGACAATATATAACAGAGATTCTTAATATAATCGTACTGACAACTTAACTTAATATTTACATCAAAATAACACAGTTTAAACAAACAACTGTTCTGAGACTCATCTCACACCTTTGTCTCCTCACTCCCCCTATGCTGAAGACACACACTCCCCAAATTAAGAGCCCCTACTCTAGAAATGCCTCTGAATGCTAAAGGTAAATGAGAAATGTTCACTTAATACATTTTTATAGAATAGTGTTGGACTTTCTCCCAACTATTGAATAACATTATATGTCAATTGTGAAAACTCAAGACAAATAATATCACCCATGTAGTGCCGGGGCCTGCAAGGGAAGCAAAGAATAGTACCACTGTGACCTACAAGGCATGTCATAAGAGACAACTTATAAGTATCGCAGAAATCTAATGTGATGGCCTACTTGTAGGCGCATAACTGGCACAAAGTACAATCGCTCTTAGGCTCAGATCACACACAAATCCCACAGAGTGGTTGATATGGAGAATTCAAAGAAGAAGACAAAGAACAGATGTCAATCAATAGTTTGTTCAGATTAAATGATCAGTTGGCACAAAAAAGTTGATTAACAAAACATCAAACTTTTGTCCTACCTGATAACTTAGAAATTAAACAAAATAAAACAAAATTTGTAACAGAAATGCCTGTACTAAACTGCAAATGAAACTTAGATTGACATTAAATTTGGTATTTCTACCCAAACAGACAGGATACATTATAATATTGTATATATAAGTGTACAAGCAGATATGATAATATATGCAATTGTTATATGTATACATATACAAGTAGGATACGTTATATGTAGCTCTATGTGCAAGCATGAAGATATCTCATATCCAAGTTTTTATATGTACACATACAAGCAGGATATATTATATGTAACTGCATGAGTAGGCATAAAAGTATCTTATATCCATGTTTTTATATGTACACATACAAGTAGGATATATTATATGTAACTGCATGAGTAGGCATAAAAGTATCTCATATCCAAGTTTTTATATGTACACATACAAGTAGGATATATTATATGTAACTGCATGAGTAGGCATAAAAGTATCTCATATCCAAGTTTTTATATGTACACATACAAGCAGGATATATTATATGTAACTGCATGAGTAGGCATAAAAGTATCTTATATCCATGTTTTTATATGTACACATACAAGTAGGATATATTATATGTAACTGCATGAGTAGGCATAAAAGTATCTTATATCCATGTTTTTATATGTACACATACAAGTAGGATATATTATATGTAACTGCATGAGTAGGCATAAAAGTATCTTATATCCATGTTTTTATATGTACACATACAAGTAGGATATATTATATGTAACTGCATGAGTAGGCATAAAAGTATCTTATATCCATGTTTTTATATGTACACATACAAGTAGGATATATTATATGTAACTGTATGAGCAAGCGTGAAAGTTTCTCATATCCAAGTTTTTATATGTACACATACAAGCAGGATATATTATATGTAACTGCATGAGTAGGCATAAAAGTATCTCATATCCAAGTTTTTATATGTACACATACAAGTAGGATATATTATATGTAACTGCATGAGTAGGCATAAAAGTATCTTATATCCATGTTTTTATATGTACACATACAAGTAGGATATAATATTATAATATGCAATATAGATAATGGATACGGCTGCAGTAGACCTATACAAAGAAAAGGTAATATTATAAAGTACAACAAACAAAATTAATGTGGCGACAAAAAGATCCTTATCAAGCAAAGAATACAAGACACATTAAAGACCACATACGATAACATATAGGACAATTGATGGTACTGTAAGAACAAAATTATGGCACAGTAGAAAAAATGACTATGGAGTCCAGTTGAATTATATCTAAAGAAATAACACCAACAACCATTTCTACTGCAATTATTTATCATGTTAATGTTCAATTGGTACTGCTCTAACTATATTTTATGTAGGCTACATACACATTTTCTGTGTTATTTATCCTACTACTGTGCCATTGTTTTTCGTATCCTTAATATGTCTCATATCCTTCACTTAATAAATCTTTTTTTAATCAACATGTTGATGTAGCCTGTTGTAAAATTACCGTAATCTGTGCTTTTATATTTTGCTTAACATGTAACTGCATGAGAAAGCAACAACCTTCTTCTTCTTCGCGTTCGTTATTTACGACCAATTTTAATCACTCTTTGTGATATGTTTGATCTTTGCCAAGAACGTGTATACGTTGCACATTGGTTAGTAGGCCCCTAAACGCATAGACTTTCACATGTTTAGGACATGTGCATCCGATTTCAGCCAAACCTCCTTAGTCGCCTCTTACGACATGCATGGCAGGTAACAGTGGTTCTATTCTTTACACCCCAAATTTGGGGCCCGGTAACCACTCAGGCGAGCAACAACCTATATGATATTCAATATGTAAACAAATAAGAAAATGTATCTAATATAAAAATAAAACTGTTAAATGATGGATTGATAGAACCATGATCACTACATTGTGCTTAATAACCATGTATGCTTCAATCTCTATCTTATACATGAAGATCTCAGTGGCAAGACACAAACTGTGTAGCACCAGTGAGGTTCAACTGTATAATTTTTTTGGGATGGTAAAAATTTGTAGAAATTGTATTCTTATTTTTTAACTAATTTTACCAGACCAGTGACTTTCTAGCATTTACTTGTAACAAACTTCTTGTCTCTTTCATAATTTCTACTTATATCTGGGAGAAGTCACATTAAATCACTGTCTGTAAAGAGGTGGATGTTCCCTGACATCCCTCTTCCTTGTCTTCTTCATCAAGTTTAAATCCTTTCTTTTTCTGATATCAAGTTCTTAAAGCTAAGTTTACAAGTGACTTCCACTAAGGAATTTTATGAAACAGGTTACCATAAATAACACTAAGGGCCCATATATAGTGGGACTATAGATAGTGTTTCCAATCTGTTTAACACTGTCCACACAACCTACCGGTAAACCATTCTAGAACTTTGAAATACATAACTAGCTACAAGACATAAACCAGAATCAGGCTAGAACCTTACAAACTAGTCTTACACACACACAGGTGACAGACACAATGCTATCACTCTGTATTCAAACAGAAAGTTATTCCAATGTACACAGACAGCCACTTATCTAATCTCAAAAGTCAGTGGTAAACAAATACTGTGGGATTATATGAGATATAAAAAAAATATCACACACAAACCACACACTTAAAGAAATGAAAATCACGGCCTATCCTTTACAGGAAGTCACCCTCAACCATAGTAAACGAGTCATCGATTTTCTAAGAACAACTTATACGTTCAGTAGTTTATCATTGCTTTCTGAGCAGCGGGTCTATTTTACAGTTCGTAAAACTCCACTGGATCAAATTGTCTTCCAAATTGACCGTCGTGGGGTTAGAACCAGGTACGCATGGGTTGTGATCGTGTACACTATCGCTTAAGCTACAGACACACACTAAATGCTGGGAGATTATATGAGATATAAGGGCACTCACAAGAAACAAGTATATAAAGCTTGTGTTCTCAGCACTCTGCTGTATGGTAGTGAGACATGGACCACATATGCTAGACAAGAACATCGCCTCAACACCTTCCACATACGCTGTCTCAGGCGAATATACAACATCCGATGGCAAGATCACATCTCCAATATAGAAGTCCTGGACAGTGCTGGCATTCGAAGCATGCACACTTTACTGAGTCAGCGACGTCTCAGATGGCTGGGACACATGTGCCGTATGAGCGATGATAGAATCCCATTCTATATGGTCAACTCGCATCTGGTGCTAGACTGCATGGGCGCCCATTATTACGCTTCATTGACACCTGCAAGCGAGATCTAACTTCATACGGCATAGACAAAAAACACTGGGAGCAGCTCAAAAAGAAAAGAAGAAAACCAACATCACATGTGGAGGCAAAAGAGAGCACAGAAATCAGAGAGAACATCCCATGCATCGGCTCTAGTCTCCAGTTTTACCTGCAGCAACTGTGGCAAGGATTGCCACTCCAGAATAGGCCATTACAGCCACATGAAACGTTGTGATTCAGCACAGAACATACTACGTGACGCAACACCTATTGTCTCCTGAGACAAAGAGACCAATGATGATGATATGAGATATAAATACATCACACACACAAACCATACACTAAATACTGGGAGATTATATGAGATATAAATACATCACACACAGAAACCATACACTAAATACTGGGAGATTATATGAGATATAAATACATCACACACACAAACCATACACTAAATACTGGGAGATTATATGAGATATAAATACATCACACACACAAACCATACACTAAATACTGGGAGATTATATGAGATATAAATACATCACACACACAAACCATACACTAAATACTGGGAGATTATATGAGATATAAATACATCACACACACAAACCATACACTAAATACTGGGAGATTATATGAGATATAAATACATCACACACACAAACCACACACTAAATACTGGGAGATTATATGAGATATAAATACATCACACACACAAACCATACACTAAATACTGGGAGATTATATGAGATATAAATACATCACACACACAAACCATACACAAATACTGAATTATATGAGATATAACTCACACACAAACCATACATAAACTGGAGATTAGAGAGCCACAAGGGATGACATGAATACATCACACACAAACCATACATTAAATACTAGGTATTTTCAAATTGGGATGCCTGTGTGGTGCCGGGGCCCTCAAGGGAAGCAAAGAATAGTACCACTGCAACCTACAAGGCATGTTGCAAGAGGCAACTGATGTAGGATCTAGAGAAACTACCCTAGTAAATAAAAAGCATTGCAGAAATCAGATGTGCTGGCCTACTTGTAGGCGCATAACTGGCACAACATACAACCACTCTTAGGCTCAGATCACATACAAATCAAACATTAACAAGTGGTCGTTATGGAGCGTTTGAAGAAGAATATATGGAGTAACAAATGAGTACATAAACAAACCACACCAAACACAGCAAAATATGAGAATGTTAGTAGTTTAGCTTAGCTGAGGTTGTGGTCATCTTAGCTTATAAGGTTATATATGAAATAGATATACTTTATTACTACTAAAATACACTTGATCTTCTTGTCTGAAATTGTGATCTGTGTGATATTCTTACAGGACATTTTGTTCAGTTTTGTGCTATTTTGAAGTTTATTTACGATCGCGAGAGAGATAGAAGTTTATTCTGTCTGGTGTTGGGAACATATTTTTTTATCCGATACTTTTGTGGAATATTTTCTTCCACCTGATATTTTTGTGAAATTTAAACACCTAATTTATTCCAGATAGACTCGGACTTTCAGTAAATATTTTACTTCCTTTGTTTACATCTATATGGAATACCCTTGCTTACATCTATATGGAATACGCAAACAATATCAGAAATTGATGGAACGGAGGAGTCATCATCAGGATATCCAAGAAGGAATCCCTTAGCGATTGTAACAAATGGTGTGGAATAATCCTTCTCTCTGTGTCAAGCAAAATTCATAGCGCAGTGAATAATACACTTTATAAAGTATAGGTCAAATATTTCCATTTAGAAATATCATAGAACAATGCACAGAATTGCAAAGAAAACTCTATATAAACTTTATTTACTTTGAAAAGACATTTGAAAGCTTACGCCACGGAAATCTTTTGTCATGTTCTAAGATGATATGGAATTTAGCTGTTTAAATAAACATCAGCATGGAGGCTGTTTAAATAAACATCAGCATGGAGGCTATGTCACAAAAACTGCACTGAGATGGACGACCTGGAGGAGATCAGTAACTGAAAGAAATGAATTACAGCTGGAACACAATACAGAAGATGACCAAGAACAGAGAAGAATAATGAGTACTTGTTGTACTAGTGTCAAGGGTCAAGGAGAGAGAGAGAGAGAGAGAGAGAGAGAGAGAGAGAGAGAGAGAGAGAGAGAGAGAGAGAGTGTGTTTGATGAGATTTTGTTTAGAGGAATGAGAGATATTTAGATGCATGGATTCTTCGAGATTATTTGTTCAGTTTCTTGCATGGATGTTTTGTTCTGAAGACCAATTTCAGAAGCTCTGTTCAGTTTGAGAGCATTTCTACTTGCAAGTATTACTAAATTTTGGCTATGTCTATCTTTCTTGTGGCCATTTTCTACTTTTCTAAGGATTATTTTAATCAGATTCAAACCAAGAGTACCACAACCATATTATTGCCTAATATCTATCTACCTTTGCCCAAAGCCAGCATGCATATCTCCATCAGCATACGGATGAGTGGGGTGAGAGACTAGGAAGTCATCCGAGCGAGGATCACCTGGGACAAATTTGGCCCTGTCATCATAAAATTCCCCATCATAGTCACCCTCACCCACACTTTCCTCATATGGGGGTAGGTTGTGATAGGGTGACTCCCGCTCATAATGACCCCTGTCCCCACCAACGATGCCTGGCGGGGTGTAATCTGGGGGAGATAAAGACCTGGGTGGCTGAGGTGATGTCCGCATCTGCTGCTGGCTCTCTGGTGGGAACATGTTGCTGCTGCTACCATAGGGTCCACCATTTGGTATTTCTGAATAGTTCTTCACCTGGTCAAATGAAGAAAGTATATCAGACCAGCTTGTAAACAGAATATAAAACATGCACATAAAATTGACATTTAACCATCTCTTCTAAAAATAAATGGTGTAGTGAAACAGTGTGTGTTTGTTTATTGCCATTGGCTCTATAACAATCACTTAAAACCACTCATGATTTTATTATTTGAGTGAAAGAGTGTAAGTATGGTGTGCTGTGGTTTACATAAATAATTTCCTCTTTGTTCTCATACTCCAGCTGGTTGTAGCAGAATGCAGTCCAGAGAACGGAATGTGTTGTGTTGCAGTTTTTAGTGTGAGCTGTGGTACCTACACCTTCCGGTCCAATACATCTGACTTAAGCACAGCCCTTTTTGCATACCGGGTTAGCTTCTCCCACTTTGATCTCCCCAAACATAGCCAGACTTCTTGGTAGTCATCTGTTTCCAGGGCCACAAAACAGGAAGGCTGAGTGGTGCCTTAGTTTGTTCTTATGGTGACTGATGCTAGCAGTTAGCTATGAATTGATGACTGCTACAAGCCCATGCAGCTTGTGTGTAGTTCCCGGAAGGGGAATGGAGAGTCTGTCCCATATTAACTTATAGAGTGTATTTGCTCTAGTACCCCTAGCTAGTCCATGGCAGTCTTCGTATTAACAAGGCACCACCTGTGGTTTTTAATTGAAAAAAGCAGTCTGTAGTGGCGTACAGCATTATTTTGTTTTCTCTAGTATTGCACTCCAGGCAAATGGAACACTTTCACAGTCCTCATAACACATGGTGCATGTGTCTTGCTAGCAATGGCCCAGATCAGTCTTCACAGATCTCCTGCAAACTGCCATGTAGTATGATTACTGCAACAGTCCCCAGACACTGAGTCAACTTCTCAGGAAAAGTGCTTTGGTCTAGGGATCACCACTACAGTCATGCACTGTTTTCTTCTGGTTAGAAATGAACCAGGTTTGCTTCAAGGACAAATGTTGTATAGGTGCAGATAACATAGATCCCCCATCTATGAGAACTATTACATTATATTGCTACTACAGCGATATGATCCTACTACCACCATTGACCTGCAATGTAATGTGTATGGAAACAGGTAAAAATGACAGCTTTATTAAAGCATGGACACAAGAATTTGACTATTACTTAACCTGAGAAATGTTAAGACAAACACAACACTGTTCCTATTCCCACAAATAATCTTCTAGTAATTATCCCGATTACTGTCAATGTTTCAATTGTCAGGAATCATACGCTCTCAATATCAGCTATACAACAGCTATAAAACTACAATAACTACCATCACTTCCTAAGCAAACTCATAGTGACTAGACTCACATTGACCTCATGAATACTGATATCACTCATACTGACTACACCCACAATAACAACATTAAGCCCACCCACTGATCCCAAAATCCCTCAGGTTGAGCACACCTAAACCTTGTGCCAGCACTTACTGGTCTGTGTCTATCACTGTGTATTGAATGTTCACTGCGCTGATCAAAGGAAGTGTTGTTAGCATAGTTCCCATCATAGCCACCACCACTTCCATTTCCACCAGTGTAGTAGGGGTCATGGGATCCAAACCTGTGACCAGGGTAAGAATCTTCCTGTATGTAGTCCATGTTTCCGTTATCTCTATGGATAGTAACAAAATAATCAGACATCAAGTACAAAAACTGACTTACTTTCAACATGAGATATATATTTGCTAGATTACAAATGTGAATAACAAAATCATATAGACAACAGACACAAGACAAAAGCAACAGACAAAAGTAAAGAAAACTATATTTTAGTAACTACATGTGAAATATGATGCCTACGAAAAGTTACCACCAACACCAGAAAAGACAGAGTCATCAACATTAGCAGAAGAAATTTCGGACAGAATCTTGCTTGAATTACATTGAGAAACAAAGAATGAAGTAGTTCGGTCACTTAATAAGAATGCAACCAAACTTCACTCTATAGTCTTATACAACAAAACATCAGGAAGGAGGGTGAGAGGAAGACCTCGAAAAAGATGGATATATGGCAATGCATAATAATAAAATAACTATAAATAACTATCACCCAAGCCACTAGAGTAGCGCAAGACTAAAGCAGAAAACCACCACACTGGGCAACAACCATGTTACAGTGTTACGAGAAAAGCAAGAAGAAATCAAAGAAGAAATTTATGTTAAATGTATGACATCTTGTGTGCAAGAAATTTTGAATGTCTTGTCTCTGTCATAAACAACAATGAAGACTAAAAGGAAATCAGAAGAATGACCATGGCAATTAAAAGGTTAAAATAGTATGAATAATGTATGTCACAACATGGGCAAGATAACAAAATGATTACTTATGAGGATGTGCATGTATCCTGTGGCGTGGACTGACGTCATTTCTGAAAGACTAGGCAGGGGAAGACCAAGATTATGGTGGCAAAAGAACATTAAGGTAACCTTTAACATTATGATTAAGGAGGTTGGAGAACTGGTTAGATATCAAGAGTATTTTAGGAGGGCTGTGATAAGAACAACATTCTCCAAAAGATATGAGGTGGTTACAAAAACTAGCAGTTATGCTTTCACAGGAATATGTGAAATGTAAACACAACTTTACTGACAATGATGACTAAAACATAGCAACAAACTAGTAGCATTTTTTCAATGACTACAGGTATACACACCCAAACCACAACATTGAGAACAGCTGCACTTAATACAAAAACAAGCACACCCACACTGACTACAACACAAAGTACACCCACAATGACTACAACACAAGTACACACAATGACTACAACACAAAGTACACAGACAATTACTACAACACCACGCACACCCACACTGACTGCAACACAAAGTACACCCACAATGACTGCAACCACGCACACCACATGACTGACACAAGTACACCAAATGACTGCAACACAAGTACACCCACAATGACTGCAACACAAAGTACACAGACAATTACTACAACACCACGCACACCCACACTGACTGCAACACAAAGTACACCCACAATGACTGCAACACCACGCACACCCACACTGACTGCAACACAAGTACACCACAATGACTAACACAAGTACACCAATGACTCAACACAAGTACACAGACAATTACTACAATCACGCACACCCACACTGACTGCAACACAAAGTACACCCACAATGACTGCAACACCACGCACACCCACACTGACTGCAACACAAAGTACACCCACAATGACTGCAACACAAAGTGCACAGACAATTACTACAACACCACACACACCCACACTGGCTATAACATCAAGCACATCCACGCATATCACTGTCCACAACAACACACCAACTTACACACACACATATGGACTACAATGTATGACTTTAGTTCCCTTACACACTACTCATGCTTGAAAGGCATGTCTTAAATATAATACAATGAACAAGCACTTTCCATCGTTCTACATGTATAATATGTGCACCTTAAAGCCTGATATGTATGCTCTCAAAACCTATAGCTGCTTAAGTCAACAAACTGTTAAGATTGGGCCGTCATCTTGTTCAAACATTACCTATGTATATTATCTTCACTTCTCGTACCATCGATCTGCAATACCATGTATCTACAATAATAGCCGCACATCGCAAGCAATGAGGATAAGTCTCAGACATGTGTTGCTGCGCATCTCTGGTGTGTGCAGAGGTGACTGTAAAGTCCAATCCTCAAACACAATCCCCTACAGGTGGGGCATACATGACCGAGGTTAGACATGTGGGTGGTGTGTGTTTTGTCTTTCCGCAGCTCGCTTTCTTTACGCCTCAACAGTTCGGTGATTCTCAGATATGCCAGTTCCTCTTGTGTTGTTACAGCGCCACAGTTGATGATCCTGCACAAATATCCGTAACACCATCTATCTACAATGATGTCAATGAAAAACAGGAAACCTAGTTCGAATTAACGCTTTTGCAATAAAGAGACCACATAGGCGCTGTTTCCTTCAGCTAGTATGATATTGTTGATAACTCCCAAAGGAGTACAAGTTACACACTCTTTGTACAGTGCCAAACTGTGGAGAGTTTATATGTTCGACTCCATGTTGGTGTTTCTACTGACAAATTTCTCAAGTTGTGTATTAAGTGCGGGGCATAGTTGTAAAATAAATGGCACAATGACCATTTACAAATTTCATCACAATGACATCAAATACTAGTAGTAAATAAGATAACCTACACAGTATGGTGTCATAGTTGTTAACATAATATTTTTTAAATATTATCATCATATATAACTAGTTACATACAGTTAACTCATATATAACTCAAGTACCACTCTTGACAATCGTGAAACGGCTACGCGTGGTTCAGGCATGTGATGAGACATGGTTCACTCTCTAAGACTATCCTACAGGTATCAGTTGAGGGTGGAAGAAAGAAAGGAGAGCAGAGAAAATCCTGGTTTGACAACATCAAGAGCTGGTCGGGGCAGAGTTTCTCCACACTCGCTCAAGTTGAAGACAGAGACTCATGGCATGCTTTTTGTGCTGATGTCTCCATAGTGACACCCCTAACGGGTTATGGGCTTCATTATTATTATATATATAAAGCACCGACTAATTACAATTTATATCAGCGTGAATGTCTAACGCACTGACTTATTATCTATATCAGATTAATTAAGTGACAGGACCATCATCATTGCACTTCGGTGAGTAACCATGTGTGGTTTCTTGCACAGGAATATCTTTGCTGCAGTGCATGAAATCCGTAGCACCGCGAGGTTCCCAATGTAAGTTTTTGAAGATGGGGAAGATATTTTTGTAGGAATTTTATTTAAAATCTTTTTCTAATGAATTTTGTCCGGGCAGCAACTTTCCAGCCTGCTTATCTCAATTTTGAACTGCCACGGGTTCTTTTACATGCTCATATTGAACATGGGACCTACATTTTATCGTCCGTCTCTGATAGGACTATGAACTCGATCTCACCTACACTGAGATCAGGATCTCTGGGAAAATATCCAGATGGCTTCACGAGGAGCAAACCTGTTACCTTTGGCATAAGAGACGAGCACCTAACCTTTATACCACAGAGAATCAGAGTTAATGTCTAACACAATGACTAATTATAATCTTGTTATACAATACAGGAATCAATGTGTTACGTTATGTTCAGGTAGACACAAAACAAATTAATATTAAATAACGTAAAATTAAAAAACGAAATATTTACTATCTTTATAGCACGACTACACCGCTCAGTGTTTCTAGGGCTTTCTTTCAAATCCCAGACGGTTGCTTGACTCACTGTAGTCATGGGTGCAATGACACATGAGCTTGGTAGTCTTCTACTTGGTAGTGGACTTTTCCTCAACAAGCTTTAAAGCACGAGAGTAACTAACGTACTCACTAATCACATTGAAGACATACTACTTACCGGATATAGCCCGAGTTGAGGGTTCCTCGGTCCTCAAGGTCACGTCTGAAACACAAGATAAAGAACACGTCACATATATGTTGATTATGTTTGTGCAAGATCTTGTATATAACGAGCATTGTCAGATTTAACTTGGTTTATGTTCCAATTCATAGCAACACTAAATTTTAATTGATTCATATTCTAGTTCATTTCAGACACCCCCGATTTAACTTGACTTATATTCCAGTTTATTTCAATCCCCCAAGATTTAACTTGACTTATATTCCAGTTTATTTCAATCCCCCAAGATTTAACTTGACTTATATTCCAGTTTATTTCAATCCCCCAAGATTTAACTTTGACTTATATTTCAGTTTATTTCAATCCCCCAAGATTTAACTTGACTTATATTTCAATCCCCCAAGATTTAACTTTGACTTATATTCCAGTTTATTTCAACAAAAAGGCAATGTGTATAACAGAATGGAATGAAGACAAGAAGAGCACAACTTATAAAGAGAATTGACATTATTCTACTAAGGTATTCTCAAATAAAAGAGATGATCTTATTACACACGCAAGACTACTACAAATTTAGCGATAAATCCAAGTTAGTCAAATAAAAATCCACCTACATGAATAGTCAAAAACAACCAATCACAAATACTTTGTGCTGGAGGCTGTAGAAAAATGATCAAAACTAGCTATCAATCATCACTTATTACAGATTTATGAGTACTCTAATGATCAATGATTGATCGGAGATTGATCGGTGAAATGAGGATCAATGGTTAGATTACTGGATGCAAAACTCATCAATGATTAGATTATTGGATGCAAAACTCATCAATGATTAGATTATTGGATGCAAAAGTCATCAATGATTAGATTGCTGGATGCAAATCATTAATGGTTAGAATCATGAGTGCAATAATTATCATGAATTAGATTAATGGATGCAATAATCATCAAAGATTCGATTGATCAAGTGGTCTGAACTTCTATGTTCAACAACAACAGCCAGTTAGACGGACACAATTAACCAGCAAATCCAACAACCACAAAACGGATGATGTATAAATAAACCAGAAGCTGAGCATACAATTGAGGCTCCTCATTCTGGAGTTTTACAACAATATCACTATAATCTTGTTTCGTAAGACGAGAAAGTATTCTGCTCGTACACGCAGACGACAGCTCCTGCTTCAAGGCTGAACACTGACAATCTAAGTAGTGGCTCCCCTGATACAATAAGTACACGTACCGCTCACATGAAGCAACTAGACCACAAATTCTCTGTTATATTGATGCTACTAAATATATCGTCTACTCAAACATAACCATACTTTCTTTCATCTTCGTACAAGGTTACACCATCTACTACACCATTTGCATTCGAATATTACACGCTTACACAGTTACCTCGCATAAACCCTCACCCTCGCGCCCCATCTTCATTTTGTATTCTGATAAATGCATATGTCGACATTCTCTGTCCTGCCATTTTCAACCTGAAACATGTATGTATGCATATACCCTCTGTCTTATAATCGTCATCCTGAAATATACGTACGTTTTCACCATCTGTCTCCCCAACCCTCATATGTTCACCCTGATTACGTACATGGTTACACCTGCTGTAAATTCACACACATCCATCCACACTTTCGTCCTGAGATGTACATGGCTGCCCCTTCTCCGCACCGCCTCAACCTTCAATTTTACATTGATATATGTGTTCGACCGATAGTGTAGTGGCTAGTGCACTTGCTTCGTATACGTGGTTACATGATCAAATTCCAGAGAGAGAGAGAGAGAGAGAGAGAGAGAGAGTGCGATTTGTCCATAGAGTTAGTAACTACTCTCGGGTAGATCTAGCCTCAATTTGGTACCAGAAAAACACTGATAAGTAGGTGACACATCACACATCGTTAGTTGGTCAAAGAATAATCGGGTAGCATTTCATTTCAAATACACAAATGGTATGAGAACGATTTTTACTCAGTATGTCATATGTGCATAGGCTACACCGTCCATCATCACAAAAACTTTTATCTTGATATATGTGCATAGCTAGCTTACACCCTATCCCCTCACACAAAATCTATACTTTTATTTTGATATATGTGCATAGCTAGCTACACCCTGATCCCTCACACAAACATCCACCCCTGATTCCAATTTCTAACTCGTGACACTTATGCCAGAATTGGAAAAGAACACAAAATGAGCTGTAAGAAATTTGCTGAGTCTGGGACGAATTTCATCAATATTTAAACGCTACGCGGCGAGTAGCAAGGAAGGACATGTCACTGATACGAGTAAAATGTTCCGCCGTGTCCATCCCTCTTCCAACATTTGTGTGTCGGCCAGAAATAAGTCTGTCGTTACACAGGGTTGCTACATAGGCTTTTTCTAAGCTCAAATGTCCTAAATCTTGCATTTTTTTCCCCAATTTGGTCTCTTATATCCCTACTCCCTTAATGATACTTTCGAAGCTAATCTGAGCACTCACTCCACAAACTCCAGCATGTTCAGAAACATACATTCACTTCACATTCACCCATTGAGAAACCGGTCGTTTTGAAACTTTCAAAGTATAGACTAGAGGCAAATAACAATAACCGACCTAGTTAATGAGATTTTCAAAAGTCTTGTTCTGGGCTGCGGCACAGCCAGGCTCTAGCACAGGCCAGACAACTGGTCGGTATTCCTGACCTAGATAAGAAAAGGGATCTGGAAATTACAGATGTTTGATAGAACACTGCATGCTTTTTGCAATTTTACTCAATTCTGTGAGTCTATGGTTATTTATTGGTGAAAATATTTATAATATTGATATTCCTTATTGTTAAACTTAACTTGTTGGATAATATGACTTCAAGTTTGCATTTTGTGTTGATTTTAAAATGAATTCGTCTATATACACCAATACTGGAATGCGAGGTCACGTGGTGTAGTTGGGGTCTGATTTCCACAATTCTTACCTGAGCCCGAAGGCCCAGTAGTTTATAGTTGGCTCTGGCACACACACAGTTCGGAGACACAGTTTGACGACAATGAAATGGACAGTCACACAGTTTGTCGACAATGAAATGGACAGTCACACAGTTTGACGACAATGAAATGGACAGTCACGCAGTTTGACGACAATGAAAGGGACATTCTCTAAAAGAGATCGCCGAAAAAGCACATTCAGATTTATCAACTAAGCAACACGACCCCAAGTGTATAATCAACGTTCTCTCATCTGATTAATGACAATATTTCTATTACTGTTATACTGTTCACTACTTTTAAACTGTTCACTAATGTTTCCTTTCAATGGTTAGAATGTTATGATGGGTACTTTGGTCATTTATTTAGATGTTAAATAGCAAATTTCACAATCAGATCAAACAATGAATTAGGCAAGGATGTGTACTATAACGTGATATTTTCTCTGTACAGTAAACACGTTTCAAGATTTATATAAGAAATGTCCAGAAAAGGGTGAGGGAGCGAACAACATAAAAAAACTTGAGATATGCTAATGAAAAGGAACAAGTTTTATTTTAACCAAGAAATTATTGATATGCAAAAAGTACAGTGTGATGACAGGGATAATGGCATGAAAGATAGATATAAATACAGAGGGAGAAGATACTGAGCATCCTAACATCAAGACACGGAAGAGTGTCAACAAGAGATGATCGTCAATGCTGGGCATTGAGTTGTGGAGACACATGATCGTCAAGACCAGCAGGCATTGCATCTAATGGTGACTTAGTAATCAGTTTTAATCTTTTGGTTATAATATCAACCTACCGTTCAATCTGCTCATATCATCCGTGTTATTCGTATTCGTATTGATATCGTTGACGTCTATCAGTTATATGAAGACTATCATCGTATCACTCCGGTCATGTTCATAGATGCTCTGATCTCCGCCTCAATACATTCAGCAGCGTTCAGCGGCCCAACACGCCAGTTCGATGTTGATTAATCAATCATTTTGCATATTAGGTATGTCATTATTTTCGGGATGTACTAATATCGACATCCATCTCTTTCCGTCTGATCAATGACTAGGATTCACAACCCTGAAACCCTTCCGTTCGGAATGACTATATCTATAGTCTTCCGGTGCAGCGGATGTGTAGTGATTGCTGTGACAATTCTATAACTTTGTATGGTTACATGTTATGATAAAATGAACATTCCTAGTCATCTCACTACTAGATGAGTTAACGACGGGCAAACATTTCCGCATATGCGGTCTCAATAGCCACTTGATCAAGCCTCTGTTAAGAATTTATATGTGAACTATGAGAGACAGAACAGAATTCGAAATCGGCGATGAATAATGTGTGTGTGTGTGTGTCGATGGCGATAAATGAAATGTGTTCTTCGTAAGTAATGATCAAATATGTTTATTCTTTTCTTAATCGAGATACCAGAAAGCGGGACTTCTATTCGAGTAGGAGTAATATTGTAAGAAAATAACTCAAGTCTACACACAACTGATAGAGGTCGTTCTAAGATTATAGAATGCACATGATGATGAATGATAGCGAATCTTTCGGATTAGACTTGACATTTCCCTCCTCCCACATGATGAGCAAGACTAACAAGAACAGGCCAAGGGACACAGAGCCACCACGAGTCAAGAGTTCCTGCACAGATGCGTGAAGTTAGAACTAACCTTGGAGTTTATGTGGGACATATTTGGATCATGGATTTGATGTGGAACAAAGAAGTACACTACATTTTACTTGCCTTGACTTTTGTATGCGTAGTATTACCTAAATAATAGAGAAGATGCTGATGGAATCATAGACGCCAAGCTCGTAAAATCTTTTTATTTCCTACTTATATAACTATACCGATTTCTCTCCGAAATGTAACTGTCTGACTCCTGATGGAATCATAGACACCACGCTCGTAAAATCTTCTTTACTTTTCCTACTTATATAACTACCGATTTCTCTTCCAGAATTTAACTGTCTGACTCAGGCTTCTTCTGTAGAACGGTTGAAACAAAATGATGCATTTAGTCTTTGACAATTGTATGAGATATCTGCTGTTTGATATCCCCAGATATACATCTAAACTGTCCACAGCAGCAGCAACAAGTTCTCAATCAGAATATGACCCTAATTCTATTGTATCACATAATATGAAATCTTTATGTTATTGTTCACATAAGCTATTTTGTATTATTGTTTTCATTACTTGTTTATGATGCTCTATCTTTAGTGTGATCTCTTTGTTTCCTCTCTTTTTCAGCAAGTTATCTACATTTTTTTGGGTATCTCTATGTAGTCATATTGTGCAGGAAGCTGGTATTTGCTGTTATTTACTTTGTTGAATATGTTGCTGACTTATATTAGTGCATACCAGAGGTTTTCTTGATTATTGTTTCAATGGATTCTTAACGTCATGACTGATAGATACTATGGGAGGAATACTGTCTTGTATCTAGCATTATCTTTATTATTCACACTGGTTGTTTCAGCTGTTCTTAGTACCTATATATTAGGAAATGATCACCAGTTATCTAATGACACTATCATGTAAACTGGTGGAAGATTAGTTTTTACATGACACAATGTTGTGAGAAAGAGAGAAAAATTAAACTTGTGTATTTTTCCAGAGAACAATGAAGAGTCACAGAAGAGTAAATCACAGTAAAATGAGACATGTAGAGATGATACTATACATCTTGGAAGACAAACATTCTAACACAGAGATTATTATAGATAGTCTCATACTATCACAATTGTTGCTCTTTAATAATGTTGTTTTCAATGTACATCTTCCCTCTATCCAAGTCGTTATCATTTCCCCCATTCACTGATTCACATTAAGTTAACAAGAAACTGGTCAACCACAGATAGTGTCTCATGTCATGTATAGATAGAATCAGCAGACTTAAATCAATGAATCTGGAACCCCAGTTTCAAAATGAGATTATCGCAGATGAAGAAGAAGAGTCTAGAACGTATAACAAGTGGCTTCGTAAAACATATGTTCACACAACACAAAGATTTGCATTAGACACAGACATTCTGGCGGTGACCTTCCCAGTTAAGTTTTTTTATGCAAGCTCCCATTATTTAGAACAAATAAAAAGACATCTTGCAACAATTGTGGCTTATATATGGTTGACATCTGACTCTAAAGTTATGCGTGTGAATATCTGAACGTTAGAAGACTCGTCATACACACACACACACACATCGTGTACGTGCTACATACCACGACAACACTAGGACATTGTTATGTTCACGTATAGCCAGTATGGCCACTTGACTGTGACAAATGTATTACAAGAGATACATCATAAAAACAAAATAATGCTTAAATTTCATGATTGATTGTTAATAGGAAGAATTATCTTGAATCATGATTGTCAAGAAGTAGTATTTTCCTGAATCGTGATTGCGAATGAGAAGTCTCTCCTTGAAACACGATTAGCCATAATAAGCCACTTCCTGTGTCAGTTTCCTAGTATATAGTGCATATTTCGTCTGAGCTACTTGTCTCGCTAGGACAAACCTTAGTAACTCACTCTCTCAGATAAATGTATAAATTGGCAAACACGTAGTCATACTCTCGTCTTTGTGATGATACCATTTTCAGCACAAACCATAACGTTGATATAATCTATCATTCCATGATTGATCAGTCTCATGTTGCTGATCGCTAATCATATGGTACCAGTCTCTGTTACAGAACAAACTCTACTAGCCAACAGTACACACACGTAAGCATCACAATGAATGTTGGCACCCACAAGTGGTCACATAACCCAAGCAATCAGACCAAACATAAGAGCATATATATTTCCAGACACAAGTTAACAGTGGGAACATCACCGGGGACACATTGGTTGACATTGTATATCATGAGCTTTCATGACTGCCCTAGTACGATGACTGATCTCTTGTTAATATTGGTTGGAAAAAATGTAAAACTATTCCGAGTCGATTATTGTATTATCTGTTTTAAGCAGGAGTCTCTCTACATCTGTAGTTTCATTGATTTCTGTTTCATGATGTCATACGAATGTCACGTGACTACTGTTTGACGCTTCGTTATTTTAGTGGATCTTGGGCCAACATAAAATTACAAATTGGGAAAAAATAATCACTTATGATAGCAAATGTAACGAAATCAAAAATCATCGGCAAGAAACAAAATCATACCTTTGGCTAAGAACTTGGACATCGATAGTTAGTCAAAATTTGATAACTATATTATTCAAATTCCAGCTCTATAGAATGTACGGAACACATATAAATATTGGCTCAGTCACAAAACCAAATGTCTCAAACAAAGCACCTTTTCTTAAACATCGTACTGCGTCTTAAACACCGGTCTATACAAGTTAAATCAAAGTTTCTGAAACAGAACTGATGCCAGTAAACTCTACCCCCCACCTCCTTTCCATTTATCAAGACGGGTATGGTAAAATTTAGAAAAAAACCAGCAGATGAAGTAGCCTGCATGCGTCCCAAAACCAGATAAAGAAATGATCAACACAAACATGATTCAGATGAAATGTTGAGACGAACAGTGATTAAAACATGCAGGTAAACCTCACGACTGTCATGTTGAATGAATAACAATAAAGTTGTCTTCTACTTTACGACCAGAATATGAGCTGCAGTTTTACATGAGTTATTAAGATTGAACAAAAGGACATATGATAGTGCTGTGTCAAAAAAAAAAATCTTTGTCGACACGTCAACTGTTACTTCACATGTTTAAAACTGGATTACTTGTTTGTAGTTTGAAGTGATAGATGTAATAATCTGAGTGCTAGTAACCACCATTCATCATTGGTATGTAATCTAGCAAGAAATAATCCACATTGCTACCAGAACAATTACAACGTTACTACCGTACTTTCTATATACAAACAAGACAGTGCGCAATCACGTCCGTTTTATTGCATGCCTTCGTGCTCTTACACCAGTAAATACTAACAGAAGCAGCAACACCTGCAATTATTTGTCGCAAGGCGCTTGCCGCTTTCTGTTCAACATGGTCTGCCCAGTCCGTGGGAGATATAAGAATGGAAGTCTTTCAATGGCTAGAAACGTTACAGAACGGACTGAAGGCCGACAGGTGGGGGCTAGATAATAACAGACTAATCATTGTATTCAAGAGATGTGTCGACGCATGTATTCGTTAGACATCAAATGTTTGTGAAATATTCACCCAACATATATAAAATACATATATATATACATATACGAACACGCTAGGTCTAAGTCACGCTGAATCGGTCGTGAGCTTTTCAGATGCCGAGATTTGTGTCAAAAGCTTCAAGTGAATTTTTAGGTTATTTTTGAAACGTTTCTTTTGTCCGTCGAGTTAACGTTTCCCATTCTTGAGCTCACCCGAAAAGTCTTTTAATTAGTCGAAGGTTTGGCATACGAACTACATGACCTACCCACTCTTTCAACAGTATAATGTATCTTGTCTTGTTATATGAATAAACACACACAAATATATAAACTACTTGAATATGTTAAACACATGAAGAAACATGACGCTAATAACCATACTGGAAGAACAGATTGAGAGACAGTAGAAGGACTAAGTAGACAAATTAAGAGATGGACAAAGAACATGTGGACATAATGCACTAACACGGCAAGATGTGATCTGATCAAGGCAAAGAGACAGGAATTGTTGTATACAACTAACCACCGATGTGATGATGAAAAGAAAATGGTGGCATATCCATTGCAGGACGTCACAATTAACCACAGTAAGCGAGTCAATGATTTTCTAGGCACTACTTATTACTTCAGTAGTTTGCTATTTCTTTCTGAAGGGATAAGTCTATTTTTACCGTTCGTAAAAATTCACGGGAACAAATTTGCTTTCAAACTGCACGCCGAGGTGTTTGAATCAGGTACTCTTGGGTTGTGAGCGATAACCCTAAAGCTAAACCACAGACGCCCACGATATGATGATAACTGATCTAATTAAGGTAAGAAATATGATTGGTTGGATATCTATCACAAGCAACTTCGATGTAGTAATGACACCTAAAAATGTACATATCATATGCAATACAGAAACATTGGACACAGCTAATGAGTTTGTGCACCGGTGAACAGTGTTCCACCCCCGTCGTCGACCACAGGAAGATCAAGAATATTATAAAGCTGACTGCGACGATTCTAAGAGATGTAAGAATCTATACCGGGGGAAGCAACAAGAACTGAGTATAGCCATAGAACTAGTAGAAGCACTACAAAGCACATAGAGCAACATTGATATCAAAACAACTTCTGCTAGGAATCTATACCGCGGGAGCAACAAGAACTAGAAGTATGAAATCATAGAACTGAGTAGAAGCACTACAAAGCACATAGAGCAACATTGATATCAAAACAACATCTACTAGATATGGAAGAGGTCAAGTCATCAGCAAGTTAGGGTTGGAAATAGTTTCAACAAGGATAGAGATGGAAACAAGACTCTAGAAACATGTGAAAGCCTTGAATGGCGGAAACAGAAGTCAGTTACCAATAAGTTTAGAACACAACCAAGAAAGGCAAATCGGGGATAAAAGCATGAAATATAATGAGGAAAACTAGTAGCGAGTTAGTACATCAAACCAGTCAAAAGATAGATAGGAAGCCACCAGAAAAGAAGCCACAAAAAGTAAAGGGTACAACAATGGTAGATGAGCATTTGATGTCCATATTTACGCTGATATAGCTAGAGGAAACAACCAAGGAACTGAAGCTAAATTAGAAACTTCAATTTCGATAAGATAACTCGACTTAGAAGAAAGGCAGTCTACATCATAACAAGAAAACTCAAACTCACATACATGCACTATGTTGCAAGTATTACTGGACTGAAGCTAATGGATGAGAGCAAGTCAAGTCACATATCAAGTTGAAACATATAAGAAACTCGCAGGGCACCCTATGGGCAAACGAATGAATAAGACGAGAAGATGCAGATTAACACGAAGTAACATTGCGGCTCATGTACAACAAAAAGCCGCAAAACCAATACCAGTATGCACCATCAGAATTCTGTTCAAAATTCATATTTTTAAGGCGACATTGCACGCACTATGTTATCCGCCCCTGCTTGACAAGCTTTCCGATGCGTCTGTTTAGAGCAGTTAACTAAGTTTTCATCTTACATACCATTGATATATTGTTTAACGCAACTCGTTCTAAACTTACAAATGCCAACATAAATCGATTATCCCTCAGTTTATTTACATATCTTTTGCACACAAATACAGTAATATAGAATTAAATAATAAAGTTTAGCGTTTAAACTAAACGCAAGCCATAAACAAAAGTCGTCTTAAATGAGACAACATGAAGCTTAAATACAAAAGTGTTAAATTGGTGAGGTATGGATAGGAGGAGGTTACTGCGTGATGAAGGCTCTTCCATTACAAAGTAACCAGCTCTGCAAGTTGACACCAACCGCAGACAACCCGGGACTGCGTCATTCTGCGGTGTGAACACACTGACAATCATCTAGCGAGGAGGTTCTTCGAACTTGTCGACTTGGCTCACAGAGCTTTCAGTACCAAGGGGGAAAAAAAGAACAGAGGTCAATCGATCGGGGAGACACCATTGGTTATTTAGCAATTTCTGTCTACTTACAAAGGCCTGTTCTTAGAGCAATCACTGGTGCTAGTTTTTTTCTCTGATGCATTATCGCTTGTTGTCTGTACACTTTCAGACATAACAATTTAAAAAAATTATAAAGTACTCTACATATACAAAGAAAGCAATTGTTAGCCTAAGTTGCTCGATATCTCCATAGAAATCGTATAGAAATTGTACTTTATCAAGAATTATGGCTTGATAAAGATCTTTTTGTTGAGACGTGGCTGTATCTTGTTTTTGTACTTTGTAGAAGTACATTACTTCGTTGTTACATGTTTCGTCTTTGATACATAATTTTACTGCTGTCTTTCCCTTTATATCGATATGAAATGGTACTGATAACTTTCTATGTACTTCATATTTTGGACATATTTTTGTACACATGTTAATCGTTTGAAAATGTTCGATTTACAATTGCACACATAACGTCACTGACTGGTCACACCCATGAGCACCAACGCTGTCGGTGGAGTATACACACATTAAGATAAGTGGCTAAATGTTCCTTATCTGTGAATCTTCATTTCAGTAATTAAGAGTGTATTGTACCTTGTGTCGTATGTCGATTGGTTATTTGCCACTGAACCGACATTATGCCACTTACGGCGAGATCTATATGTGCTCAGTCTCACTCTGCAGATGTCGAAGGGTATGCGAGCTGATGATTCATGTGGCTTGCTGGTTAAACACTTCCTCATATCTCCAATTCTTCTTTAGGACATGTGGTTCGGTACTTCTTAAAAAGCTGGTTAGACTAAACATCCATTTTATTGTCCACATTCAACATGAGGTGACTTGATATCCCCCCCTTTCCTCCAAGCATATATTCAGCTCCCCGACTATTGGTGATGTTGAGTACAGTAGATTCACGTAAGCTTCGAGAGCATGGGTTGCTGAAGCCTTCCAAGGCTATGGGATGAGAGGGTTTCCGTTACTTTGCGATTGAATAATCATTAAAAATGTGAACTCTGCATTTGAATTCATCTTATGCCCATCTTACAGTCCTTTCAATTTCATTTCATGTATATAATCATTTGAATAATTAACTATGTATACATGATATATATATATATATAAAATATATATATATATACAATTTTCTATGTCAAAGTGAAAATAGAGCATGTATATATGTGGGGAGGGGGCGTTGGCAAACTGTTATAATGTGGAGGAGGGGCGTTACAAAGTTTATGTCGTGCAAAGTGGGCGGTGGACCGAAAAAGGTTTGGGAATCTATGCTATAGAGGTTGGAAGCCTCGATAGACGACATGCATTCATACTTGTAACCTGCCGTTTTGAACCCTTCAAAGCATAGACTGAGTCGTACACAATTATGGTTTCAAACTTCTCCCCTCTCACTGGAAGTAGTTTTCTGTATGCTTCATGCATTTCTTCAACTACTATACCATGAGTGCTAGCTAGGAAATCCTAGTCTGATTTCTCACCAAGAGGAGGCCTATACCCTCCAGTATATACAACAACAACACATTGTTCCCTGTGGTATCCTGCGTCTGATCTTTTTTCCATTAACCCTACCTTAAAGATCAAAGAAAGAATGCAACGCTTCAGTCTGGGTCAATCATCTACTATTCTCATACATGTATATCCACCTTGTTACAGGAAGGAACCCCGGTCCATTTCTGCCTACGTTGTCAATAGGGCGTCTGACGAGTCGCGTAAATTAGGAGAGGACTGGCTTGCAGTACTCCCTCCTGTTCATTCTCCGATGCAAATGCCAGCATTGATGTAATGATTATTACCAAAGACATGTGTTAAGAAAACCATATATGTGCTCTACTTGACAATTCTTTTTTAAAAAAAACATTCCAGGCTACTCTTCATACAACAGACTTCTGAGCGACACCACACATATTTCTCAGTCGCTTCTTTCAGGTCATATGTCTGGCTTTGCAAGAATCTCCTTTGCCAGCCACGTTTTTCACACACGTTCATTTCCCCAGTGATTCCAGAATTGGAAACCAAATAGTCTTCTGTCTGGCATTCTATCGCAGAATATATGATTGTTTTTCATAGTATATATAACATGTTGTGTAATGAAATGCAGGATTGGCTTTAAAACAATAATATCAACCAAGTACAATACTGACTTGTTTCTTTTATTGATCAGTGAATGATATCAGGATGAACGTTACTCACAAAATAACTTGAGTCCCTGGATGATTTAGTGGAATTACGGGGAAACCTAACACATACTTCACAGTAATGACCTAAGATCAACTCTGTTACAGATCGTCGATCAATATTCAATCATTCGACCAAGTTTTTTCAAATTACTTCTGAGAACAACAGAGCTATAGCCTACGTAAGGACTGTATAAATACAGGGTGTGTTCCAAAACGGTTGATATCAATCATACTTATTATAATGTTATCTGTTACTTCTTACAAGTATAACTGTAGAGATACAACATTAAATGTTATGTAAATGATAACGATACACTTGGTATGCAAAACAATGTTGAAACTATCCGTAAAATATATCGCATCGCACGTCTACAATGTTGAAACTATAGGTAAAATATATCGCATCGCACATCTACAATGTTGAAACTATCCGTAAAATATATCGCATCGCACGTCTACAATGTTGAAACTATCCGTAAAATATATCGCATCGCACGTTTACAATGTTGAAACTATCCGTAAAATATATCGCATCGCACGTCTACAATGTTGAAACTATAGGTAAAATATATCGCATCGCACGTTTACAATGTTGAAACTATAGGTAAAATATATCGCATCGCACGTTTACAATGTTGAAACTATAGGTAAAATATATCGCATCGCACGTTTACAATGTTGAAACTATCCGTAAAATATATCGCATCGCACGTTTACAATGTTGAAACTATAGGTAAAATATATCGCATCGCACGTCTACAATGTTGAAACTATAGGTAAAATATATCGCATCGCACGTCTACAATGTTGAAACTATCCGTAAAATATATCGCATCGCACGTCTACAATGTTGAAACTATCCGTAAAATATATCGCATCGCACGTCTACAATGTTGAAACTATCCGTAAAATATATCGCATCGCACGTCTACAATGTTGAAACTATAGGTAAAATATATCGCATCGCACGTTTACAATGTTGAAACTATCCGTAAATATATGCATCGACGTTTACAATGTTGAAACTATAGGTAAAATATATCGCATCGCACATCTACAATGTTGAAACTATAGGTAAAATATATCGCATCGCACGTCTACAATGTTGAAACTATCCGTAAAATATATCGCATCGCACGTCTACAATGTTGAAACTATCCGTAAAATATATCGCATCGCACGTTTACAATGTTGAAACTATCCGTAAAATATATCGCATCGCACGTCTACAATGTTGAAACTATCAGTAAAATATATCGTGCATCTACAGTGTGTAAACAAACATTCACTGCAATATTGCAAGAGATACATAAAGTCTTACATCCGATATCTGCTTTTACCGTCTCACAATAAAAAAAAGTTGTTAAACCACAGTCTCAGACTACGAACCTGGTACTGTTAAACTACACAGTCTCAGACTACGAACCTGGTACTGTTAAACCACACAGTCTCAGACTACGAACCTGGTACTGTTAAACCACACCGTCTCAGACTACGAACCTGGTACTGTTAAACCACACAGTTTCACACTACGAACTTGGAATTGTTAAAACACACAGTTTCACACTACGAACTTGGAATTGTTAAACCACACAGTTTCACACTACGAACTTGGAATTGTTAAACCACACAGTTTCACACTACGAACTTGGAATTGTTAAACCACACAGTTTCACACTACGAACTTGGAATTGTTAAACCACACAGTCGCATACAACAAACTAAAAGTTGTTAAACAACACTCATATTACGAAGGTGAAATTATTTTAAACTACATGGTTTCACACTACCAAACTAAAGTTGTTAAGTCTTACTACCAAGCAGAAACAATAAAACCTTTCTACACCCTCATACAGTTGTTAGCAGGAGTGACACTATTAAACAAGGCGCAGTGCACAATGACCTCTTGGCAGGTAAGACTTGAGCAACAGGGCAAGGTAACACAGGTAAGTAGCAGTCTATATATAATAAGGAAACACACGGGAGTGCTAGAGAAGTCTCCAGTGTGTACGCTTTCGTGTATGATTGTTAAATGAGGATTATGTGCTATATGTGAATGTAAGATGACGAGTATGTGCACTTACGAGTGACTTGAGTACGTGTGCTAATATGTGATATAGACGATTATATGCACGTCTGTGCGACTGTGAGATGAGTAAGATAACACGAATCATGGCAATCGTAATCAGTTCAACACATGTTCAAGACGATCATCTGTACGTGAGTATGCGCCGTGAAAAATAACACATGAACATGCCCCAAAGTAGAAACCGGTGATAGAAGAAAGATATAGATAAATAAATGACAACTCATTCTAATAATGTAGTTTTACGTTGAAGCCGGGAAGAACTGCAGGAAACTTTCAGATATACCCAACAAAACTGTTGTCAATGGAAATAGGAAACTGGTCCCCGTAATGTTAAATGAAGTAAACAGAAAGTACAATAACAATACATAGCGACGTTTCGACAAAAAGGTCTTTATCAAGCAAAGGATACAACAGATGTGAAGAAATTGTTATACGGCAGACAACATATACAATTAGATAATAAATCCATAAATGAAAATATGTGAATGGAGAGATATATAAACACAAGTACAACTATTATATAATCATAAGGGTAGGAATGTGAAATATAAACACACAACAAATGTTAACTACTAAATCTAACCTAAATAACAATGCGACGAATAACGGACTTTTTGTCGAGCCGCTGCTGTGTATTGTTTTTGTACTTTGTAAAACTACAGTACTTTGCTTTTACGTATTTCGCTATTGCTACATAGTATTACTGCAGTCTTGCCTTATATCGATGAAGTAAATATACCTAATCACACAGAAACCAATAATATAGACTGTATTAGCAAACATACAGATTGATGTGGGCCATGGGATTTATGCAAGAATACTAACTTAAGGTTTACAGTTACATGTCTTAGTGTTTATGAATATATTCCTCTTATAATCATGGTTTGCTTCACGGCGTCATGATCAGAAGAAATTTCTAGAACATGGTAAATAAATAAATATGTAGGGTCACCGGGAAAAACAATTACCAAACTCAGAATTCGAAACACAAACCTTTTTTTCTCACAGCACCCAATGCCTAGCCCTGCAGATTTTTCGTTTTTCAGAGCACAACCAGATAACTAGAACGGGTTCTTGTGTGCGCTTCATAAATAGTGTCTTTCCCTGCTTCTGTTATTTATGTGTTCCACCTTTTGTATTGTATCCACTGTAGCAGAGCTCTCTACGATGGATGCTGTTTGTTGGTAACCTGCTTATTTATCCGAACCAGTTAATTTCTTGATGACGCTCAGCTACTGTCATCCGCCCGAGTGGTTACCGGGGCCCAAATTTGGAGTGTAAAGAATAGAACCACTGTTACCTGCCAGCATGTCGTAAGAGGCGACTAAGGAGGTTTGGCTGAAATTGGATGCACGTGTCCTAAGCGTGTAGAAGTCTATGCGTTTAGAAGCCTACCAAATCAATGTGCAAAAATACACGTTCTTGGCAAAGATCAAACAAATCACAAAGAGTGATTAAAATTGGTCGTAAAGAACGAACGCAAAGAAAAGAAGTTACTGTCATCGTACCAACCTTTTTTTCCTCATGTCTTCGCTAGTAAATAAATAGACTATATCTTGATACTACCAGTACTGCGTAGACACTCCATTCCTGTCATAGCTATTTGTCTTCTGTCGTTTGATATGAACGTGATGAATGTACACTGCTCTGTTAGTGTTTATGGTGACATGTTTGAATTTATTCTTCTTCTTCTTTCGATCTTCTTTACGACAATTTTAATCACTCTTTGTGATATGTTTGATCTTTGCCAAGAACGTGTATACGTTGCACATTGATTTGTAGGCCCCTAAACGCATAGATTTCTACACGTTTAGGACATGTGCATCCGATTTCAGCCAAACCTCCTTAGTCGCCTCTTACAACATGCGTGGCAGATAACAGTGGTTCTATTCTTTACACCCCAAATTTGGTCCCGGTAACCACTCGGGCGTTTGAATTTATTAAATGGTGCCTCTTGCCATATGATTTTATTTGCGTTACTGCATCTATGTTGGATTTCCTTAGTTTTCCATTAAAAAATTTCTCCAGATATGTCAACGTCTTTTAACTTGTTTGTACTTACGCTTGCCGATTGATATATTGGTAGTGCTTTCCTCTCTGACGAACGTGATTACTTTGGGTTTGTCTACGTTGATTTTCAAGTTGTAGTCATTGCATGTGAACTGGAGTCTGTTAATGTATTTGTGTAGCTGTTGTTCTGCAGATGATATGATTGCAACAGGCAATTCATTTAAGAGTTCATCAACGCTGTCCCCTTCACTATTATTAGCTATTTTACAGATTACATGTTATCGATATCATACATATGTTGCTGTCATGTTCAAGTCATCTATCGTATCTTGTATCCATTTACGTGTTGGTTGCAACTGGCAATATGCATGATATTAGTATTTGCCATGATAGTAAATATTTCTCTAGTTAAGACTAGCAGATTAGCTTAGTCAAGACAGTAAATGTGGCTATAGTCAATGTATTGTCAGACTGACACTAGTCAAGACAGCAAATGATATCCTTATCAAAGCATCGTAGATTAACTTCTGTGAAAACAAATTTGTGTTGTTCTGAAATCCATCGTTAGTCCATGAAATGTTGACTATTGCATTATTCTACTTTAAGTTGGGGAAAGAAGAGGGAGGGGCAGAGAGAATGACGTTTAGTTGTTTCCTAAATACAAGTTTATATTGCAAGAACACCACTTTGACCAATTCATTTCTCTTTTGTCACAATTCATTTCTCTTTTGTCACAATTCATTTCTCTTTTGTCAAATACCTTCAGTACACCACAATTGATACTTAGTAGAGAGGAGAAAATGAATGACACGCGTATTGTCACATTGAACTTTGGTATGATTCAAGAACGAATTTTAGTTAGTGAGTAAACGTGTGACGAAATTTCGAATTCAGCAGTTCATGACCTGTTCTATTTTTAGGAGTTGCGAGAAGAAAGTAACTGCGTGATAAAACACCTAAAAATGACAATGGTCAGCGTGACAACCGCGTAGTGCAGGTTTATATTGCTTCAGATTCTGGGTATGGTAGATTGATTACGTTATCTTTCCTTAGTTTAGGATCATGACATAGCTTCGCCATGAGGACAGGATCATGTTATAGCAGCTACACAATGAGGACAGGATCATGTTATAGCAGCTACACAATGAGAACATGATCATGTTATAGTTACACAATGAGGACAGGATCATGTTATAGTTACACAATGAGGACAGGATCATGTTATAGTTACACAATGAGGACAGGATTATGTTATAGTTACACAATGAGGACAGGATCATGTTATAGTTACACAATGAGGACAGGATCATGTTATAGTTACACAATGAGGACAGGATCATGCTATAGCTACACAATGAGGACAGGATCATGTTATACCTACACCATGAGGACAGGATCATGTTATTTCTACGATATGAGAACAGGATCATGTTATTTCTATGACATGAGAACAGGATCATGTTATAGTACAACGTGAAGACAGGGTCATGTTATAGCTACACCAAGAGAACAGGATCATGATATATCTACGACATTAGAATATTTATGTCATGAAGACGTGACCAACAGTTTATCTGTCATGAGAACAGGATCCTTGTTTTGATACGTCTCTGAGGACAGTGCTATGTTTTTATGTAAGTCATATGTACTCAAATATATGACAAGGCTGACATGCATTAGCGCCCAAATATTCCGATACTCCAACTCGATCATCATGTATCACTCTCACACACACACACAAATATATATATATATATATATATATATATATATATATATATATATATATATAAAAGCGCATTCACATAAACAGTTTTCTAGTCCACTTCTAACAATAAAAGTTTACAAACGCAGAGTGATCATATATAAGAGGCCGCTGGTTAAAACAACACTGTTGCGCCCATACATCCAGATAACAATCAGGACAATAAGCATTTACAGTTTGTGTAAATCAGCCTCACAGCTAGCGGGACACTACGCTAAGTATACATCGTTCATGGTATTCAAACACTTGACGTGGTAGGTAAACAGGTTAGTCTTACAACTTGTTTCCTCGTTTGTCCTAGATTAGATTCTGTACAAATACTCAAAGCACAAGTTTACACAAACATTACGATTATATGAGATGAACGTAACAACACAAGAAATGACAGAGTCACCAACTTCAGCATAAGAAAGAAAGTTGAAACTGAATCTTGCTTGAATTACAGTGAGAAACAAAATATGAAGTGGTTTGACCACTTAATAAGAATGCATTCAAACTCCACAGTCATCTACAACAGAACGTCAGGAAAGAAGGCGAGAGGAAGACCACGAAAAAGATGGTTAGGTGGCATAGCAGAATCATGTCAAAGAGCAAAAATAACAATCATCCAAGCCACCAGAACAGCGCAAGACAAAAACAGAAAACCACGTCACTGTGCAACAACCCGGAAGCGGTGTGACGACAAAAGAAGAAAAGAAAGTACTGTAATTCTTAACAAATAAGAACCCCGAAACCGTTCAGTCTGTCCTATGTGTAAGACCTTCGAGACATGTCCAGAAGCGAATCTGTTATTACAGTCCGTCATATAAAAAGGTTTCGATTTTCCAATAAGTTGATTAGTGAGTACCGGACAGTGACTGGTGGAGACTATATTATTCTACGTCTCTTAACATTGGTGTTGTGGCGGCACTAATGATGACGGTCTCAATGTCAGATCTTTCCTTGCCCATCTGTTATTAACTATATTCTGTATGTGGTCCACAACCGTGTGTTGTCAATCAATTTGCTTTTTCTTGCGTTCCGTCAATATTAGTTTTAGCAAGGTCGTAAAATCTGGTGACGTGACAATACTACTAATTTTTGTCGTTTGTGCTGATGAATGATCTTTTCTCGTATAGTCCATAATTTTGCAATAAAAAAAGATCCCGAACTTCCTGGTTTGTGGTCTGGTCTGTAGTACTTTAATGAAGGATCTGACTTTCATTACCTGAATTCTCTGTCTTTTCTAGGTCTGCTGTTAGAGTGTCAAAGACTCACGAATATTGATTGATATGATCATCATCATTACACTTCGGTGAGTAGCCATGTGTGCTCCGATCTCTTTCTTACACAGGAAGATAGGATCATCATCATTGCACTTCGGTGAGTAGCCATGTGTGCTCCGATCTCTTTCTTACACAAGAAGATCTCAGCTGCAGTGCACGAAGTCCGTAGCACCGACGAGGGTCTCCTAAGTTCACGAATATAAATGAATATATGTTTGACCAATGCTCTCAGCAAGTCTGATTTCAGTGTTATAATATGAGATGTTTTTACTTTACTACGTGTGCTTCAGGCTAGCCAGAGTTACTATTTGGAGGAGATCTTGGCTTAGATCATTCGTTGAGGTGTTCGGTGGGGAGGTACGGGTAGTGCGTCGCGGAAAACGAGGGTCATATCCGCATCTGTTTGCGAAGTCATGATCATATTTGGTCTCCATGGCCCGCGTGCCCAACGTGTTCGTAGCGCGTTGTGTAGCAGGGAATATGATACCAGGTTTTTCCCTAGTCCCAAGCTTCATCTAGGCACGTATTTTTTTCAATTAAACAAAGGGGTAACCATATACCTGGTCTGTGGACGTAGGATTACAGACCAGATATATTAGCATGTTTGTGTTCTTTAACTGGAGGTTTGAACCTTTGTCCTGTTTTCTTTCTCCTGCAGTCAACTTGAGGTTAATTGTATTCTTGTTTTCTAGAAATTCCATAGATCACAAATATCAAATTAGCTGGGATTTTCCCAACCAGCATCTAGATTTGACCGTGAGAATTATACTAACAGGACAATGATTTGGAGACAAACAAAATTGCCAGTGGTTAAATAGAATGCTTTTTGTAGATTAAACAGACTTCGCACAGACACTTCACAGAGACAGAGGGACAGAGAGTAAGTAGTCTGAAATAAGCAATAACAACAGTAGGAAAGAGTGAAGAGACACAACTTCACACACCCTTCGCAGAGAGACTTCATAGACACAACTTCACACACACTTGAGAGACGCATTCGGATAGAGACAGAGGGACAGAGAGGTACCCAGGAACAGTCAGTGAGGGTAGTCTGAGACAGTTGCAGACAGAAAGAATTGACTTGTCCAGAAGTGTTGTCTAGAATAAGAGACACACACATACAACTTTAGACACACTTCACAGAGCCAGAGGAACAGAGAGGTACCCACAGACAGACAGTTTGAAGAGAGGATAGTGAGGCCAGAACAGGATAATAGACAGTTAATTGATAGGAGGAAAGATTAGCCAGTGCTTGGTAGTCTACAGTTGGTGACATCATTCAAGCTAATCAGTGCTTGGTAGTCTACAGTTGGTGACATCATTCAAGCTAACCAGTGCTTGGTAGTCTACAGTTGGTGACATCATTCAAGCTAACCAGTGCTTGGTAGTCTACAGTTGGTGACATCATTCAAGCTAACCAGCGCTTGGTAGTCTACAGTTGGTGACTACGCCAGAACTTAGTATTATCAACAAGACAGCCCTGACGGTGTTGACTTTGACCTAAATAGAGAGAGAGTTGCAACTAAATCGAAAAAAGAGACATTCTAAGAAAAGTGAGATATTCAAGGCGCTTCGATCGAAAAGGAGACATTTTAAATAAAAGTGACATATTCAAGGACTTCTGGACAGAAACATTCATGTTCATATTTTTTTGACAGAAGGGATAAGTAGACCATAATATTTAATACGATTATATTTACGGTTATATTTTTAGATATAGAGGTGTCTTATTTGGATGAGGTAATATACTTTTATTTTTTTTTCAGGAAGATTGGTTGTTTTAAATAGGATAAGGAAATTGCCAAATGCTAAACAGAACCATAAATAATCAACTGATTTGCATATATATATATATATATATATATATGAATGTATATTTTTGTATTGAAATAAACAAATGAACAAATAAAAGTTGAGAATCAGATTGATTCTCACATAGAGATACAATATCTTTGACGGTCGTTTAAATTGGATTATATTCTATGTTAGAGTGTGATAGTTGTCGAGTTAGTGTTTATGGTGCAGTGACCAAAGATAAAAGAATAATAGGTTATAGTTGTGAATGTATGTAGTGTAGATTGGTGCCGTGTCCAAGAATATATAGTGTAGGGAGACCCCATTATTACAGTTGGACTACGGGTGACTAGTCATCTGTAAGTGCGAGTTCAACTCCGCGGACTGGCAGAAAAGCTACAGGTTCCCCAGATTTACGGTGTTCGTGGCACCGAGCCGAAGGGTTACGATGTCCATGACACCGAGCCGAAGAGCTTTCAGCTCAAGTGCTTCTAGATCGGAAAAAGAAAGATTTGTCTCCATCGTCCCATCTAGCTCATATTCGGTTCCTGGTGCCACGCCACAGTCAACGGTGTTCGCTGACTGGCTAAACAACATGAGTCCTGTGTGGAAGACATCATTGCTTAACGTTCCCATGTGGCATATTTCTCCTCCATATGTTCTTTTATTAAGATTTCATTCTGATTCAAGAAGTAAGTCCTGAAGTGGGAGTAATTCAATCAAGAGATGCGTTATAGCAATCAAGATGTTCCACAAGAACGCAAGAAAAATGTCTATATGTTCAAAACATAAGGGTGCTCTTCCTGTGACGAACGCTCATGCAGGCGCAGTTCCAGACAATCTATCTCAAAGCCTGGCTGTGCTCTAGCACAGGCCAGACAACTGGCCGGGTATTCCCTGACCTAGATAAGAAAAGGGATCTGGAAATTACAGATGCTTGATAGAACACTGCACGCTTTTTGCAATTTTACTCAATTCTGTGAGTCTATGGTTATTTATTGGTGAAAATATTTATAATATTGAGATTCCTTATTGCTAAACTTAACTTGTTGCATAATATAGCTTCTAATTAGCATTTTGTGTTGATTTAAAAATGAATTCGTCTATCTACACCAATACTGGAATGCGAGGTCACGTGGTGTAGTTGGGGTCTGATTTCCCAAATTCTACCTGAGCCCGAAGGCCCAGTAGTTTATAGTTGGCTCTGGCTGAGCAGACTGGTTTAGGAGGAAATCTCCGATTTGTTGATCCGACAGCTTCTACAGCTTTCCTGCTTGTATATATGTTATATCTTTCCTTTAGATGTACCAAGGCAAGTGGAAAGAGAGATCATCTTTATCTCTGATGCTCAGAGATGTCTTCCCATATGTCTCTTATTGTGACCATACGCGCTTATCTCCTAAACATCTTCACATGCAAGGTATGGACTAGCTCAGCTAAATGTCATCTAATGCTGGTGTTTGACGATACCAGTCAATTATTGTTATGTGTTCCAACTTATTAGCTGCTGCATTTTCTTATATGTAATCAAAAGTGTGTTTATTTCAGCTAGTTTCCAAGAGAGTCTGACCGAATGGAGTATATCGCGGTCTCCCATCCGGGAGACCCGGGTTTGATCCCCAGTAAGGCTAATATATTTTTAATGTCGGGGCATAAAGAAAACATCCAAAGTTTCGGCTACTGCACTAGCCATGCGGACAATACATTCCTCAGGCTCATGATTCCCTGTGCTTCACCACCCTAAAAACGGTATTACACAGGAGTAAAATACATTCCTTTTTGTAAGAGGCAGAAGTATAGACACTTTTGAGCATGTTAGTGGATATGTTGTTTAGAACCCATTGTGACAGCCGGTAAAATCAATGGTTGAGGATAAAGAGAACGTTAAAGATAAAATTCTGGACATCCTAACTTCAGGACACGAATTAGCAGCATCCGAACTGCTGGTCGATACGTAGGACATATATTTATGGAGATCCATGATCGTCTACACCAGTAGGAATGACACATGATGTATTGGATGCATGTCACATAGATCGTCAGGTTAAAACACTTCAGATGGAACAGGGGCCTACCATCAAACAGTTTCAATAACAGATATATTCTATTCTAGCAGAATGTGAAATGTTGCACTTCAATGATTGTTAAACATGTATAATCTTCAACACAAAGCTTACTTCATTAACAGGTGTGTGAAAGTATGTGAATTGTCTGTTCAGTCTTCCAGTTAATGTGAACACGAATACCAGCTATCAGACAGTTAAACACATCACATTTTGGATAAATAGAGAGAGAGAAGAGAGAGCAGAGAGAGAGAAAGAGAGGTTGAGTGTTGCACAAACAATTGTACCGTTGCGATTCACTGCTTATGTTCAAAGTGTTGATCATCGACCTAACAGAGATGATAATTTCCCTGGTCTAGAATCTAATTATAAAGTAAAAGATTGTGTTTGGCTACAGGTTGCCCGTGTTGATAGAAGACATGTTGACAATATTTATGTGATAAGTATCATGGTCTTATATACTATTATCATGGCACTAGACACCGTCAGTGACATTCACCGACTGACATGAATCAATTAATCCATTCCACTTTTGAGACAATGAACACAAAAACATTTCCAACAGCTCACAAACAAAATCACTAGAAATGTGCGGGTTTTGCTACAAAATGGTAAATTAACAATGATAAAGTAAGTTAATAGTAACAGCGCCTGTAAGCAAGAAGGAATTCTCAACATAACGATAGATAGAATCATCATCATTGCACTTTGATGAACAATAATGCACCCATTGGTGCCGGGACCCGCAAGGGAAGCAAAGGATACTATCACTGCAACCTACAAGGCATGATGTAAAAGGCGACTAATGTAGGCCCTAGGGAAGCTATCCTAGTAAATAAAAGCATCGCAGAAATCGGATGTGTTGGCCTACTTGTAGGCGCATAACTGGCACAACGCACAATCACTCTTATTGTCAGATCACATAGAAATCAGCACACAGAGTGGTTAACAAGTGGTCGATATGGAGCGTTGGAAGAAAAAGAATAATGCGTGCTGCGAGCTTTCTTACACAGGCATATCTCAGCGACAGTACACCGGCGAGGACTGCGAAGTAACTTCTAATTGTCAATCTCCGATAGGACTAGGAACTCAATCTCACCTACAGTGAGATCAGAGATCTCTGTGATAATATCTCGAACGTTTCACGCGGGACATGAACCGAGTACCTTTGCAGCGAGCTCCTTACACATCTACGTTCACAGGAGACTCAGAAATGAACAGACAACGGCAGAACATTGACACTATTTTAGGATGGTTTCTGTGTGATAAAGACTAGATGCAACCTACCTGTTGCACTACAATACAACTCGACATGTGATGTAACGATACAGAAAGTAATATGTTTACAAACAAGTACTGTAAATGTGTCATCACTAAACCATTACAACTGCACAATCTAAATTATCAACAAAGATAGTTTAACGTCAGCTTGGATATGTTTATATTAACAGAAAGAGAAACTTATTACAAGCTCAAACAAATAGACTTTTCTCTGTCGTACTCGTGTTGCTACTAACTTGTCAAGTTACACATAAACCCACTGATACAACCAACTAAAATTGTATAGGACAATCTTATGATCAATGATAAGTGTTATCCTTACAAAAGACGAAACAAATAAAAACAAAGTAATATAATTTTACTAATAGTAAACCGCCCGTGTGTTGCCGAGGCTCGCATTGGGAGTAAATAATAGCAACACTGCGACCTACAATAATGTCGTAAGAGGCGACTGAGGTTGGGGTCTAGGGAAGCTATCCCTGCAAATAAAAAGCGTCGCAGAAATCGGATGTGCTGGTCTACTTATAGGCGCATAACTGGCACAACGTACAATCTCTCTTAGGCTCAGATCACATACAAATCACACAAAGAGTGGTTTAACAAGTGGTTGATATGGAGCGTTCCAAGAAGAAGAAGAAGACTAGTAAACAAAATAATATAGTTTGTACGTGTTTTGCCGTTGCTACATACGTTTTACTGCAGTCTTCCCTTATATCGATATTACTATCCTTCCAAAATGTAATATCCTCCTCTGTCACCCTAGTACTTTTCGTGCTCCTTACATTGTCTTATACTCACTTGATTGCTAACATCAGGAGTGTTAAAACTTTTTTTTTTAACTGAATTATTATACTCTGTTAATAATTATAATGCTAAACTTGCTTAGAGGGACGACATTGCTGTACTTGTTTATTAAAATGTAGTGCACAACGAACCAGACGAAACTCAACGTCAATAGGTTTAATGCATGCTATTTCCAAGACGATATAGATCATAATGGAAAAGTTTATCATATCGCACATCTGGGGTTCACTCTATAATATATGATTATAACCATACGTTGTGACATACCTTCTTGCTGTCATCTCTTCATAAATATTCAAAACATTAATGTCTGAATGTGAAATGTGGAAGTGAATATCTGACACCATCAGAGAAATTCACAGACAGCTAAGAAATCATATTTCCCGGGAATGAAGAGAGAGATATTAGATGAGGGTTATCATAAGGCATAGAAAATACTGAAACTATGGAACGTCTAGCACATACCAGAAGTGGTGGTTGGGGATTCTTGTAGCAGTAGTTGAACAAGAAGTAACAAACATTGTAGGAGAAGCAACAACTGTCGCTATTTTAAATCGGTTCTTTTCAGCTAAAATGTCTGTATACCAACACATACACAATCTATTGCACTAGCTTTCTTATAAGTAACATAGACGCAACATCATCTTTCTTATAAGTAACATAGATGGATGATCATCTTTCTTATAAGTAACATAGATGGATGATCACTTTTCTTATAAGTAACATAGACGCAATATCATCTTTCTTATAAGTAACATAGACGCAACATAATCTTTCTTATAAGTAACATAGACGCAACATAATCTTTCTTATAAGTAACATAGACGCAACATAATCTTTCTTATAAGTAACATTGACGCAACATAATCTTTCTTATAAGTAACATAGACGCAACATCATCTTTCTTATTAAGTAACATAGACGCAACATCATCTTTCTTATAAGTAACATAGATGGATGATCACCTTTCTTATAAGTAACATAGATGGATGATCATCTTTCTTATAAGTAACATAGATGGATGATCACCTTTCTTATAAGTAACATAGACGCAACATCATCTTTCATATAAGTAACATAGACGCAATATCATCTTTCTTATAAGTAACATAGACGCAACATAATCTTTCTTATAAGTAACATAGACGCAACATAATCTTTCTTATAAGTAACATAGACGCAACATCATCTTTCTTATAAGTAACATAGACGCAACATCATCTTTTATATAAGTAACATAGACGCACCAACATCTTTCTTATAAGTAACATAGACGCAACATCATCTTTTATATAAGTAACATAGACGCAACATCATCTTTCTTATAAGTAACATAGACGCAACATCATCTTTTATATAAGTAACATAGACGCACCAACATCTTTCTTATAAGTAACATAGACGCAACATCATCTTTTATATAAGTAACATAGACGCACCAACATCTTTCTTATAAGTAACATAGACGCAAAATCATCTTTCTTATACGCAATATACACGGAAGATCCCATTTCATTTACGCAACATGCACACACAATATTAACTTTCCTCAAGTTAGTGGAAACTACATTTATGTGTATAGCAAACACGGCAAAAAAATGCACACACACAACAAAATCCTACCACCTAAAATTTCCTAAACCAGCGTACCTAAACACCCAAAATAAGGTAACAAACTACACAATACTACACGCAGAGCTACGTGATGCGTCAAACTTAGTGTTCATTAGATACCGGTTTTTTTAATAGGTTCAACTGCGGCCATCGTAAATACTGGCCTCAACGCGGACGGCAATATTGCCATGTGACGTCATAGGCTGAGGCGGTGTATTCTCACAGACTAACTATTGACTGTTACTATTGGGAAACGCTGATCTAGACAATACATCTTGCAGATGTTAGAAACTTGTTGTTGGATGTATGTGTGTATTACAGAAGATGTTTTCTGATGAGTAGCTATAGTTGTTGCTCTCACATACTATTTTAGTTTAATTTTATATAGAATACTTAGAGTAATTTATATATGATTACTAGTGTATTTACATCAGCTTATGGTAGTCTCTCATCAGTTATCCATGAATAAGTCAGTCACAAGTTTGCAAATCACCACAGCTTGATAAGCACATAAACTAAACAGTAGTACACAAATATATTTATCTACTACTGAATATTGCTACTTTCCTTTTTGGTGAAGAAGCAGCTTGCTGAACATTGCACTGAACATTTTGTTACATTATGTCGAAGGAGATCAATAGTCTACATACCAACTTTTGATACATTATATCGAAGGAGATCAATAGTCTACATGACAACTTTTGATACATTATGTCGAAGGAGATCAATAGTCTACATACCAACTTTTACTACATTATGTCGAATGAGATCAATAGTCTACATACCAACTTTTACTACATTATGTCGAATGAGATCAATAGTCTACATGACAACTTTTGATACATTATATCGAAGATCACTAGTGATACAGGATAACAAGGGAAACAAAATGCTGTGCCAATCAATTATCCTCCAGCATAATTCAGTGCAGCTTTAACATAAATTTCATCCATCTGAATCACCATAGCTTGATTAGCACATAAACTAAACAGTATTACACAAATATATTTATCTACAACTGAATTTTGCTCCTTTCCTTTTTGTGAAGAAGCAGCTTGCTGAACATTGCATTGAACATTCCTGATTTTTATATCATTGTTGAGGAAAATGTTGGAACCGCAGACAATAAAATATTTCTTTTGAGCTCCGAGACACATACAGTACTGTCTAATGAGAATTTCATGTAACTGGTAATTACAATTTGTATGACAATCTCCTTATGGTTTGTCGTGGCTAAGAACTTATCTTCATATCCAGATGATATGAGGACAGATCAGGTTCAATTTAATGTCATAAATGCAAAACACTGAGTGTTGTTGCTATTCCATTTTCTGTTATCTGGAGTTCTGACCAGATAAATATAGAGAGGGTCGTGGTTCAACATCTACAACAAACAGTTCACGGTCATATTTGTGACATCAACACTAACTAGATGTGGGTCAAGCATGAGATTTTATCTAATTATATATCTTTACATAACGTGCTCTCATTTCGTTTTCCCCATTGTCGGACCAGATTTCAGTTAACTTCAACTTTAGCTGTACACAAAAAAGGGAAGATTTAACTTTAGTGGAACCCAGAAGATGAGACACGACTTACTTTTGGGATAATCTGATTAGAGTTAGTGGTACACAGAAGAAGAGAGAAGTTTAACGTTGTTGATCACGGAGAAGAGAGTTTTAATTCACGTTGGTAGTACATAAGCAGAGAGATTAACCTTGAAGGTACACAGAAAAGAGACCATTAACGTTGGTGGTATCTAGAAGAAAAGTAATGACGATTAACTTTGGTGGCTCATAGAGGAAAGATATAAGATTAATTAATATTGACCACAGGAAAAAAAAGAAATGAAGATTAACTGTCAGCAACGACACATTTTAATCTATAATAATAATATGACGTCCGGTTAAGCGAGAATTACATTGTAATAAATAAATCAGAGACAACTCTACATTTCGTCAGGAAAACTTATCTGTCGCTTAGCGGGGGAGACAGTCTGTACTGTCATCTCCTGCTGTTTGAGATGACAACTTTGACTCTTATCTAATGAGATATATATATATATTCTCATGTATGACATTACAAATCCGATACTACAATGAGGTTCCCTCTGTCGTTCTTAATATTCAACACGTGATAACCGTTGCGGGGGACCAATTATCCAGACTGCATGTACTATTATCAACTGATCACAGTCAGAACTTTGGTATATATATATTAGGATTACCTGCGCCAGCACATTACATATATATGTAGTTCTATTTCTCCACACGTTCCATATCGACCCCTTGTTAAACCACCCTTTGTGATCTGAGCCTAAGAGTGATTGTACGTTGTGCCAGTCATGCGCCTAGAAGTAGACCAGCACATCCGATTTCTGCTACGCTTTTTATTTACTAGGGTAGCTTACCTAGAGCCCTACCTCAGTCGCCTCTTACGAAATGCTTTGTAGATGGCAGTGTTACTACTCACTTACCTCCCTTATGAACCCGTCAATACATGGACATATGATAAAATAAGATGAAATAAAAGTAAATACAAGCAAGGATGTCTGTGAAGGAAGATAATGTTGAGTATATATATATATATATAACAAGTTCTTTCTGTCCTTCCCAAGATTGATGTACAGCAGTCGTTGTTTTTATTATATACAATCATCAGACATACCCACAACATGACCTGCTTATCTGAAGAGTTCTTTGTAGAAGCTTGGAATGTTGGTCCTCCTTCCGTAGACTTCACTATCAGGTACTTAATGTTGGCAACGACACTTGATGGACATAATTTCTAATCCGGCAACTATTTTCTTTCACTTTAAAATACACTTAATAAAAAAACAAGTAGAGATTACTGTTCGCTGGTATCCTATTTCTGCTGGGCTGTATTCTGTAAAGATGCTCATGTAACTGTGCGCTAGGAGCGGAAGGTTATGATAGAGATAACAAACGAAATCCCTATAATCATGTGCTTGCTTCACTGTCTATGTGTGAACCAGTTTCTGAATCAACAGATGGAAACATCTAGCGTGATTGTTAGATTCTCCCAACTGCTGGAATGTGGACGGACAGCATATCTTTTCTAATGTGTACAAAACACAAACTAGTGTTGACACTCTCGGAGCAGAGATTTATACACACAATACGATGTTACAGAGAGGGGGAAACTAGAGAACAATTGAGTCTGTTGTTAAGAGAAGATATTTTCTTGGTATCAGAGATTTCTCAAGATTAACGTAACACTGGTATATATTCTTCAACATGGTAAATGAGCAAATAATAAGTTTTGAACAATTATTAGGGAATATTCTCTATCTCTTCTCGATCACCACCCAGACAGATGTACCAGATCTCCCCATAAATTCCATTCACGTGGAAATCTGATTCATGCAGCCTTAGCATTGGTGTGTTTTACATCACATTTTCAGCACCATTTGGAGCTCTGGTGCTTATCCTTCAGGAGATGTGTCTGGTTGCAGCCAGCGTTTACTCGGTTCGCTCTCCGTTCTGTAGTCGTCTAGTGTTTTTTACGGTGTGAAGTAGCTAGCAACACGCCTAACCTCCTTAGTCGCCTCTTACAATATGCGTGGCAGGTAACAGTAGTTCTATTCTTTACACCCCAATTTGGGCCCCGGTAACAACTCGGGCGGGGAATATTATCCAGAAGTCCGCATGCGTCAGAATATATCTTACTACAAAGCAAGTAGACGCAATATCCACACACATAATCATATTATGTTGAGGTTTCACAAACTGTTTGTAGCTATGTGCACTGACCGTAAAAACCAGACAGCTAATTAGCTTTTTTTTTTTATCGCTATAATAACTTCGGTTATTTTGTTACTGTCAATATTATTAAGGTTATAACTAACACAAATATAGCTAATAGTACCACTGCTACAGCCTGTAATGCTACTTGTATTACAATGTCGTCGCTTGTAACATACTTTAAACTACACACATACAGACAGACATGCAGCGATAGAGAGAGAGAGAGAGAGATGATAACAGCCAGATCCCCGCTAAGGAATTATGCATTCAGAGAAAAAACACGGAAAACTGAACAGAAGACGCCTATGCACACAGGACTTCCATCATAGGTATTTGTTTAAAGGGTTTTAAAGCCAAAGGATTGACTTCACTGCACCGGGTTTTACCTCATATGGCTCGGTCCTTCTCCGCAGAAATGGCACGCCACCTGCCTAGAGTATTGCACAAAGCACGAACTTCGTAGCTCCGGCAACAATCCTAGGGTCTCTGGAAAAAACTGCATTCGTGAACAGAAGGCCGCGATCCGGATTCGAACTCACGACCTTCGAATCGAAAGGCAAAGGGCTTAACCACTAAGCGACAGAGAAGTGTTAACTGCAGAGCACATACACCACAGCCCCGACGACAATTAGCATTTTTCCAACTCTGAAAGTCCTGCGAACTCACTTTGTGACATAAGAATCAAATGTACCCAGAAATCAACACAGTCTGCTGGTGCACAAATCTAGTCAATGTGTTATGATCTACACTGACTTCTTTCTCCCCCAACCCAATGGTAATAACAATAGGACATTAATCGTTATGCATAATATTACAGGATAATTATGTTTAGTTTAGTGTAGTCGTCGGATCACCATCACTGCACGTCGAACAAATTAGTCCATAAGTGCTCCGATCTCTCCTCAGTATGTCCATCGAGGTGTGGCGACTAACGACACCGGTTCTTTGTTGGTTTACAATTCTGCTTTGTCTGCCAGCATAGCGTTCTTGTCGAGCTACATCACACCTAACTTTTGAGTTCTTGCAGTCTGGTTAGTGTTGTAGATTCACCGCTATTACGTGAATCATGTACACGTCCTCTCTCCTTAAGGAATTTATAATATCAGCCTGGTCCATTGCTCGCCGCTTTGTACAGCAGCCATACCTGCAAGCCTATCCGCACGTTCATTCCCCTTACACCTGCATGCCCTGGCACAAAAATAAAACTGATCTTTGTCAGCTTAGACCCCCAGCGACTCCATCCAATGTCTCCTAGCCCATCCTGTTTCAATCTTCCTGAGCATACTCATTGAGTCACTGAGAAAACATGCATGGATAAAAGTCTGTGATTCTAGCCAAATCATCGCTTTGGTAGGGTAATTATGCATGCATGTTCAGTCAATCAAAATAGAGGCTTATTTTAACTCATGCAACCAACGCATGTTTAAAATCACAGCAAAATGTGAATAACGTGCAACTAAGTGTGACACTATCATTAAAGTGTACGAAATTGTATTGTGTCCGAGCCGAAGAGGATGAAGTAACTGGTCAGACTGCATATGTGACACACTGAACACGTAAAATGTTTAGTAAACACTGAAAAATTAAATCCGCAGAGAAATATACGAGTCGGGTAAACACTGAAAACTTTAATCAGCAGAGAAATATACGAGTCGGGTAAACACTGAAAACTTTAATCAGCAGAGAAATATACGAGTCGGGTAAACACTGAAAACTTTAATCAGCAGAGAAATATACGAGTCGGGTAAACACTGAAAAATTAAATCCGCGGAGAAAACCAAAAACTAGTTGGGATAAACACTGAAAAATTAAGTCAGTTCTACATGACATCAGAGACGCACCAAGCTTGATTGATGAGAATCATCACTATATCTTTGACGGATGTTTTTCCCTGTTTATTTAGCTCATCAATGTTCCTGGAATTAGCATATGAAGAGTGGAAATGAGTCGGACATGATTTATCGAAAACATGACCATGCCATTTCAATGGATTTCAACCCTAGGACAACGTCTGCATTTTAGAAGTATAATATGTAGTCACGGCGTCTAATATGGCATCTCTGTCGGATTTTGCGTGAAGGTTTACTTTCCTTATTCCCACTGTCCCTCGCCCTTTAGAAGAGCATTACTTGGACTTCAGAAATACTTATAATTTACATCCTTTAAGTCAAGCATCGGGGTTTCCTATAGTTCAATTGCGTACCTTGTGCACGCCAAGAATTGTTGACCCAAGCTGACCTCCTTTAACCACAGAACCAGCGTGTTATCAACATCGCTATCGTCGACACTGAGTAGTATATGAAAGATACGGAATGAGATAATTAAAAAAACGTGCTGAATGATTTCAAGCAATGACAAGCCAAATATGTTAACCGTATAGACTAGTCTTAAATACATATTGAGGGTAGACGGGCAAAAGAAAGACGAACGTCTTCTGCGTTCGCCTACTATGAATTCAGGCGTAGCCATGGCGCCTGGTGTGGCATTTCTGACTGATTTTTGCGTGAAAGCCTGCTTACAGTTTTATTAGTTTCCTCGTCATACAAGCGGGCCTTCCTTCTCCGACTTCAGAGGCAAGAAAGACGGAGCTATGAATAGGAAATATACTGTCAAGTGGTTGACAACCAACAACCTGTCAGTCCGCACAAGAGAAAGCTGTTGGGGATTCCTGTACAGCAAACCTTCGATGCGTGGAACATATGTAATTTGATGCGGATGTAACAAATACAAGTATGTAGTTAGATCATAGATTCCCAAACTTTTTCGGCCCACACCCACTTTGCACAACATAAACTTTGTAACGCCCCCTTCCACATTATAACAGTTTGTCAACGCTCCCTCATACATACATGCTCTGTTTTCTCTTTGACATAAAAAAAAACTGATATATATTTCTGTAATACATGGCCAATTTTCAAATGGTTTTTGCATGAAATAGAAAATTGATGAAAAAATTGATCTTGTAAGACGAACATATGAATCAAAATGCAGAATTCCAATTTTAAAGGATTATTCAATCGTAAATTCAAGAAAATAAATTATTTAAAAACATTTATTATTAATTTCTTCTTTAAGGAGTCACCAACCCCTAATCGCCTGAACACCCCAAAATTCTCCTGAACCCACTACCGCCCCCTAGAACGCTTCAGCGCCACTGGGGGCGACCGCCCACTTTGGGAAACGCTGAGTTAGATAGACATAAAGTTGGGACCCCTAGGGGTTTGTCAAAGAGCATTTCGAAAAACTACTGCTTCCTAATAAATTGTAAGTTTGCAGACAAAAAATGTGTTTGCTGTTATATAGGTTTCAACAGCAAATATTCTTAGACTGAAATGTGATGTGTTGGAAGTAAGACATGTAACAGTCAAACATGAAACTACACACGCTCTAGGATAATAGAGCACGTTACAATACACTGACTAGGAGATGACGGGCTCAAAATCGAACGTTATCACGGCTAGCACACCCGCACCCTTAATAGAAAGTTGACGTACAACAAAAGTGAAGACAGTGGGCAGTCAAGTCAACACACAGGTCAGCTAGGCAAAGTGGTCCATTGTAAAGGTAGTGAGTGAGAACTGGTGAAAGTTGAAGGCAGTGAGAGAAATGGATAAAGTTTATACGTTATTCGTACCACTAACACAGGGAAGTGGAAAAAAATGGACATGCTTTGATAGACTGATAAATGATTTCTAGTGTACTGTGAACATCAGAACAATAGATGATACAGAGTGTGAGTGTAATATAACCATTTGTGATACTGTAGTTCCACAAGATAATAGGAATGGCCAAGGACAATTTCAATAGTATGAAAAAGTTACTGACATCCAAATAAATTACAGGCTAAAAATGAGAATGATCAAATGCTATATATATCCTATATTAATGTATGGCTCGGAAACATGGACAATGAACAAGCAGTTCATTGATGCATTTGAGATGTGGATAAATAGAAGAATAGGCAGAGTTTCATGGACAGAAAAACAGACAAGTTTTAGGAAAACTAGGCATGAAGAAACAATTAAGAGAAATACAATTCAGACAAGTAAAGTATTTTGGGCACATAAAAAGACAATACACCATGATAAAACATTTACTAGAGGGGAAAGTTGAGGGGGAAGAGCAAGAGGAAGACAGAGAGATAAGTGGGAGGGAAACTTTAAGAAATGGACAGGTTACAGTCTGGCAGTGTGCAACACCAAGGCGAAAGACAAGAGGATGCTGGAGATTCATTGCAGCCAACCTTCGATGTGGTAGACGGTACCTGATGATGATGACGATGATAGTTCCACGTAAAAGATGTACACATGTGTCTTCATACCATTTTTTTTAGAGTTCCGTTGATCATGTATTGCTTTTCTCAAGGTTTACTTTAACCATCCCACCCACTCTTCTATTTCATTGCGCGTTCCTAGTCAATGACATATCTGACAATATTATTCCAGTCCCAGTAAACTAGGAAACGTGTTAACTACTACTCAGCAGTAATAGCACATGCATATGTTATCAACACCATTCAGCTTTCTCGAACTGTCAAAACAACTTTTAAAAAGTCGGTCCGACAACGGTTCTTAAATTTACTTTGAACTCAGAAAAAATGAGCACTAATCTTGTAGTTGGTTCAGCTGTTGGCTATACCGAAATAAAAAAGGACATAATAGGATTCTCTATAGTTCGTTCCAAAATTCGTGAACACACAACTAAGGTTTAATTTGTACGAAATCTACCGGATGGATAACAGTAATTTTTGCAGGTAGTCTTATATACCTCACGGCATTACGAATTCATGTTTAACTAATTGATAGGTAGCTTAGTTGATGCAAAAAGCATTTTTTGTTATATAATTTTGCACAACACAAAGAAAATCAAATTTTAGAATTTACAATAATACACAAAATGGTGACAAATGTTTGCAAAGGCGTATCCCTATTACATGCTATAAAAAGCGATGTGACATTGTGAACAAATGATACCTTCCACTTCTATCAATGAAAATAAATGTTTTGTGCATACGCCAATGACAGTCGTTAGGATACATTGTGAACTGATTAATTCCGCGGGATTTCTGATTTTCACTTGCACTGAATTGCATGTGGAGCACGTAAATGTGAAATTATAGAAAAACTTTACTATCGTACTGTTAAACTTCTACACGTATACCAAATCAACATCGCTGTTATTTTACTTATAACATATAAGTAAAATCCTACAGCCCTAAAGGTTTGGGTTGGCAAAAAATATTTTACCAAGGTCGCCAATGTTATCTCAACAACATATTGACACTCTGAAACAAAACTGTATAAACAATGACATGAAAATCAACAATACTAAAACAGAAATAATGAATATGGGAAAAAACATAATAAACTAGACATCCATGTCAATAGCACTAAAATCAACCAAGTGAATGAATTCAAATACTTAGGAAGCATATTCACAGAAGACGAAAGACTAGATAGAGAGATAGAGGCTCTAGAGTGCAAAACGCTAGCCCCATTGTTCAGGCACCCACAAATTTCACTTACAGCTAAGCAACAGATGACCAACATCATTTTCATACCTACTTTGTGTTACCAGAGCCAAACATGGACAATGAGCAAAGCGCAGCCCCCCTCCCCGCTGCCTACGAAAAGTTACCAACAACGCCAGAAAGGACACAGTCACCAACATCAGCATAAAAAAGAAAGTTGGCACATAACCTTGCTTGAAATATATTGAGAAACAAAGAATGAAGTGGTTTGTCCACTTAATAAGAATGCATCCAAACTCCACAGTATACAGTCTTCTACAACAGAACATCAGGAAAAAGGCGAGAGGAAGACCACGAAAAAGATGGTTAGATGGAATAGCAGAATCCTGTAAAGAGCAAACATAACAATCACCCAAGCCACCAGAACAGCGCAAGACAGAAAACCACGACACTGAGCAACAACCCGGTAGCAGTGTGACGACAAAAGAAGATAGACAAGAAGACTTTCCATATTTGACGAATAGCTAAACACGTAAAAACAAAGTACTATAGTTTTACAAAATACAGAAACAGTGACGATAAACAGCAACGTTTCGACCAAAAGGCCTTTATCAACAAACAAGAATGACGAATTTCATATGACATTCGAATGACATATTTGACGAGAGCGTTATATGTTTTAGTCACGATTGTGAAACGGTTTGCCATAAAAAGATTCATGTTAATCCATTATTCTACCGCTATGCCGACACTAGCATAAACTGAGTGAAAAGTAAGTATACTTAGAAATTGCGGAGAGTTGTAGCCCTATGTTCCACGGGGAACAATGAGAGCTAAGCCAAGACCTGAAACTACATGCTTTTTTACAATCAACCATAAGATCTCTACAAAACGATACAATATTGTTGTGTATCTTACCTGCTTTACTGGTTCTACTTGTTAGTCGTTTTCTGTGAGGATATTTATAACATATAACGGTAATCCATGCATGAATACAATATTCAACTGTGTCAAGAATGTAATCGGTACACATATACAAACACAGTAACAGCGAGTCCTGCTATGGAAAATAACACACCAAAGACTCTTAGTTTCCTGCACATTTATGAGTTGTAAGACACTAGAATAGACATCTACAACAACAAGACGATAGTATTAAACTTGTGCAATATATAAGTTACACGTACATATATGTATTCCATCAAGCACTAGTGAACACATCCGCTGAGGAACACAACTACAACTATTATAGCTTCTGATACCACGCTGCAGCTATGTTAGGCGAAACTAGGCCCTAGCATGGACAACAGGTAACTAATTCTAAAGGGCCTACCCGTCGTAAACCGACATGAGTTAACGGTGTATCAACGTCACTGAACAGTGAACTATATCAAACTAACTAAATGTAGATGTCAATAGAACATTCACTTTGCAATTTCTGCCGGTGTGTCTCCAACGTTAGACATGTTAGATATTATCTAGTATTAACTGTGTATAGTTATGCTTTCTATAGCAGTGCACTTGCCTATCAACAACAGTGTCCTTTCTATAGCAGTGTTATCGCATATCAACAACACTGTCAGCCAGGGCCCGTTAGGACCCGAGCGATAGAAACGAAGAGCAGAATATAAATCTAAATATAGAATACTCGCAAACTGCCATTGGATGAGAGACACGGGAGTTATTTACTATTCTATGAGTCTCCAAGTGAACACGTTTCTTCAAATTCACAATGTTGGAGTCTTGTTTATTCAGTATGGGATAGCTATGCTGCGTTTTTTCCTATTGCTCATCACTTCAAACATGTCAGCCGTCAAGATTTTTTGTTGGTCAATAAACCTTGATATTTAAAAATTATCAAAATAACGATAGGTTGAGGTAGCCAACATGTCGTAATATAAACAATGAGGAAAACTTACTAGACAACTAACTCACCATGTTAACACTTCCACTATCTATTTGAACAGGACAATCAATACCACAACACATTCCCTATTTGTTATCAGTTATATGAGGACTATCATCATATCACTCTGGACATGTCCATAGGTGCTCCGATCTCCACCTCAGCATTCAATATTTGATTAACAGACAACCAACTGATGAGACCGCATTCATTATTCGATTCTATATATCTACATTCTCTTCGTGTCCCGTTTGACAAACGGGGAATCCACAAGAGAATTCCACTATTGCCTTTCTACCAGTGGCGGCTCGTCATTAAGGGCCAGTGGGGCCGGGCCCCACCAAAAATAATGTATAACGTGTATTTACTATTTTATAAATTAAAATACAGCAACCAAAAACCATGATCTATCCGGGAAAAAATGTCTGGCCCCACCACCAAAAATGATCACGAGCAGCCACTGCTTTCTACCAATCGTTTCCGGCGTCAAGCCACAATCTTTCAACTTTTTTCCCGTTATTTTCCATGTTTCATTTTGGCGTCCATGTCTTCTTTTGCCATCCGCTGTCCATCGGACCAATGCCCCTACTGGCACACGACAATCATGTATAATCCAACTTCGTCTTCTAATGATGCACATTAGCTATCGTTTTACTTTGGACAGAAAACCCGCATGATTCTTAAATTTTTTTTAATTTGTAATGTATCCACACTTGCGTATAATGATTATTTGATTAGCCACATATGAACACATTTCTACAAGTACCCATTCGATGATCAATAAATACAACACACATGTCCACTGTCATTGTTAGTAGAAGCAAACAAAAATCCAATAGTCATGCCATGAGGTATATTGGAAAATAAGGTGTTAGATCCTTATTTGTTTTCGACCAGTGGCACACGTTGAGTGATGTCGATAATATCACGATTGGCGTCTATACTTTCCAGTGTTTCCCTGATATCCAGTTGAGACCCCAGTCGACCTAAGATTCGTTCCAACTTCCATTTTGTAATTTGATTTTTGGACCATGCTCGTAAAACGCTTTGAGATGACAGGACATTTTCAGTTACCAAAGAAGCTACCCTACCTTCAAGTGGCGATTCTAGTCACAAGCTGCATCAGTGCAGTCTGACTAAGCAACTCGCCTCTCTAAGTAAAGTTAGTTTCAGATTTTCTCCAGGGCGTCCTTACTTTAGCTGGAGGAGTTGAGAAGCAACATGTAACCACACAATATGTCGACTTGAAAACTAAGCTTTGAGAAAACCTGACAGGCCTCAAACTGACTGCCCTCAAACCTATGGCCCACTGTGGATAAAGCGTCCGACCAGAGATCGCCAAAGAAAAAGGATCATTTGCCTCACACTTTGATCCCTGCCATATGATTCTTTGAACCTTTCTTTTCAGAGTATGCCCAACATATCTCCATCTATCTCTCTTATAACAATTGTTACTAGTGGCTGACCAGACATTTCTCGGATTTAATGACCTCTTTTGAATTCGTTTCATAGTTTGTTCCTTACTGTTAGCATGCATTTATTTTCAAATGCATTCAACTTACTTTTTACATCTTTAGTTATTTTCTAACTCTCGCTGGCAAAGGCTATGAGACAACAATGGAAAAGAAAAATATACCGTGCTGAAAACCAATGTGTTGAACAGACAGACAAAGACATGTAAACTGCGACACGACGCATAAAATGCCATTTCCAGGAGCAACAATAAAAGAAATCACAGAAGACGTGCAAAGACAGACTATGCTCCACTTAACGTGCGTGGCTGAGACTCGGAGTTGACCGGGTACACAAAAAGACCAGTGCCCATCACAAATAGAACGAATATAATGACAAAGAAATTTTCCCGGACTAGATGTAAATGGGGACAAAGAAACAGCTGACCACAGGTTGGACACACCAAGGCATACACACACCATTACACATGTCTGCCGGCGGCTACCATACCTGGGTAACCTATGATGCTAACTCCCGCCTCACTAGTATTAATCTGCTAGGATTATCTACTGTGGGCTACAATGCAAACTAAGGGTGCTTGTGAGACAACACACCTTATACATGCCCCCTTTTTATACAGAATGTAATTAGTAGTGTATACTGTCGTGTCACGGTAAACCGCATAGCGTGACTAATGGTTTCGTTAAGTTAATTGCATGTCCTTTACAGGACTTTGCGAATCAACTCTAGCTTTTTAACGCTGTTTGTGATTTTTATAGGCATTATTAGGCAGTAGTCTATAAAGAAGTAAATGGTGGAAGAGAAGGAGAAGTTTGCTGTTGCTTTCTGAACGGGTGGTGTCATCGTCCTTTTGTAAAAATCCACCGAGTCACTATCCCCTAGGCCACAGACGCCACCGCGACTAATGATTTAGTGAATCATAAATGTAATCTCAATGCTTACAACTGGGCTCCTGTGTTAATAATAATCTTAAGGTCTCTAATAACATTCATATAAGAAATCTGGAATAATTGCAGCACCGACACGTTGGCGATTGTCTGCCAAAAGACTGACTTGTTAATGGTGTTAATGGAATAATGATAGTGAGGAAGAGTGTTTGTAAAAACTGATATGAAATGAAATGCGTACAACTGGGCTCCTGTGTTAATAATAATCTTAAGGTCTCTAATAACATTCATATAAGAAATCTGGAATAATTGCAGCACCGACACGTTGGCGATTGTCTGCCAAAAGACTGACTTGTTAATGGTGTTAATGGAATAATGATAGTGAGGAAGAGTGTTTGTAAAAACTGATATGAAATGAAAATCGTGGCACATCCGTTACAGGATGTCACCATCAACCACAGTCAACTAGTCGTTGATTTTCTAGACATCACTTATACGTTTAGTAGTTTGTCATAGCTTTCTGAACGGTATAATATACCAAATTATATACCAACGGCAAAAGATCAAAACACACCGCAAGATAATTTTAATGTACAACAAAATAAGTCAATGTTTCGATAAGAAAGCCTTTATCAAATGAAGGATTTTTTTGTTGTTCAATCATTTACAATGTAAATAATGTAGAAATATGTTCACTTAACTCGACGCGTATATTTACGTTTAAATTATCATTGCGACATGGCATATACTAAACAAATGTTAAAGAATGTAGTTGAATCAGGCGGACTGTATATGGGTGTGTCTCTTACTGAGTCGATCTAGCATAATGACACTCAGATGAATTAGAAATGTAGTTTAACATTGCAGACTGTATATGTATGTTACCTTTACAGTGTCGGCCTAGCGCAGTGGCAATGAAAAAAATTTAAAAAAAATTCACGGCATGGCAGTAATGGGCAATCAATTTTAACCGATCCCAGAGGTGTATCGAATATTACACTCTGGACTCTGTGCTAAACAAACTTAGTTTAGGAAAAGTACACACACAAAATATCCACCCTTTTAAATCTCTCTCCGCCCGAGTGGTTACGGGGCCCAAATTTGGGATGTAAAGAATAGAACCACTGTTACCTACCACGCATGTCGTAAGAGGCGACTAAGGATGTTTGGCTGAAATCGGATGCACGTGTCCTAAACATGTAGAAGTCTATATGTTTAGGGGCCTACCAAAGCAATGGGCAACGTATACACGTTCTAGGCAAAGATCAAACATATCACAAAGAGTGATTAAAATTGGTCGTAAAGAACGAACTGGTTGTAAAGAAGAAGAAGAAGAAATATCTCTCTCGCCTCTCTCTCTCGCTGTGTATATATATTTATGTGTGTAATAATAATAATTTTAATTTGTTAGTAAGTGCCATTTAAAAGTAATTTCTTCAAATCTCTGATCTTACAAGTAAAACAGGTGATGTGTGAAAACTAACTTAGATGATGCGGAGACAGGAAAACATCTTACAAGTAAAACAGGTGATGTGTGAAAACTAACTTAGATGCTGCGGAGACAGCAAAACGTCATTACTACCATCAACCCACAATCCTTTTCAATTTCTCATCGTCCTCGTTACGGTAATTCCGTAACTACCAGTTTTCTTACTTAAGTGTTCGCTCACGCAATGCATGTTTCAATCCACCAGGCTCCCATATATCTGCAAGATACCTGTACTAACTTAACCAGACCAAGAAATGCGCGTGTGCAAGTGAAGTTAACTACTCTTGCTCAGGTGAGATTGCACTCCTCACTCTTGATATATATAATCCCTCCCCGCTGCTTTGTGTTACTCTTCATTAGACATGTTACAAATCAGATCTTTTCTGCATGTTTCCAGATGAAATATGTAAGTATAATGATCTAAGAAAACAGAAATACTCATTACGTGTTTTAACGTGCACTGAAAAAATATGTAATGAGAAAAGAGTGAAGTAAAAACTAGTAGACAAAATGAACGGTCTTGCAAAATATGTGAAAATATGTTTCTGCAATAAATATTTCTTCAACAAAACAACCAAGTCAAGTCTTCTTCTTCTTCTTTGCGTTTGTTCTTTACGACCAATTTTAATCACTCTTTGTGATATGTTTGATCTTTGCCAAGAACGTGTATACGTTGCACATTGGTTTGTAGGCTCCTAAACGCATAGACTTCTACACGTTTAGGACATGTGCATCCGATTTGATCCAAATCTCCTTAGTCGCCTCTTACTACTAAGAATGCGTGGCATGTAACAGTAGTTCTATTCTTTACACCCCAAATTTGGGCCCCGTTAACCACTCGGGCGAACAACCAAGTAAAGATCAAATAGTCGCTTCATGCGCATGACAGAAAGTTGGATTGGAATATAAAAAGTGATTTGTTTATTTAATGCGTTTGCATTAACTCCATATCTACGTAGAAGACTTGAATATATGATACCAGAGATTTATATTCATATCTAACTTTATTCCGTGAGGATTCAAAAGATTATTTACTACCTTTTACGGTTTTTCTTAAATGGTTCGGACACGCATTAAGGTTACCACAAAACAGTCTCACACAAAGAGCACTAGCAGATACAACGGTAATAGACCCAGAGGACGACTGCGTATACGATGGATCGACGGAATATCCACCAGACTAAATCCCACCTTGTACAGAGCGCACTTCGACCTGACGCCGAAATACAAAACAGGGATAGAGAATAGATAGATCGTTTTCTTGCTGAAGACGGTTCTTTATAACTCAATCAATCAAGTGCCATGCCTGCCGGCGTAGGCGATCATGTCTCTCCACAACTCTCTTTGCTTGGTGCATGTAATCAGTTCTGACGTCGATATTTTGTCGAACCATGATGTCAGGCCATCCAACATCTTCTCCTCTGTCTTCCACGATCTCTCCTTCCCTGAATTTTACCTGTAGTCACCAAATGTTCTAAACCTTCTCTTCGCATTATATGCCCGAAGAACCTTGATTGTCGGATTCTTATTCTTTTGATAAGGTTTCTTTGTGTGCAGGCCTGATTTAAAACCTCCACGTTTGTTTTCTTTGCTGTCCATGGAATTCTCAACATTCTTCTGTAAAACCACATCTCTGTGGCTTCCAATGATCGTATTGATTGTTTGTTCAGTGTCCATGATTCGCTGCCATACATAAGAATTGGTTCAATATAGCATTGGAGTACTCGTTTTCGCAGTGTCATTGGAAGTGAGTTCACGCATAGTGTGTTCTTCATTTTCATAAAAGCTGCTTTCGTTTGAGCTATTCTACTCCTAATCTCGGTTGTACATCTTCCATCTGGTGTTAAGAATGTTCCTAGATACTTGAATCGATGGACTTGTTTCAGTGTTGTGTTATTTATTTTGATATTGCATGTTGGTGTTTCTTGTTTCTTGGAGACAACCATAACCTCTGTTTTCTTTATATTCATGCTTAATCCTTTCTTTTCACTTTCTCTCACTAGTATGTCTATCAAGTCTTGCAGATCGTGTTCATTTGTAGCCATGAGAATTGTGTCATCAGCGTACCTTAGGTTGTTTATATTTTGTCCACCGACTGCTATTCCTGTCTTTTCTTCTATAGATCTCATGATGTTTTCGCTATATAAGTTGAATAGGTCTGGTGAGAGTACGCACCCTTGTCGTACTCCTAACTGTATCGCCTGATAGATTCCAATCTTACTCTCTAGTCTAATGGCTGCGGTTTGTTGCCAGTACAAATTCTTGATCAGTCTAAGATCTTTACCATCAATATTTATACTTTCTAACATGCTGATTATTTCTCCATGTTTTACTTTATCGAAAGCTTTCGCGTAGTCTATGAAACATAGGTATAAGTCCAACTTCATTTCTATTGATCTTTCCATTATTGTTCTTATTGTATATATTGCGTTGTTTGTTCCTCTGCGTTCAACAAAGCCACATTGTTCTTCCTTAACTTCTGGTCTTATTTTGTTTCGTACCCTTCTCATAATAATGCTGAAAAGTAGTTTTGTTACGTGACTCATGAGGCTGATTGTGCGGTGTTCTTCGCATTCTATCGTGCCTGCTTTCTTTGGTAGTGCTATACAAATGGATTGTCGTAAATCTTTGGGTACATATCCAGTGTTGTAGATGTCATTGAATAATTTTGTTAAAACGCCTATGCCCAATTCGCCTGTTGCTTCTATTTCTTCTGTTGTTATGTTGTCTGGTCCTGGGGTTTTTCCTTTTTCGTGTGTCTTATGGCATTGATAACTTCTGATGGAAGTATTTGTGGTTCTTTATAACACTTAGTATTTTACTTATTTATATTTTGCAAAAAAGGAAAGAAACTAATTTCAGTCTCATTTTTTTAAAAGGGATACATTTTTATTCTATTAATGTTGTATACTTGACGCAGTGCTATTGAATGATAGCCGCCCGAGTTGTTACCGGGGCCCAAATTGGGGTGTAAAGAATAGAACCACTGTTACCTGCCCCGCATGTCGTAAGAGGCGGCTAAGGAGGTTGGACGTGGGACTAGCTACCCCACACCGTAAAAAACACTAGATGGCTGCAGAACGGAGAGCAAACCGAGTAAACGCTGGCTGAAATCGAACACAACGCCGAAGGAAAAGCACTAGAGCTCCAAATGGTGCTGAAGATGTGACGTAAAACAGACCAATGCTAAGGCTGCGTGAATCAGATTTCCAAATGAATATAATTTATGGGGAAGTCTGGTACATCGGTCTGGGCGGTGATTGCGAGAAAGAGAATGATAGCGAGCAAGAATTGTAAACATTTGATAAGACGAAGTAAATATCAGAAGTAAATTATATGAACAATTATGATCAATATCAAAGAAACTAATCTATGATAGTAATCAAAACAGAGGAAATGAACAAGTTGAACACAGAAGCTGAGAGTGAGACACTAGAACAAGTATCAAGCTTTGTGTATCTGGGAAATATAATAATGTATGATGGAAGACGTATATGGTAGAAATGTAGACAATGAACAACAGATGGAAACAGAACCGAGGTTTTGTAGTTGTGAATGTTCAGAAGAGTCGAGAGAAAATCCCCAAGGAAAAGAAAAAACTAATGAAGTGCTGCAGCAACTAGAAATGAAAAGAGAATTACTCAAAGAAATAAAAATGTAGACACATACGGTATTTTGATCCCAATAACAGACCTGATGGAAACGCATTGTTAAAGAATATAGTGAAAGTAAGAAAGAAATGGAAAGACAGAGATACAATTGAGAGAGAAACATCGTGAGGTGGGAAGACAACGGATTGTTAGAATATACCTCCGATGTGGGACACAAGCTGATGATGATTTTTTCCATGTTTTCCACTGCGCATAACTATCACACCAACAAACAGTGAGTAAGATGTGAAGAACGAGTCCAAGAGAAGCTGAAAGAATTTTACAATACACAACAAGTACACGCACTCAAAGAATCAACAGTTTTCGTGAAGAGGACAAAAACAGAAACTGGTAGCAGCAAAAACAAATGAAGTAAGTGAGTTTGTGGAAAAATAAATGAATCGTGTCTCTACCAACATAGAAAACTTATTAATGTCAGCAAAATGAGCATCCAGTTTGTGGAAAAATAAATGAATCGTGTCTCTACCAACATAGAAAACTTATTAATGTCAGCAAAATGAGCATCCAGTTTGTGGAAAAATAAATGAATCGTGTCTCTACCAACATAGAAAACTTATTAATGTCAGCAAAATGAGCATCCAGTTTGTGGAAAAATAAATGAATCGTGTCTCTACCAACATAGAAAACTTATTAATGTCAGCAAAATGAGCATCCAGTTTGTGAAGAAATAAATGAATCGTGTCTCTACCAACATAGAAAACTTATTAATGTCAGCAAAATGAGCATCCAGTTTGTGAAGAAAAAATGAATCGTGTCTCTACCACATAGAAAACTTATTAATGTCAGCAAAATGAGCATCCAATTTGTGAAGAAAGAAATGAATCGTGTCTCTACCAACATAGAAAACTTATTAATGTCAGCAAAATGAGCATCCAATTTGTGAAGAAAGAAATGAATCGTGTCTCTACCAACATAAACTTAATGTCAGCAAAATGAGCATCCAGTTTGTGAAGAAAGAAATGAATCGTGTCTCTACCAACATAAAACAGCAAAATGAGCATCCAGTTTATGAAGAAATAAATGAATCGTGTCTCTACCAACATAGAAAACTTATTAATGTCAGCAAAATGAGCATCCAGTTTGTGGAAAAATAAATGAATCGTGTCTCTACCAACATAGAAAACTTATTAATGTCAGCAAAATGAGCATCCAGTTTGTGAAGAAAGAAATGAATCGTGTCTCTACCAACATAGAAAACTTATTAATGTCAGCAAAATGAGCATCCAGTTTGTGAAGAAAAAAATGAATCGTATCTCTACCGATACCGATGATTTATGAACGTGAGTAAAATGACATTGTCTGTAAGGGTCATGATTGTCTCACCTACAATCGATATTTATGAATCTAATCAATAATAGCCATCAAGCACAAACTGATTTCTGTGATGCTTTTTTATTTAATAGGGCAGCTTCTCTAGGCTCATACCTTAGTCGCCTCTTACGACATGCTTTGTAGGTTCGTAGTGTTACTATCCTTTTCTCCCCTTGCGAGCTCCGGTAACACTCGGACGGTACGTCATGTATAAGACAGTTCTATTCATTCTACTCTGTCTTTACTTCAATCAATCTATCAGTTCTATTCATTCTACTCTGTCTTTACTTCTATTCATTCTACTCTGTCTTTACTTCTATTCATTCTACTCTGTCTTTACTTCTATTCATTCTACTCTATCTTTACTTCAATCAATCTATCGGTTCTATTCATTCTACTCTGTCTTTACTTCTATTCATTCTACTGTCTTTACTTCTATTCATTCTACTCTGTCTTTACTTCTATTCATTCTACTCTGTCTTTACTTCTATTCATTCTACTCTGTCTTTACTTCTATTCATTCTACTCTTCTTCTATCATTCTCTGCACTTCTATTCATCTACTCTGTCTTTACTTCTATTCATTCTACTCTGTCTTTACTTCTATTCATTCTACTCTGTCTTTACTTCTATTCATTCTACTCTGTCTTTACTTCAATCAATCTAACGGTTCTTCTATTCATTCTACTCTGTCTTTACTTCAATCAATCTAACGGTTCTTCTATTCATTCTACTCTGTCTTTACTTCAATCAATCTAACGGTTCTTCTATTCATTCTACTCTGTCTTTACTTCAATCAATCTAACGGTTCTTCTATTCATTCTACTCTGTCTTTACTTCAATCAATCTAACGGTTCTTCTATTCATTCTACTCTGTCGTTACTTCAATCAATCTAACGGTTCTTCTATTCATTCTACTCTGTCTTTACTTCAATCAATCTAACGGTTCTTCTATTCATTCTACTCTGTCTTTACTTCAATCAATCTAACGGTTCTATTCATTCTACTCTGTCTTTACTTCAATCAATCTATCCCATCTTCCCTATTTAATATGGGTACTTTGTCATTAGCCGGCCACAACTGACAGGAAGACCTATTTTTAGAAATTGTCGGAAAGTGTCATCTATTTTTAGATATGTTGTAAATAGTCGTGGACAGTCCACTTTGGGACCCAGGTAGGTCAAGCATTAGTATGTGGATACATATACAGTGATAACAACACACATACAGCGAGGAAAGGAGGAACAATTATATTATAGGAAAAAAACCCACAGAAATTGCCTAACCCTAACCCTGCCACAAAATATATGTAGTATGTCAATATAGTATGTCGATACATATACAGTGATAACAACACAAATACAGCGAGGAAAGGAGGAACAATTATATTATAGGAAAAAACCCCACAGAAATTGCCTAACCCTAACCCTGCCACAAAATATAAAAACTTGCGATTGTTTGTTACTACTTAATTTTTTTTTTAAAAGCCGAAAACGAAAGGTTTTTCAACATGAAACCCTAAAAACGCAAATGGAATAAACCGCGCAGACTGTTCGACCTTTGGAAACCACTGGACAATCCCCGACACGCCTACGGGGTTTACCCGGAACTCGTTGTTCAGGTCTTTTTGCGGCCGGCTAATGACAAAGTACCTTAATATGTTCTTATTATATATACGCTATTTACTGACACATTAATTCAAACTGTCTTGTCGTTGTCTCCACTGTATGACTGCTACTTATACTTTAGGTCTAACAACAAACACCAGTTTTTTTAAAAATTACATTCCAATCCCTCGTCTCCAATCCAAACAGCTTTATAAATTTCAAAATTTCAAGTTCTCCCGGTTTCAACGCACCTATGAATTCAACATACATACAAGAAAGTTATAAATAAACATACAGATGGGCGTTATTTGTAAGTGCACACACAAAATACAGATTCAACCAACTGTGAAATATTTCAGGTGAGAAAATCTTTAGTCAAACCAGGCAACAGACGCCCGTTATTGGTGACGTCATTCACTATCTCCCATGGATCGCAGTGTGTTTCTCAATCGGTGTCGCTGTTTGAACACACAGAAGCTCATAGTGTGTCAACTTTGTCAAATAATGAGAACATCAAAAACTATCAGAAAAAATGTGAGCATATAATAACTTAGTGCAGCATGTTCGTACTTTAATTAGTCTATTAACAACTAATAGTGGTTTGGGGGAAGGGGGAGAGTTAAGTATATTGTTCGCACAAGTAAAAACATTTGCTATGTGTTGTCTTCTCTTCAACTTTCACATGGTTTGGCTCTTTTCACAGCGAGTTCGATTATGTCAAGGTTTCAATTCTCTTACTGTACATTTACGCATTCTGATGGCTGCATCCTAACACTTTAATACTACGAATTTTTTTTTATTTTTGCATTGTAATTGATCGAAATACAAAGATACTTGTACATTATCATAAAACAAAATACATGAAAGATTGTAACTCAAGTCAATTAGAAGATTATGTGAATTCTAGTTGGAAATACAAGAGACATTTTGCCGACGGGAAATTACTATGTAATATAAACACTCTTCAAAAAACCTTTATAAGCAGACAAATTTGAATGGCTCGCTGGTTGTGTTCATAAGGACGCTCGTATTGCTAGGTTAGGCGGTGGGTGTTGTAAGAAATGAGAGTAAGTGGTTCGAATCCTGTGTTTGTCTACATGACTTACAAACATAATACGCATGTGGTCAGTATACTCGTGCTATCAATTATGTACAAAGAAAATTTCTTGGTGAAGAAATATCTTAGAATATTAGCGTCCTGCTACTAATCCTATAATTAAGTAGATAATTGCACAAATAAAACTTCTGATATTTTCCTATTTAAAAAAAAATACTGAAAGCTGAAAGAATATTATTCTAAAACTAAGATGGATGCAATCAAAATCACATTTAAACAAATGATTATAATGCAAACTCGTCAACTTGAAAGACAAATAAAAGTATACATTTTATTTGGAATATAGGAGGGTTCTGATATTATACATTTGCCCTATATTTATATATATATATATATATATATATATATATATATATATATACAGTGGCGGTTCGTGGTAATTTTTGGTGATGGGAACAGACAAACAATTTCGGAAAAATCAAGGTTTTTAGGCTAGGTTTATATTTTAGTAGTTACTATTATTTGTCTATTCCGCAAAGTTATTCCCCTTTACTATAATGATTTGACACCGCATGCGCAAATAACAAACGGGACAACGTTGCGCCAGGGTAAGTGAGCTGACACTGACCAAGACCCTACTCCACCTCCTCTTGGTGACCCTGGAAATAGACAAAAGATCATGTCTGGCTAAGTTGGTAAGGATCGAGAGAGAGCTACTCTGGTATAGGTAATAAAGCAAACGCAGACGCGCCTCTTGGGTCCTAAATACTAGTGAATGCACGCATCTTCTGCCGATGTCTAATGAAAAAGTTGCATAAATGCAAAGCAAATGTAAAAATAACGTACGAGTCGCGTGTAAGAGTATACTCTCCTCCTGAATCAATGGTCAACCATAATTGCCAGCTCTCATTGCAAGAAAGCCGGACATTCTCCCCCACGCACTGTAGACAAAATGGTGAAAACTCATAATTCCTGGGATTCAACAACAACTAAAATATATACCATATAACTAAGGTACAAAAGAGATCCCTATAACCTACCGTTGACCACAGTCCTTCACCATGAAATAGCAAACAATAAAAATAACTTTGCTTTTCTTCACTGACAGTTTACCACGATTTTTTACTAAACCACTTATTATTGAAAGTCCTCGTTTTCTTGCCATCTTGTTGCACATATACAAAGCTATTTGACTGATGTGCACCTAGCCGTTTAATTTCAAGCTTTTCTTCTATTTTTAACGAAGGAAACGGATTTCGTAACAAATAATCCACTTGATTCATTTTGAGTAAGCCACAACTTCAAAAGTAGGTCACAGCTTGTCAATCGCAAATGAGTGTGCGTTGTAGAAGACATATGTATATTGAATAAGAAACAGACGATTACCGTTAACGATTATAATAATATTTAGTTACATATTTCTATTAATGCATATCCGTTTCTACTATTTTATATATAATTTGTGATTCAATCGATAATTATACAAAGTACTATTTAATCAAGAGTCGTCGTTTAACTGTTAATTGGTTGATCACTTAGGAACTGAGCTTCCGGTGAATAAAATGACAAATAAAATTGTTTGGGCAATTATTATTAAAGGTAGCGGTCAAAGGTAAGAGATCGCAAATGTTACATCGTCAGTAGAGAATTTTAAAACGACCCGATAAAACATAGTGCACTTATATATATGTCAAGCGTTATAGAGAGAAGTTGAATTTGAGACCGTATATAATATTTATATTTTAGTGTTAAATATTCAACTTTCGAAGCTAATCAGTGTCAAGTTAACAATAATAATTGCGAACAACATTTAAAAAAATAAGTACACGTTAATTATTTTTGGTTTGGTAGGCCTGTTCTTACTGGCCCCTAATGACCATGGATGTATACTAATTGGAGGAAAAATATGTTGAATTTTAGATTTCAGAATGTGTGTGATATTTTAGCGCTATATATCAACTTTCAAAGCTAATCAGTATCCTGTTGAAAGTAATAATTATAAACAAATAATGTCTGAAATAATAAGTACACGTTACTCAATATTTTTGGTGGGCCTGGCCCACTGGCCTTAATGACGAACGCCCTGTAATTATATATATATATATATATATATATATATATATATATATATATATATATATATATATATATATATATATATATATATATATATATATATGCCGACGATTTAAAAATATCAAGTACTGCATACCAAAGACCTATCTATATTCAACTCGAATGCTATGAACCAGGAAAATATTATTTTCTGGGTTTTTTCTTGTTTAAAAAAGTTTCCCCGACAGAAGCCTAGTTTCTCTGATTTTTTTTTTCTAGTTTGAGAAGCCACGAACCAGATGCTCTTTTGAGTGTAAGGTGCACATATCTCGTGGCTGAGTCATGGGACACACATCACAAACATTTGTACGCATGCATTTGTGTACATTTGTATACATACAGCCCGTACTTGTTCAGACATGGCGACAATATCGAAGGATTATGGCTCCAGACTGCGTGCTGTGTGCGCGTACGTGTAGTAACAAAACATGTGGTAACGTCTAACAGTAACAAGTGTATGCCGACAGTTATATAATTAATATTAAAATAAAAGCACACTCGGCAAGTCTATTGTTTAATTTGCCTTCTTTCTTCTCATCCATTCCATCCTAGCCGCTTTTAACTCTATCATCTATTCCATATACTCCACGTTAGTCTTTTGGATTGATTGATAGGACAATCATCATTGCACTTCGGTGAGTAACCATGTGTGCTCCGATCTTTTCTTACACGAACTCCGTAGCACCGGCGAGTCTCCAATGTAATTGTGAAGATGGTGAAGATATTTTGTAGGAATTTTATTTTAAATCTTATCTAATGAATTTTGCCCAGGCAGCGGCTTTACAGCCTGCTCTTTTCGATTTTGAACTGCCAAGGGTTCTTTTACGTGCTGAAATTGAACACGTTACTAACGTTTCATCGTCCGTCTCGACTGAGGACTATGAACTCGATCTCACCTACACTGAGATCTCTGGAACAATATCCAGATGGCTCTACAAGGGAGCGAACCTTTAGTCTCTTTCTCTCATGCACTCCACTTTAGTCTCTCGAACTCTCACCTACTTACCTGGTCTCACTATAAACACAAGAGCATTAGCTACAGTATCGTTACTACTACCAAAGGTCTCCCAGACTAGCACTGCTGTCCTGAAATATGAACTGAGCATCAGAAATACTCGATACACCGCATATTGTGTATCAATAATGTGTACTAGTTATTTCCCACTCATGTACACAGTTTTGTACATTACTACAAATAATAATTACAGCATATATATTTTCTCACTTTCTCTTTTAAAAAGATTCTATGTCCCATTTAGCTGCTGAATCTAGCTCCTGTAACAAGTCAGATTTTACTTTGACTCATAAAATTCAGGCAATCTTTCTTTTTATTATATATTCTGAGTGCCTAAAGAATCGACCTTGTTTAATACAGCAACTGATGCGTAAATCCAACACACCGCATATTATCGACAGCTCTCACTTTATCTCTGTGTGCTGGGGCCCGGTGATAAGTTCGGTCAGTAGTAGTAGTAACACTAAGTGATTAGATAACAATAAAAACCCAATAGTTTCCATAAGAGTGCACTCAGTCAGCATTGTGGTATAAAAGTACATATAATAACAGATGCATGACAAATATGTATAAGCTGTAGAAGTAAATCAAGCGATGGAAATATAGCAATAATGTGTATATCGCTACTAAACGTAGTATGAAATAAATGGACAACATCAGCAGTGGTACCAATAAACATTCCACCCCAAGTCAACATGCCAATACATGTACATGCGAGTTTTAAATAAATGTTTAAAAATCGCTCACATAATGATCTCTTTTTTTTCGATCCAGAAGCACTTGAGCTTCGGCTCTTCGGTTCGATTGACATCGTAACCCTTCGGTGCCACGAACACCGTAAATCTGGAGAACCTGTGGTTTTTCTGCCAGTCCGCGGAATTGAACCCGCACTCAAAGAGGGCTTGTCACTAGCAATCCAACGCGCTACGAACACGCTGGGCAGGCGGGCAATGATCATCTCTTAACATCTGTTTATAGAATAAACGATTTAGTGAAGCTCTTTGCTTTGGAAAGCTAGCTGGACTCGTCTGTAGGCTAGGCAATGGGTGCCGTACAAATTAAAGGTTTGTGGTTCTAATCCATCATGGAAGAAGGCATACCGGCAAAGAGAAGAAGAGGAAGACCACGAAGAAGACGGATTCATGATGTAACTGATGGTTTGAACATGACGGCTGCAAAGGCAGAACATCTGGCCTACGAGAGAGAGAGAGAGATTCCGGAGGACTGTTGGGGTGGCAAAGTTCTGCTCAGGACAAGCTATTTGATGATGGTTCGAATCCTGTTTTTGTTTGTAATTTGTATATCCTGGACATCAATACTAGATATCAACTAACAATATGAATCAAATATCTAAATATTAGAACGAGAAACAACCAAGTGATAAATAGTAAGTACTTGCGTACAAACCCACATCTTATCACACTGCCAATAATTGATGTAGTCCGACATATCGAGAAGGGGTAAAGAAAAGCGGCAAGTGGGAGATAAGATTCTTGAGAGCAGTCAGAAATGTTACCTGCAAAGTCTGAATGAGAAATGACATGAGGACAAAAAGTGTAGGAACTAAAGTTGACATGGTTTAACCTATTTATTGAGGAGAAATATAAAGTAACTTGGTAGTACCATGATAATAAAACATAAGTAGATGATGCTACGTGCTTGCAATAATACAAGATTTGCTCTTAGACAATGAGGAAGACTGAGAACCAAGAGCTAGATGGATAAACACCCACCCCCAAATCCTTTCGTTCTGTAGCTGTCATGTCATATAGTCCGTTCAACTTGTCATGCCCGCAGATAAAAATGTGTATCTTTTTAACCATTTGATGAAATAACCTGAAAACATGTTCTTGACGCAACAAAATATATTTTGCCATTCAAAACATCATACCATCTAGAAGTTGCCTTCTTTGTGCTATATATTTAACGCGTCCATTGGCATGGCTGGAGAAAGCTAATGTTTACATGCATTTAATACAGTGACTATAAAAATAGTAATATTCAGGATGAAACCCATAGTTTTTTTTAACGATTCTTGTATTTCCCCCGCACCAATTCAAAACGCGGTTGACCGTGGTAAACAAATACGTCATAAGTGCGACACGGACTTTTAGCTAAAGGTGTATATCGAAATTAGCGTCAGTTTATTGGGTCATATTGTTGACTTCTCAACACAGACACTGATATAACATTTCTAATGACTTGGAAGTTGCAATGCAAAAAGTGTCATTAATACTATATGAACACTTACGCAAAGAGGCACATATTGGTCATCTGTACCTCGGTATACAAGAACAAGAGAAAAGATATATCTTATTGTAGTGATACCTCCCTATCACATATGTTAGCACACGCACATTGTACAGAAGACGTAGCGATTTGACAAGAACGTCTCCAAGTAGCCCCACCATTGCCAGTCCCAAGACTGAGCGTCAAAGGAGAATGGCATTATGACATGGCAGCTAACTTTAACTGTAATGTAAGTTAATTAAAAACAATAATACAACTAAGTCTACATTTCTTGTTTATTTCATGACTTATTGAAGTATCAACAGTGGCCCCATGTATAAGCTGTATCATCCCAGCTTATACATGGGGGCCACTGTTGATACTTGCAATAGTCTCATGCCTTTGCATGAGGCTTGTCATCAAATGTCATATTGGTGCGTTTACTGTAAAAGCTAAAATTTCGTTTCAAACTCGCCAAATATGCCACCACCATCAAAGGAAACCGTTATATTTATATAGTTAAAGCATCGCAGTCGTCTCGAACTAAATGAAAATCGTGCATATCCTTTTTACAGGACGTAGCCATCAACAATAGTAAACGAGTCGATTTTCTAGACACCACTTATACGTTCAATAGTTTGAAATTGCTTTCTGAACGGTGAGGTCTATTTTTACAGTTTGTAAAAGTACAAAGGAACAATTTTGCTTCCAAACTTGCCCGCCGCGGCGTTTGAACCAGGTAACCTTGGGTTGTGAGCGAGCTCACTACCGTTTAAGCTACAAACACTCACTGAATAGTTCACACAAACATGACGCGGGTCAACATCATCACCTTTTTTTTTTATCTCAGAGATTTGCCGAATACAGAAACGTCTGTGTGATATCCCGATTATAATTATCAAAGATTCTTAATCATTTCTCTTTTGTCAGCTGCTAAAGAATTCTATTTAGCTCATGAACTATTTCTATAATTTGCTTTTGCGACAGTCAACATATGACGTAATGTTGAACTAACAATATTAAACAGTCAGACCAAATGACCATAGTCTATATATATGGAATTCCCATAGGTTCAGAAAAAGGCATTTCGTGAAACACATCCCTAACGGAGACACGTGAGTTTGATGATCGTTTAGTGCAGACTTGGGATGGTCCGCATTCTGGGCAAGATTTGATTATTACGCATCCTTGGTTAAAACCTTGAAACCATGCCGTCAGACAAGTAGAAATAGAAGTTATTGTCGCCCGAGTGGTTACCGGGGCCCAAATTTGGGGTGTCAAGAATAGAACCACTGTTACCTGCCACTCATGTCGTAAGAGGCGACTAAGGAGATTTGGCTGAAATCGGATGCACATGTCCTAAACTTGTAGAAGTCTATGCGTTTAGGGACCTACCAAACCAATGTGCAACGTATGCACGTTCTAGGCAAAGATCAAACATATCACAGAGTGATTAAAATTGGTCATAAAGAACTAACGCAAAGAAGAAGAAGAAGAAGTTATTGCAGAAATTCTACAATGGTCGAAAATTGTGTTTCCAAAACATGAGACAGAATAGAATAATAGACAACACCATGGTAGAAATTCTACAGCAACATAGACACAATATCAACCAATGCGACACATTTCGCCAAGAGACGAAAACTAAAGTTGTCGACAGTGCCTTGCTGCAAAAGTCGATAAATAAAGTAATTTAAAAAAAAGGTCGATAAAAACTCTACAAAATATTGGCATTCGGAATTTACTACAATATTATAATTTGGTTAAGTCATGTGGCGTAATAAATGATATTGGCCAAGATTTGTTCTCCTGGATTCACAGCGTGAACATGCCCAAATAATGCAAGCGAGGAACACATGACTGTACTTACGAGCCAGAGTCCAGGAGTTGAACGCGCATTCTGGAAGAGTTAGGCGTAGGACTAGTATCGTCCATGCAGGTGTTGATGACTTCCTTACTAGAAGAACTGCCATGTTTCGTCAAAGTGTGGTCTCGGTTAGTTATACCTTCCGCATTGATTGTCTCACTCACCTGCCTGCACTGTGAAATAAGACAAGTGCTCACCACATATAATATGCATACATCAAGCCTGGGTGAACTGAGGAGGAGGAGGTAGGATGAGGGTGTTGCTGAAGTTGATGCTTTCAATAACTACCTCTAGTGTTAGACTCTCAACATACAACTATCTCTAGTACTAGACTCTCAACATACAATATCTAGTGCTAGACTTTCAACATACACCTATCTCTAGTGCTAGACTTTCAACATACAACTATCTCTAGTGCTAGACTTTCAACATACAACTATCTCTAGTGTTAGACTTTCAACATACAACTATCTTTAGTGCTAGACTTTCAACATACAACTATATCTAGTGCTAGACTTTCAACATACAACTATCTCTAGTGCTAGACTCTCAACATACAACTGTCTCTAGTGCTAGACTTTCAACATACAACTATCTCTAGTGCTAGACTTTCAACATACAACTATCTTTAGTGCTAGACTTTCAACTTACAACTATCTCTAGTGCTAGACTTTCAACATACAACTGTCTCTAGTGCTAGACTTTCAACATACAACTACCTCTAGTGTTAGACTCTCAACATACAACTATCTCTAGTGCTAGACTTTCAACATACAACTGTCTCTAGTGCTAGACTTTCAACATACAACTATCTCTAGTGCTATACTTTCAACATGCAACTGTCTCTAGTGCTAGACTTTCAACATTCAACTGTCTCTAGTGCTAGACTTTCAACATACAACTGTCTCTAGTGCTAGACTTTCAACATTCAACTGTCTCTAGTGCTAGACTTTCAACATACAACTGTCTCTAGTGCTAGACTCTCAACATACAACTATCTCTAGTGCTAGACTTTCAACATACAACTGTCTCTAGTGCTAGACTTTCAACATACAACTATCTCTAGTGCTATACTTTCAACATTCAACTGTCTCTAGTGCTAGACTTTCAACATTCAACTGTCTCTAGTGCTAGACTTTCAACATACAACTGTCTCTAGTGCTAGACTTTCAACATACAACTATCTCTAGTGCTTCTACATTCAATGCTCTAGTGCTAGACTTTCAACATTCAACTGTCTCTAGTGCTAGACTTTCAACATACAACTGTCTCTAGTGCTAGACTTTCAACATACAACTGTCTCTAGTGCTAGACTCTCAACATACAACTATCTCTAGTGCTAGACTTTCAACATACAACTATCTCTAGTGCTAGACTTTCAACATACAACTGTCTCTAGTGCTAGACTTTCAACATACAACTATCTCTAGTGCTAGACTCTCAACATACAACTGTCTCTAGTGCTAGACTCTCAACATACAACTGTCTCTAGTGATATACTTTCAACATACAACTATCTCTAGTGCTAGACCAGCGTTTTTTTAAAGTGGGTGGTACGCTCCAGTGGCTGAAGCGTTCTGGGCGATAGTGGGTTCAGAAGAATTTGGGGGATGTTCAGGAGATTAGGGATCGGTGGCTCCTTAAAGAAGAAATTAATAATAAATATTTTAAAATAAATTATTTTCGTGATTTTACGATTGAATAATCATTGAAAATTTGAATTCTGTATTTAAATTCCTCTTATGCCCTTCTTACAGGATCCATTTTTTCATCAAATTTCTATTGCATGCATGTAATAATTTGAAAATTATTCATGTATGACAGAAATATATATCAATTTTCTATGTCAAAGATAAAATACAGAGTATGTATATATATATATATATATATATATATATATATATATATATATATATATATATATATATATATATATATATATATATATATTAATACATATATATATATATATATACATACGTGGGGAAAGGGGGCGCGTTGGCAAACTGTTATAATGTGGATGGGGCGTTACAAAGTTTATGTTGTGTAAAGTGGGCGGTGGGCCGAAAAAGTTTGGGAATCTATGTGCTAGACTTTCAACATACACCTACCTCTAGTGCTAGACTTTCAACATACACCTACCTCTAGTGCTAGACTTTCAACATACACCTACCTCTAGTGCTAGACTTTCAACATACAACTATATCTAGTGCTAGACTTTCAACATACAACTATATCTAGTGCTAAACTCTCAACGTATAACATAGAACCATATTTGAAGCTAGATTGTTTGATCTGCGACTACTCATTTGTACAGTATGATCCTGGCTTAGATCGCATCTGACACTCCAAGTCTGAAGGTCATTTCACTATCCACTACCCGTGGTCGCACCTGGTTGTGGTAGATCGTCCCTTCTACCAAGATGAAGTAGAAACCAGAGATACGATAACAGAATGCAGTAACTCGAGTTAGTTTCTCATGTGTCATGTCGACTGAAGTAGGCGATTGCGGATATTCACAACTTCCTATCCATAATGTTAAGCAGTTCTCTGTTATCGATTTTCTTTCATAACACGAACTGTCATTCTCTCTGTCGCCTTGTCTCCTAGTCCGTTAATGTCACCTGTCATTACGATGCACTTCGATCCTTCTTTTCTTCATACAATGTTGCTTATTTCATATACGAAGTGACTATCTTTATGTATACATTGTCATCATTGGCACCTTCTGGTTGCTTATATGTCAGTACAGATATTGTAAAATATTACAGTATCGTCCTTCTCATCGCAATTCAATTTGAAAGCAAGAGTTTACAAACCTAGTTCTATACAGGACAGCTGCGACAAAGCTCTTCGTGTAATGTTACAGGTTGTTAACGATAAACTCATAGATCGTTATCATTACAAATTGGTATTGTGCAGTTGTTATTCTCCTTTACTCTAACAGCGGTGCCACTAAACTATACGTGTACTATGAAGCTTCTTTTTCTTGGTCACGGACCAACAAAGCAATCAGTTGCCGACAAGAATTGTGGATAAAATCTATCTATCTGACGCGGCCCATTGCAGAGTGTCTGAAATCAGGTATTCTCCGCTAAAATGTATTCGCTGTCTTGCTTTTCTCTTCCCTCTGGAGTTCACTGCATGACAAGTCCTGCGATCGTCTCTGAGTCGCAGTCTGCGTACGTGTAGTAAACCATAAATACTATATACTATAATGACACTCGTTATTGTTCAAAATGTCGAAAAATGAGTGTTTGTTTTGTAAAGTGAAGATGTTACTGAAGATTATTTCTAAACCATAACAAATGTGGATATATTATAAAGTCTGATTGCCATACTGTTGTATATCATTGTCTCACTGATGTCAACAATGCACATAGGCATAGGCAGTGGCGGCTCGTGCTCATTTTTGTTGGTGGGGCCAGACACAAATTTTCGGGAAAATCATGGTTTTTGGTTAGGTTATATTTTAATTTGTAAAATAATAAATACATGTTACACATTATTTTTGGTGGGGACCGGCCCCACTGGCCCTTAATGACGAGCCGCCACTGGACATAGCCAAACATGAATCAACAACAAACAAACGATGCCCTCTAGCATACTAGTGTATATGTCTCTGTTACACTGATGTCAACAACATAGACACAGTCATGAGTCGGTAACAAACTTACGTTGTCCTCTAGCATACTGCATTGTATCTTTGTCACACTGATGTCAACAACAAACATAGACAGTCATAAGTCACTACCAAACAGAGACAGTTATGAGTCGGTAACAAACTTACGTTGTCCTCTAGCATACCGCATTGTATCTTTGTCACACTGATGTCAACAACAAACATAGACACAGTCATGAGTCACTACCAAACAGAGACAGAGTCATGAGTCGGTAACAAACTTACGTTATCCTCTAGCATACTGTAGCCCGCTTTCAGAAGATATTTCTCGGATGTCTCAGGGCATTCCAAATTTTTCCCGAAATATATTTGATACGAATCTAATATCCAGAATAGCACATTCAATCACAATTTAATCCATTTCTAGAAAATGCCACAACATCCATTTAGAATGTCCTAGAAGTGCTTAGCAACGAAACACATTTGTTATCTTAAAAATAAACAAAAAACTTTCTCCCATATATTGTAACAGTTAGCCAGGACTTAGATTAAAAACAAACCAAATGTGCAAGAAATTATTGAAAAATATGGTAATCTGCGAATAAGGACAAAAATAAATATCAGAAAAATAAGTTTGCTTATTTGCACAACTTTGACAACTTATTCCTGTCAGCTTTTAACTTTGTTCGGCTTACCAAACTACATTTCGGAACATCAAAAATATACCGTTCTTAAACCCCATCTTATATACATCTTAAACCCACATCAGTCGTTCTTCAAGTTTCTACAGAGAACATAAAATGGAAGTCTCGCAGATTGTAGAAGCCAATGATATCAATATTTGCTGGCATGAAACGAAACAACAAACGCAAGCAAGCAAACAGCGTGAATACAATATGCAACCAACGATGAATGAGACACATCACCGAAACACAATGATCAGGAACCAGAGCGGCCGTGCACTAAAAATAAACAGAAAAAACTAGCACTTAAATGTGAAACTACTTATCATTAGAATTGATGAGTTCTTCTCCAGACACTCGTACAACTGCCAGTCCTCAACATCAAACATCTTCACCTTGGAAACATCAGGCTAGAACCGGTTAACGTTTTCTGCGGTGTAACTTAACAGGCCATGATCGTTTCTTCTGTTACTGCTAGTTAGAATTTATGTCTCATTAAGTTTGTTTGTGTTAAGATATGAATTTTCTCATGCGCCTTTAGAAAATAGTGCATTATCTTGGGAAATTTCCTACTGTCAAATGGTGTATTTTGTAATAGCATTGAACATTTTTAGGGAAGTCCCTTTTATAAAATGGTGGGCATTTTAGGGAATGTATGTAAAAATGTTGATTGTCCACCTCACTGTGAGTGTAAGTAAAATAATATGTTGTGCATTTCGATACAGTTTGTCTATTCAGACTTATATTATGCAGAGAATTGTCTACAATGTGTTGAATCTACAATTATGTAGATGTTCTTTATTGTCATAGCGATGATTGTAAGAAGAGTATAATAAATGAACAAACGCGAAGGTGTGACGACAAGCTTGAGGATATAGAACAATCTGAACGCAGATCATTAACGAGATTTTAGATTTCATTTCTTTAAAAAGTGATTGAATTAGTAGACACCTACCCATACAGTCGTCATATATGTTATCAAGAAGGACGATAGTTACACTGACTAACTTGACATGTAACTATGACATACAGTATGACATGAACAATGTAGACTCGGGGGTCTTTGTTTCCTTGTAGTTTACTGACATATCGTGTCACCTCCTATCTGAATGAACGACGTACAACTGAGCAAGCATTTGCTGATGCGATAATATTTAAGCTGTAGAGACAGGTCTTGAGTTTGTGTATGTGATGAGGTTTCTTAGTTTGTGTGTGCAATGAGGTTTCTAAGTTTGTGTGTGCAATGAGGTTTCTAAGTTTGTGTGTGCAATGAGGTTTCTAAGTTTGTGTGTGCAATGAGGTTTCTTAGTTTGTGTGTGCAATGAGGTTTCTAAGTTCGTGTGTGCAATGAGGTTTCTAAGTGTGTTGTGCGATAAAGATTCTTAGTTTTTATTGTGCGCGATGAGGTTTCTTAGTTTTTATTGTGCGCGATGAGGTTTCTAAGTTTGTGTGTGTAATGAGGTTTATGTCGTAGAGAGCCGTGTCTGAGTTTTTGTGTGTGAAGTTTAAGTTGTAACAATGAGAGTGTGTCTGTGACGAGCGTTGATTGCGTCATACGGCCGTAATAAATGAGAGAGACAGAATAACCCCAGTTAATAACTAGCAAAAAAAAAGTGTACACAGCAAGCCCGGAATTTTCTTTCAGTGTCGACACCATTAAAAACTGCACTGAGATAGACACCGGAGGGTAAACGAAAAACGTGGAAGAAAGAACGATCTGCGGGATAGGAGAACATTAAAACAGGAACTGGAAGAAACGAAACACAGCTGGAACACACTACTGAAGATGGCCAAAAAACAGAGAGGAATTGCGTGTTTGTTGCTGCCCTGAGCGTTAAATGCGTCTACACAATTAAAAACAAGTATACTAGACTCGATGAGCATGATTCGTCAAGTTCAAACAGGAATGTTGAGACGAAACTGGGATCAGACTGAGAGCGGTGTCATCAATATTGATACAGCCCGAAAAGAACGACATACAAAATACGCAAATATATTGATTAGTAGTAAACATCGAACTGACGTGTTGGGCTGCTGGATTTGTTGTGGCGGAGATCTGATCATCAATGGACGTGTCCGGAGTGCTATGATGATAGCCCTAGTATAACTGATACTAGACTCATCAGATGACAGTAGTTACAATATTGGTAACTAGATGTTTAGATAGATAGATAACGTAATGACACGCAGAGGTTTGATGAATGCATCTGTTATGATGTTTAGTGGTGTTCCTTGACAGATAACAGTATGAGAACTATTGAATTTGACATTTTCTGCACAGATTACATCTTTCTGACAGCAAATGTATAAAAAATTCAATGAGCGACCAGAGACGCTCAAATAAATTGATTAATTTGTGAAACACGCGTACTCATTAGCTGCAAATAATATTTACATTCGAGTTATTTCTTTTTTTTTTTTAAATGATGTGTCCAATTTGGTTATGTAACAACTGATTTCTGCCGACGTATATATCCAAGTTATTTCTCTTGTATTTTCTTTCTTCGTTCACTCTAGTTTAAACACTTGTAAAGAATTCTTTGTGATTTATTTTGTGCTATGTTTACTGCAAAACTGATGGCATCTTCTCCTTTCGGTCCAGCACAGCCGATATAGTTATTCAGTTTTTTTGTTCGGGTTTCGCCCGTGTAGTGCCAGGGCCCGCAAGGAAGATAAGAATAATACAACTGCGATCTACAGGGCGTGTCATAAGAGGAAACTAATGTAGGACCTAGGAAAGCTACCCTAGTAAATAAAAAGCATCGGAGAAATTGGATGTGCTGGCCTACTTGTAGGCGCATAACTGGACAGCTTACACTCGCTCTAAGGCTCAGATCACACACAAATCACAGTGTTTAACAATTGGTCGAATGGAGCGTTCGAAGAAGTTCGGGTCGGTTGTTTTATTATTGTAGATTTGGTAGGAATATAATTTGACTACTGTATATCTAAAATGTTGCCCGGGGTAACTGTCTGTCAAGGGATCTATGTCAGAAGTTGACAAGTCGAACTCGACCCACCATTTTTTTCTGCCCGTCATCCGGCTACTCATGGCTGCATTCAGATTGAAAACACATTAATAACCTGGAATTTATAAACAATAACCCAAACAAAACACACACAAACTGCAAGACAGCCAAAAATAAATTGAACGAATCATGTCACAATTTTAGGAGCATGTGAGATGAGAGGGCTGGGTGCTGGAAAGATAGTCAGATAATTATAATATCATTTATTTTGGAAGAAAAACACACACGACAGAAAGGTCAGAAAAATAATGCATTCAGAAATCTTGTAGAGATTCTTGAACAATTTCAAATGAAGTCCTGCTGGTGAAATTGAATGGAAGATATGTGGATGTTAATGTTATACAGATTTAGATACACAATTAAGACAGATCAAAGGAAGAGATAAATATTACAATGAGTTCAAGATGGATAATTGTACAGTGCAAAAGATAACGGCTAAAGAGGTGATACCAGGCTAGTGTCCAAGGACACATAATATGATCACAGAAAGCGCCAGTATTAAGCAACATTCCAGATTACTATGGACGGAGCACAGCCAACTTTAGACATTCTTCTATTGCTTCTGGTGGCTATGGAATGTAGAAATGTACAGCAACAATATTTGCCATCAAATATATCATGTGATTTGGTGTCAAAAAGGTTTAGCAACGATTTATAGTGAAATCAGTGTTGTTGTATGACTCGGATATATGGAATACATTAAAAGAAACCACCAGAAAACTGCAGACCTTCGTAAATGTGTATTTACGTAGAACAAATAGACTGAGATAGTATGATAATATTACAAACGATGAACTCTGAGAAAGAGCTAAGCAGATACCAGTGAAAAACGAGCTAAGGAAGAGACACTGGAGATGGATAGGACACACACTGAGAAGACCGACCGGACGCATTGCACGACATGCATTGTTTTGGAACCCACAGGGAAATAGGAGATGAGGGAAGGTCTAGAAATATCTGGAGAACAGAACTGGAGAATGATATTAAAAGGATAGGCAAGACGTGAAAATACTTGGAAGGGATGGCAAGAGAGAGGAAGAGCTGGAAGACGTTTATTGAAAACATGTTCTCTGCTGTGAGTTAAAAGATGAAGAACGAGAAACAAGACGTGCAGCAGAATGAAACAGTGACCACGTACCAATAACTTTGAAAATTCAGAATAAAGTTGAAGAAAATGGACATGGCTTTACATAATATCAAACAAAGTAGATATAGTCCTACTTAGATCAAACAATGAAATTGTGGGAAAGATATAGTATTGTAGCTAAGAAGATATACATTATACAATGTGACAATAACAAGTATTGATGACCAGTGGAAAATACTAACGGATTCAATAGATCAAACACGTAAAATCGTACCAGCAATCAAACACAACACATGTAAGAAATGAATGACATGACATTTCAAAGTTAATAGTTGGTGAGAGAATAAAAAAAAGAAAGCTGATAGAAGAATATGATGGAGAAAAAAATAATAGACGGAAGAACATGACACACTAATTAAGAAAATAAGAGCAGTGCAGCACAGCTAAAGAAAATTGGCTCAATCTGAGTTGCAGGAACTCAGGAAAACAGCATAAAAAGAACTAACAATGTTTGGACAGGTAAACAAATGAAATTCACGCACATGCACCGAATGCCTGAAATCGAAAGTTGGAGCAATACTAGTGGAGGAAGATAATGTAATAGAAAAAAAAGGTATACATTAGAGCGCTTCATAATGAGACAGATCATGATCTAAATATACAAAAGAAACTATCAATACTTGCAGCTGATGTTGATATTCAGTACATTGAGATAGAAAAGATACCAGTTTCAAACAATATAACAATTTCAAATATGTTAGATTTACTTAGAAATCATTGAATAGATGTGATCACAAAACTTCTAATTGACATCTACGCCAACGAATACATGCAGAAAGACTTTCTGAAATCCACATTCATTCATGTGTCAACAATAACAATATCTGCTAATCACGCACGCCTGAATGTACTAAAAAGCTAAGAGGACATGGTCGCATAATCAGTCTGTCATACCCATAATCTGGACCAATCCAAATCTGCACTACACAGTTATCAATTTACCTATTTTATTTGAGGAGTTACACACATACATCATCTTTGTCTTCTTTGCGTTCGTTCGTTACGACCAATTTTAATCACTCTTTGTGATATGTTTCATCTTTGCCAAGAACGTGTATACGTTGCACATTGTTTGGTAGGCCCCTAAACGCATAGATTTCTACAAGTTTAGGACACGTGCATCGATTTCAGCCAAACCTCCATAGCCGCCTCTTACGACATGCGTGGCAGGTAACAGTGGTTCTATTCTTTACACCCCACATTTGGGCTCCGGTAACCACTCGGGCAGCACACACACACATGATTTGTGCCTTCTTAAAATAGGATAAGTCGTTAACTTTCGCTGCTACATACTTTCTGAAGGCTGAGCTAAAAATAGCTACTCTTTGTTTCTAGGTCACAAACGTGAATGTACGCCTATAGCAGTGACAGTAGCAATGTATAACGTGTTAACACGTCTTTAGCTCAAAGAGGAGAGATAATTACAGACGTGTTAATGCGTCTTTAGAAGTGAATGTGGGGGAACGTATATATACGTCCTTAGCAGCTAAAGGGTTAAAGTTCACTGTGATGTAATGTGGGCGTCATTAATTTCCGCTAGGCAAGATTCATGTGTAGTGAGCTAAATAACTTTGACAATAAATCAATAAATTGGTGAGAGTTGGGCTAATACAAGATGAATAAATAATATGGCTACAATAGAAACGAACACCGTCTCCCAACTCAAACTAGAATAAAATATTTGCCAAGGTTTCGTGGACTAATGGTCAATTTCAGAACAACACAAATTTGATGTTTGTTCTAAGTAGATCCTACGATGCTTTGACTAGAATAACATGTAATATCTTGCAGATGATAAGTCTTGCGATGAACTGACTATGGTAATATTTGCTGTCTTGACTAGAGTCAGTCCTATGTTGCTTTGGTCACGATACTATTAATATATAGACTAGTGTCACGATACTATTAATATATAGACTAGTGTCACGATACTATTAATATATAGACTAGTGTCACGATACTATTAATATATAGACTAGTGTCACGATACTATTAATATATAGACTAGTGTCACTTATGTTAAGTTTTGACAAGGACGACATGCGATGCCTTGACTAGTCAGTCCTAAGATTAAGATATCTTGCCTTGAGTAACATTTGCAGTCTAATCAACCCGTGTGGTGCCGGGGCACGCAGTGGAAGCAAAGATTAGTACCACTGTGACCTACAAGGCATGTTGTAAGAGGCGACTGATGTAGGACCTAGGAAAGCTACCTAGTAAATAAAAAGCATCGCAGAAATATGATGTGCTGGTCTACTTGTGGGCGCATAAATGGCACAATGTACAATCGCTCTTAGGCTCAGATCACATACAAATCACACAGAGTGGTTGACAAGTGGTCGATATGGAGCGTTTGAAGAAGAAGATACATAACTGGCACAGCGTACAATCGCTCTTAGGCTCAGATCACATACAAATCACACAGATTGGTTAGCATGTGATCGATATGCAGCGTTCGAAGTAGAAACTGTTTAACCCAAACATGGGAACACAAATCATAGTACTAAGATCATTCAAAATTTCAGTGTCAACAAAAGCGAATGTATACAGGATGTAATGAATGACTTGAACATGACATTAACAAAGTCCGGATATTCATAACTACATAAACTGTGACAACCGTTAAGAAGTAGTTATTTACCAACATAAGTAAGGGCAATCCTCATTTGACATGCATATCATGAGAAAAAGAGGTTTAGGACACACTGACAAAATCAATGACAGTCGAGACAGAAATATAAACTTATGGATAGCCTAACTTCATTGCATAGTTAAATGTCATTATCTGAACTGATCGCATCGTAGATTGCGATGAACGGCTACTATTACTTTCAGTAAGTTTATGGAGATCCGTAGACGACTTGACAATGGAAAATAAACACACAGACTGTAGGATTTTTTTTTAACCGACCCAGAAGCACTTGAGCTTTTCAGCTGTTCGGCTCGGTGCCGTGGACATCGTAACCCTTCGGTTCGGTGCCACGAACACCGTGAATCTGGTAAACCTGTGGCTTTTCTGTCAGCCCGCGGAATTGAATCCGCACTTACAGGGAGCTTCAAACTGTAGGATAACCGCCACGATTGAAACATTTAAACATACCCACCATCAAACACGAGAGCCGCGGTAGCGTAGTTGTTAGTGAACTCGCTTCTCAAAACTGGTGGTCTGGGTTCAACTCCCGCAGTGCGCGTGAAGTTTTTCCCGACCGCGACGGCTTCAGGTCGACCCAGCCTCAACTGGGTACCAGACATGCTCTGGAAAGCAAAGGCGACCGGCGTGATGCTGACCACATCACCCATCGTTTTCCCGCGGTCAATGAAAAATACAGGTCTAATACTGTATTGTCTTATATACCACGAGGTATGTATAAAAGGGCTCCTTTACTTTTTTTTAACCGCCACAACACACATATACTTTAGCTTTAGATAATATTGTGTGCCAAAGACGTCACTGCTTGTTAGTCTTTACTAAATATCCACAGAAGGCAGATCTTCAGCCTCTACACCACCGAGTACTGGTTTACAGCTTCTGTCATGATCGCCCGAGTGGTTACCGGGGCCCAAATTTGGGATGTAAAGAATAGAACCACTGTTACCTGCCATGCATGTCGTAAGATGCGACTAAGGAGTTTGGCTGAAATCGGATGCACATGTCCTAAACTTGTAGAAATCTATGCGTTTAGGGGCCTACCAAACTAATGTGCAACGTATACACGTTCTTGGCAAAGATCAAACATATCACAAGAGTGATTAAAATTGGTCGTAAAGAACGAACGCAAAGAAGAAGAAGTTTATGTCATTAAACCACCGAGTGCTTTGACAAAATAATAACTAGTCGGGGTTAGTTACAACAGTTTAGAGAGTGACAGAGTATTATATGTTATCGATTAACAATGCATACACATACATGTTACTGATGACCAGTGGGAATTGTTCAAGGAATCAATACAAACATGTACAATCATTCTAACAATTAAACTCAATACAGTGGATACATTAATAACATTACATTTTTCTGCTAACGAATGAGATAGTAAAAGAAGGAAACAATCGACGGAATAATATACTCATTAAGAAAATGAGAGAATTAGAAGTGCAGGACAGTAATTACAATATATACAAAAAAATGTCACAGTGGTTTGGAGAGATCAATAATGGAGGGCATAGTTTCTGGAGGACGAAACAGTGAACTAGACAAAGGTAACGGTGGTAACAGGCTATTGAAGAAACGTTGAGTTCGATGAGGCAGGAGGCGGAAGAACTGGTTAGAGATCAAGAGTCTTTCAGGCGGTCTGTATGTGAGTAACGGCATGCTACAGGAAGATGTAAACATATATCAGAGACATATCAAGACTAAAAAAAAAATGTCAGATACATATTTCACAACCATTCATTCACAATATGTATTCAGTTGTATACAGCAGGATGCATCAGTACCTCACTCGTTATCAAAGAGCCAGCAGGAGTGTCTCTATATTGTGCCCTTCACAAAATGATAGACAACGACATGCAAACATGAATTTCGCTAGGCATAGTACTTGTGTTGATAGATGGCAAAATGAGGACAAGGGGACTTGAAATCATAAACTAAGTACAGAGCTGCTAGCACAGACAAGGATGGATGGACCGTGGCCCTAGGAAACATAAGACCAACTAGAGAAGGAACAACCAAAATTCCTGTTTAATGGGGTCTAGTATTTTGTATATGTTTGATAGAACAGTGGATGCTTTTCTTGTAATTTTACTCAATTCTATGAGTTCATTGTTATTTATTGCAGAAAAATATGAATAATACTGATATTTCTCATTGTTAAACTGAACTTGTAACATAAGATAACCTTGATTTAGTAAGTTATGTTGTTTTTCAATGACTTGTCTTTATACAACAATACTGGAATGAGAGGTCACGCGACAGTTGTGGTCTTTTTTCCTAGAATTTTTACCTGAGCCCGCCGGTCGTATGTTATCGAAGGCCACGTATGGACACACACACACACATATACAAACCAATGGTGAAAGAAATGAGGCGTCCACGAGTGCTGAAAGTGTCGGTAAACTGTGAAACGTTAGAAGACGGTTAGCGAGTTATGACACTAAATAAGTTGGTATTTCTTATCATTGCACAGTACATAAAACTCGGCAGTACAGACTTCTTCGTTTTTCTTGTATTTCTGTTATGTCTGATTCAGGGTATGCGAAGAGTTCTGTAAAGTAGCCTTGAGTGCACAGCGTATACAGTGGTTCCTACAACCTCTGCTATTTCTCCGTCTATCATCATTTCAGTGGGCGGCCTTTTGGCAACGAAACCATTGTATCTGAATAGAAGTACTTAATAGTAGTATAGGTCCGTCTGCCCAGCGTGTTCGTAGCGCGTTGGACTACGGTGACTATCCCTCTGTGTGTGCGGGATCAATTCCGCGGGATGGCAGAAAAAGCCACAGATTCCCCAGATTTACGGTGTTCGTGGCACCGAACCGAAGGGTTACGATGTCCATGGCACCGAGCCGAAGAGCTGAAAAGTTTAAGTGCTTCTGGATCGGAAAAAAAATTAGTAGTATAGACTAAGCGAGAATAAGACATGACACTGTTAGTGTGAAAGCAAGGGAAGGATGACATTAACTAGTATTACTACTGTTAGTCATGTAACACACCTTACCTTATGTATCACTACTGAACAAAGCTATCCTCCCCTTGTATCCACTTTCTGGTCAGATTCTCTCAAAACTCTTGCACTGTTAGGAGAAAGAGGAAGACAATCGGTAACCTCACACAGCATCTATATCAACTAGTGTCAAGTTATCATGGCATGGTTGTTCGTCAGAACACCCCCACACCTTTTCTCTCTGAGCTCTAGTCAAGCTAGATTAACAAGCGTATCGTCAGGAGGGCTCCCATTAATCCTCTTATGTCCAGACGGCAGCTTCGTAAGGGTTACTACCTAGCTGTGGCCGATATAGTGACTTTATGGTGATGGCTATAATTATCGAAGGGGTCCACTTGAATGTAACTGCATATGTGCAATCATTTATCCCGTTTTATCAGCCATAACTGATACATCTTTCTTTGAAGGATATGGTTATATATTCTGTTTGAGGTATCTACATAGCCAATCCATCACCCGATGGTGACGACTACAGAACAGCACGTTGCTTTGTTTACCTATGTGTCATTTCACGTGGTTAGAGCTTTTAGCATCTCTTGCTCGTTTGTTGTTCACGTCACTGATTATATGCAGATATTTTCTTGGGAGCACCAGTGCCACATTCTTCTCCACACCGCCCTCCTGTCAAATATATCGCCGTTTCGTCCACGACTGCTCACTCGTCCAGTATCAAACTGGCTTATATAGCAAACGGCAATCGATGCATGTATGAAGGAAGGGTTGCCATATCAAAATGTTGGTTTTAAGACAGACAATAATATCAGAAAAAAACTACAACAAAATTAAACATATTTTTCCTGATAGAAAATGAAAAGCACTAGATTCGGTTCATTACTGTCATCATCATTAGAACAAATGGACCATGCAGTAAAAACCTAGCAGCGTGTACAGTTCATTTGCGTAAAATTTTAGCAGATGTTATACATTTATTTGAAAGCAAAAGTTATGTCTTGCTTCTCAGCACACATGATCAAGACAATTCTGCTGCATTCTGTTTTTTCCTGTAAGTTAAATGTGATTAAAGAAGATAATATTCTTTAAACTATAGCGTTTGTATCTGAACTATTTGATGTTATTAGACAAGTAAAGAAAATGGCAGTGAGCTCCCTTCTTCTTTTTCTTCCATCGCTCCATATTAACCACTTGTTAACCACTCTGTGTAATTTATATGTAGCCTGTACCTAAGAGCGATTGTGTACGCTGTGCCAGTTATGCGCCTACAAGTAGGCCAGTTCATCCGATTTCTGCGATACTTTTTATTTACTAGAGTAGTTTCCCTAGTTTCTACATCAGACGCCTCTTACGACGTGCCTTTTTTTGGTTGCAGTGGTACTATTCTTTGCTTCCATTGCAGGTTCTGGCACCACATGGATGGATGAGCTCTCTAAAAACAATAGTACAGCAATCCAAGATCGATCACTGTTTGAAATATTTTTTTGCGTAGTTTGTTGCTTTAAAAAATGTTTTTTTCAAAAGGGAAATTACGTTGTATCTAGGAATCAGTAATCAAATGGTCTCCAGAACCATTTGAGCTTAGTTAACATCAAGGGTGAGGAGTACAACATGAATATAATAAAGACAGACAATGACAATAAGTAGACAACCAGAACCAGAGAGCCTTACAATAACACTCCAGAACGTTGACATAAACAAACAATTGAGGTCAAATACTTAGGAGCAATTTTCACAGCAGATGGAAGTATCGATAGCGAAATCAGCAATCGTTGCACAAAAGCTAACCAAGTACTGGGACAGTTAACACCACTGTTGTCACATAAAGAGATACCGCTAACAACTAAAGCAAATCTCATAAGAACGATTTTCTGGCCAACACTATGTTACCAGTGTCAAACATGGCCAATAGCAGCTAATGAGAGGGAAATCATAACGGCAGAGATGAGGTATCTTAGAAGAGCTGCAGGTGTGACAATAAGAGACAAAATTAGAAATGAAGAAATCAGGAAGACTGGATGTGAAACCAGTCATGTAATTCATAAAAGAACAACATATTAAATGGTTTGGACACCTGACCAGAATGCCCTGGTATCGCCTACCACACAGAGCCACACAGAAAAAGTATAATGAGTACAAGACAAGAGGAAGACCACGCAAAGCGACGGCATCAAGGACAGCCTTACGAAAATCAGCTTACAAAGTGCCTTAAAACAAGCACACACAAGATCACTACGTTTCACCCCCAACACTTCTATAAAGAAGTAAATGGTGGAAGAAAAGAAGAATTATTACGTTGTGCGTACGTGTGATATTCCGGTGTATTCAAATTCCTAGACGTGTTGTTGATCACATTACTCTAAGTGATTCTTAGTGCGAATCTGGTCCTTAAATCTCTATGACGAAATCATGTGGACATTTATGAGAGAAGAAATCTTATGTTTAAATAACCACAGTGAAAGGATACTTATTGTACGTTAAAAAGAATTTGCAACTAATGCGTATTTTTTTTTAAAGGGAAAAACAAACCAATTCTCTGACATCAACAAAATTGAAAAGCGACAGATTTTTGGAATTTGGCTTCAAAATTGCCAATATTGAATCTCAATGTCATTCTTGCCATTCATCAGTCCTCGTAGTGCCCAATGGCACAAACAACTTTCACCCAATTCAATCAGTCTTTATGAGATGTATTTCTTTCTAGCTTTTTAAAAAAAAACTGATCCAGAAGCACTTGAGCTTTCAGCTCTTCGGCCCGGTGCCATGGACATAATAACCCTTCGGTTCGGTGCCACGACACCGTACATCTGGAGAACCTGTGGCTTTTCTGCCAGCCCGCGGATTTGAACCCGCTCACAGCGGGCTTGTCACCCGTCGTCCAACGCGCTACGAACACGCTGGACAGGCGGGTTTCTTTCTAGCTTAAAACTAGCCCTATGCATGTCGTTGAGCTGTGTTTTAAAAGTTTGCATTCATGTGCCCCTAGACATCCCTTGTTTCGCTGCCCCTGTTGTGCAAATTGCATTGCACGTCTTGGTCATCTTTCTTTTCTCCTACTTTGAACATGTCCAATCCATCACCTCTGTTGTATATCTTGATTTCGTCCCACTGTTAGAGACGTGCAAATAGTAATGATTTGTTACGTGAATACTATTTCCTGTCTTGAACCGGAAATGACGAAAGTGACCTCCAAAAAAGTACACGCTACTCGTCCTGTTCGTTCATTGTCTAGACCAGTGGTTCTCAAATGGTGTGCCCAGGCCACCATTCCTCAATGCACCCTAGGAAATCACAGATTAGGGTCGGCAAAACTGTCCAGCGGGCACTAGGGTTAAAAATTTGCCAAGACAAATCAGATCCATGCTTCTCATAGGCAGAAATTAAATGATGAATAAAGGTACGTAGCATTTTCCAATTATTTCTATATTTCTTTGCATCTTAGTTATTAAGTTTTTGTGAATAGGAATATCCAGGGGCGGCTCGTCATTAAGGGCAAGTGGGGCCTGGTCCCACCAATAATCGAAAAGGGGAAAGCTTGCCGGAGTAGATAAATAATAGTAAATACTCCAAAACCATGATTTTTCCGAAAATTTGTGTCTGACCCCACCAAGAAAAATGACTACGAGCCGCCACTGGAAATATCCATTACTATCTATGAATCAGTAACCTCACAGTTCATTGCATAGTAATGTAATGCCAGCAAGCAGTGAGTGTATTCTATGGAATCGTAAATCCATTAGATATGAAACCTGAGCCATGTATTTTTATAAAATAAAAATATTCTTGTCAAGTCAATTAATAAAGTACGATGTGTGAATAAAAACTTGAACGAAATCGTAGCCATCTGTGGATGCAATTTTAGCATTGTTAGTTGTCATGTTGTACCATTTATAAAACAGTTGTTTTTCTCCTCACAGAGAGGTATCAAATTGTGTTCTGAGACAGAATATAATGGACAAAATTATTAATCAGAAGCATTGTTTTCAGTAAATGATTTGTTGAAAGTTATACAAATCTTCTACATATAATTGTGTAACAAATATGACATAGCATGCAAAGTTAATGTAATACGATGTAGTGAAATACAATAAAGATTTCTGTCTAAACATCGACGTAGCAAATGTTTTAATTGTAGAAGTAGATTTATTCATGTTATAATTATATTACTCTTAATACCTCTCTTTTTTTCGATCCAGAAGCACTTGAGCTTTCAGCTCTTCGGCTCGGTGCCATAGACATCGTAACCCTTCGGTTTCGATGCCATGAACACCGTAAATCTGGAGAACATGTGTCTTTTCTGCCAGCCCGCGGAATTGAATCCGCAATCACAGAGGGCTTTTCACCCGTAGTCCAACGCGCTACGAACACGCTGGGCAGACGGGCTAATACCTCTTTAATACCTCAGTACAATAGAGCAAGTACATGAATTCAAGTACCTAGGAAGCATATTTACTGAGGACAGAAGACTCGACAGAGAGATAGAAACTAGAGTCCAGAAAGCAAATGCAATAACCTACCAATTAGCACCACTACTTAACATCCAAACATCTCACTGGCAGCTAAACAACAGTTGATCAACAACATCTTCATGCCCACTCTATGTTACCAATGCCAAACATGGACAATGAATAGGAAACATACACAGAAAATAGCAACATGTGAAATGAGATGTCTCCGCAAAGTCACCAACAACACAAGAATCGACAGAAAAACGAATACCAGCATCAGAGAAAAGGTTAGAACAAGACCGTGCTTGAATTATATATCGAATCAGAGAATGAAGTGGTTTGGCCACGTAGTAAGAATGCGAACAGACCAAACTGCCTATGAAGCTTCCACAACAGAATATCAAGAAGGAAGGTGAGAGGAAGACCGAGGAAAAGGTGGATAGATAACGTAGTTGAATTCTGCAAATACAAAATACCACGACACTGGGTTAACAACACGGTAACAGTGTGCTGACAAAAAAAGAAGAAGAATACCTCTTTAATTACCGTATAGAAATATCGTTAGATACTATAATAACGTTTTAGTTACCTTATAGAAATACAGTTATATCTTCACTCTTGACTGTATCAGAGTCTACTTATTAAGCTGTGAGTGTTACTGGTATTTATACTCGTTCACGCGTGGATACATGCAAACAACTAAAGAGTACTAGGTAACGAGTATTTGATATAAAAATTACTAAAAGGTACACAAAAATATCATTATAAAACACATTTCTAGTTATAAGATCAATAATACAATTAGTAAAACACATTACTAAATGTTATAAGCATTCACAAAATAATACAATTAGTAAAACACATTACTAAATGTTATAAGCATTCACAAAATAATACAATCAGTAAACACATACAATGTTATAGATTACAAAATACAATTAGTAAAACACATTACTAAATGTTATAAGCATTCACAAAATAATACAATTAGTAAAACATATTACTAAATGTTATAAGCATTCACAAAATAATACAATCAGTAAAACACATTACTAAATGTTATAAGCATTCACAAAATAATACCATTAGTAAAACACATTACTAAATGTTATAAGCATTCACAAAATAATACCACATAATTTTACAATTTAGAAAGTGGATATAGACAGAGAGAACCCATTGGGGGTGGGAGAGAAGAGATTCGCCATCCAAGCGGGAAAGAGTTATAGGAACATATAGAGAAACACACGCCCGAGTGGTTACCGGGACCCAAATTTGGGGTGTAAAGAATAGAACCAGTTACCTGTCACGCATGTCGTAAGAGGCGACTAAGGAGGTTTGGCTGAAATCGGATACACATGTCCTAAATGTGTACATGTCTATGCGTTTAGGGGCCTACCAAACCAATGGGCAACGTATACACGTTCTTGGCAAAGATCAAACATATCACAAAGAGTGATTAAATTGGTCGTAAAGAACGAACGCAAAGAAGTAGAAGATATAGAGAGACACAGGTCTGAGTGAAATAGTGAATCTCGAGAAGGAATACAGACTGCAGTTTCAAGAGAGAGAAATACCTGTTATGACATGGCGTGTGTCATTCGAACAATATAATGAATATAATTTAACCAACAGAGTGGTCTGACAGAACAATGATGTCTCAAGAATGAATGCGGACCAACACACTCAGCTGAACAATGAAGACACAAACAAATGTGTTCCGACGTAAACAAACAAGACACCATTTCCCCAGACATGAGCCCACAAATAGACACACAAAAACAGGTCAATGAAAGTTAGCATCAGAAAACACTTCTGGATGAGCAAGTCTGAGTCGTGACATAGCGCAGAAAAAAGTAATGTTTGAATCTTGGACAAATGAAAATGTGTACAGATGGACGGACAGACGGACGGGTTTGTAGAAAAATGGATTGAGTTGCTTGTCGAATGGGTGAAAAGATGGATAGATTGGTGAGCTGAACAGATAAAGTTAGTTGAAGGCTGCGTCCGTGTATTGCCAGGGGTCACCAGGAGAACAAAGAATAGTAACACTGCGACCTACAAGGCATGGCGTTAGAGGCGACTGAGGTAGGGGCCTAGGGACGCTAGACTAGTAAATAAAAAGCGTCGCAGAAATCGGATGTGCAGAACTACTTGTAGGCCCATAACTGGCACAACGTGCACTACTTGTAGGCGCATAACTGGCACAACGTACACTACTTGTAGGCGCATAACTGGCACGACGTACACTACTTGTAGGCGCATAACTGACACAACGTACACTACTTGTAGGCGCATAACTGGCACAACGTACAATCGTTCTTAGGTTCAGATCGCATAGAGTGGTTTAACACGGTTCATATGGAGCGTTGGAAGACGAAGTTGAAGGTTTCAAAAATGAGTTGGTGGACGGATGAATAGATAAGGGATTTGATGCACGGAGGATATGTAATAGTAAGTGACTAACAAAATAACTGAAAATAATTATGTAGCGACGGTTTGTAAATCTAAATATAACTAGCTACACCAGTTGCTACTGATATAACACCTATCCTGACATTACATCTACTGTATCTTAAATCTACACGAATCTAGACCAACTGTCGAATAAGATCACTTCAGAACACTGGCATGGGTATTTTTAAGTGTAGTAGCTCTCTGAGAAAAGATATAAGCACAAAAAGCTTAGAGCAAGTGTTTGTGCAAACACTGTTCGATCGAATCTGACCTGATTATTCTCTTTCAACAACCGAAGCTGTTTATGAAAGACGCGACTACGTGAAACTATTTTTTGGAAAGCTAGCTGTGCTCTTAAAAACGCTCGTCTGTAGTGTTATGCAATAGGTGCCATAAGAAATAAACTTTTGTGGTTCGAATCCTGTATTTGATCATTTTTGTCATGGAAAAAGATATGGGAAACCAGCCAAGTCTATGGAGACATCCACCGCTGACTGTAACAAAGTTCAACAGGTGAAAACGAACAAGTGCCTATGGGAAAGTCCTAAGTGCATACACGTCTTTTATTTCCTGTAGGTAAACTAGGTTCAGAAATAGACACAACGACAGTTTTACTTTAGTAACTACACAGGAAACTCACACACACACACAAACATCAACACCACATGTCATCATCATAGTACAACAAAAGTAATTTTAAAATATTCAGATACAACCTTATAAATTATAATATCCATGGCACACAAGTCGATAAGGAAGGTGGGGAGTGGATGTTTAAAGCCGAAGGATTGACTTCATTGCACCAGGTCTTAACCCATATGGCTCAGTCCCTCTCAGCAGAAATGACACGCCCCCTGCCGAGAGTATTGCACAAAGCAAACACTTCGTAGCCTCGGTGGCACTGCTAGGGATATCTGGAAAAAATGCACTAGCGATCAGACGACGCTGTATGGATTCGAACCAACTACCTCGGTGATCTATCCCTGCTGTCGATGTTATTAACACTGTATTCATTACATTCTTCTTGACATGATATTCTTGTATGTTTTCGTTTACGTCCACCTGTAAATATGACTTTAAGACAATTAGGCATCGCACATTGCCAGTCATCTGGCTTGTGTACAAACGGATGGTGTTCGATTTCCGCTACAATAGATTCCCTGGTAACAATTACAGGACCAGTTTTCATAAGGTGTGTTTTATTTGGAAATACAGTGTTAGACATGTTTCTTAAATGATCAATGGCACATGATGGTTTGATGTGCAGGACGCCTGTACTTAAGAGTTTCTATGATACCCGGTTTAGACTGTGTCGACCTGAGAGTCGTATACGATGAGACAAAGTCTCACTCTAAATGTAGATTTCGAACCCAGCACTACCGATCTAGGAAACCAGTACATTTTTTTCCCTGATCCAGAAGCACTTGAGCTTTTCAGCTCTTCGGCTCGGTGCCACGGACACCGTAAATCTGGAGAACCTGTGGCTATTTCTGCCAGCCCGCGGAATTGAACCCGTACTCACAGAGGGCTTGTCACCCGCAGTCCAACGCGCTACGAACACGCTGGGCAGGGGGCGAAACCAGTACATTAATCACTGTACTATCGAGGATCTCGATTCCCTAGTAAGCTCAACAGATACTGAAACTTTCTGATATGAAAATATTCGAAACTTTCACCGGCGCTGACAGGCACTTTTTACCATGTCTGAAAAGGCTACAGCAAATTATTTTTTTCACTGAAGCAACTGTGCACATGCTCTGTCGCTGATAATTTCAGCTCGCTGAAAGAGACCGAGTGCCTTTGGAAAAGCTCTGAGTCTGTAGACGTTTTCTTCATCTTCCATGCAAATTGGTCACGCTATGCCGCTAGATCCTCAGTTTCTCACCGAGTCAGTATTTTCGATGTACATTCGGCAACCATTGTTATCTTTCTGCTTTCCAATGTATATAATTTCGGCCATGTAGACCTCTCAGGTCATATAATTCTACCCAGTCCAGTCGTATTGTGTTCGGTTGTCTGAGTTTCATTGTTGTTTGGATACTCTTCTTCTTCTTCTTGGATATTCTTCTTCTTCTTCTTGGATATTAGTTTGTATATAACATCTTGAGTCGATGTTGTGACTTCTAACCAGTTTTTCATACTTGTTTTTCTCCGGACATGTTCTCAAAGCCGATACATCAACTTGTGTGTTGCTGCTGTTTGCTGTCACATCCTAACAATAGACTCATCATAGATAAATATGGTTTCAAAAGTAATGGAGGGAAATTAAAAAATGTAAAGAAATCCAAATTAAACACACATTTTCTAATACAAAAAGTGACATTTTTATCACGGGGAATAGGAAAGAGCCCTCCTATTTCCAGTCCCTAATTAATATGAGATTTCTTAATGGAAAGCAAGTGCAAATACGAAGCAGGCAGGAAGTTCATCATTTTCTTGCTTGTGTGTTCCAATTATTTATGAGATTTTATTAGAAGATTTAGGCAGAAAGATAAACATATGCTTAGGTAGGGCTTTGTAAGATGAACAGACTGTGTCAGGAGAATGCTAGAAAATTTAATCTAATCTCGCGAAAAATTCACTGGAATAAGTCATCGATTGTGTGTAAGAATTGATAGAAAATGAAGTTGCTGATTTATCAATTGAGTAAATCAACACGAACTACTACTGAAGACGGAGTTTGTCAGCTACTGTCAAGAAAGATCGGGATAAATCATGACAAACCGGTACAAAAAAAATACAGGGATATGGGCATACAACAATCTGATCAATGGTCATAGTGTTGTTTATAATCAGCTAAAACTGGGTAACCGAGTCGGCTTACGTCGATGCCTTGACCTAGTGAAGACTATGGACTTTATTCTGAGGATAAGCTTGATGATTTAGCATGACCAACGTCCCGGAGAAGACGGTAGACTTCATCTTGATAACAATAAACTTGATGATCTAGCATGGTCATCATCTTCTGAATTCAGTAGAAGGTTAAATGGAATTAAATACAAACCTCTAGATATCACTGATAGCACTATCAGAATACGTACTCTTTATTATCTGCGGAAAAGGGCTAAAGGACTAATGAATCTGTAGTGCACTTACGTCGGTTCTGTTAACTAAATAACTAATTTCTTGCTTACTCTTGCTAGATTATGTTCAGAAGTATGCACACACACACACACACACGTGTGTGTGCGTGCGTGCGTGCGTGCACACCTCCGTACGCACGCGCGCATACACACATCCTTGATATCATTGAAATGAATAGAGATACAAACACCGGCATGCTGTCATGGAGAAAGGTTCGTAAACATATGTCTTTGCACGTGTTACGTAGGTACATTAACACACTATTTTCATGTTACTTTCCCTAGGTCTTCAGCAATGAGATTAGACATATAAAAAGGGACAAGAACGCAATATGTATATTGCACGAAATAGAGACCTACATTATGTTTACTGCAATGAATGCTATCTTTTTTATGATCAGCGTGACTAGAGGTTGTAAGATAATCACGTCAATGTTCCCTACGGAGTAGATGACTCATGCTCATTGCAATGCACACTTCGCAACAACGAATCAAGGAGCAATCTGGAGTTTAAAAGGAGTCTGTAACACAGCACTATTTAAACAGAACCAACTATAAACTTATGGGCCTTCGGACTCGGGTAAGAATTATGGGACATCAGACCACAACTACACCACATGACCTCGCATTCCAGTCTTGTTGTATATAGACGAATTATTTTTTAAATCAACAGAAAATGCTAAATTAGAGTTATATTGTGCAACAAGTTAAGTTTAACAATAAGGAATATCAATATTATGAATATTTTTCACAAATAAATAATCAAAGATTCGCAGAATTGAATAAAATTGCACAAAAACTTACAGTGCTCTATCAAACTTATATAGATCTTCCCCCAATCTAAGTCAGCTGTTCCCCGTCAGTTGTCTGGCCTCGTTATCTAGAGTTCGCTGTGATTTAAATGTGTCGAAACAAAACGTCATGTGCATGGCCAAAAATGGCGGGGGCCAAGGAGCATGGTGCATGAAAATTAGTGTAAACTCGTACTTCTCGACAAGATCACAATCAAATTTTCTCTTTCCGGCTAAAACCGATGGTGCATGAATTTCACTGATGTAACGTGGCTCTAATTGGTCTCAGGGCAGAATTTAGAGCGTCCCCTTTCCTAACATTTCCCACCAGACGGAACAATTCACTTCAAGTGAGTTTGTTTTTTGGTTTTTTTTAAATAAGCAGTAATGAAAATTCTTTCCCGTTGGAATAAAGAATCTACATGGTAAATTTGGAGAACATCCCGAACACATACATCTCTGGTGAACACTGGTCTCAAACATGTCCGTAATGAAGAGTGCCGCATTGGCCCCATTATCCTTTCATGGGAGGTGTCATGGGGAAAGATAAAACAGAAGCTCTGTTTCTAAGAAATTAATGAAAATCGCAAATGAATTCAAAAAAATCACCCGACGTGTGATTGACACATAGAAGGAGACTTTCTTCTAACAGCCGCACTAGGTGATCACAACTACATTTCGTCGAGGTCGTAATCTCATCACCAAACAATATTTATGTATCAACATAGGCAGTTGACAGATAACTCAAATCAGTGTAAACTAGTGCTATCCAAATGTTTTATATTTGGGAGGGCTCATCTAAATAATGGATCTGGAGGCACGGGCGCCGTGAGGCAATTGCAATAATAATACTACTAAAATTAAAGTAATATTAATAGTAACAATAATTTTTTTAAATAAAAAAGCCGAAAAAGGTTTTAAAGCCGACGGATTGGACTTCATTGCACCGGGTTTTACCCCATACGGCTCGGTTCCTCTCCGTAGAAATGGCACGCCACCTGCCGAGAGTATTGCACAAAGCACGAACTCCGGAGCTCCCGCAACAATCCTAGGGGTCTCTGAAAAAATGCACTTGTGAACAGAACGGCGCGGTCCGGATTCGAACCCACGACCTTCGACTCATAAGGCAACATATATGATACTGGCCATTTAGGAGCTCACGATGTCCAGGTCACAGCCATCCGATCATGTTCCTCGGATGATCGCAGTCGATTTGCTCTGGAGAATCGGTTGATTTCTTTCTATGGTACCTTGCGACCACGGGGGCTCAACGTATTACATTCCTATGCTTCTTAGTACTTTCTCTTCCCATGCTTGTAATCTATATGGGTATATGTTGCATGTATTCCAGTTATATATTTACTAGATTTTTCATTGTTTCTTTTCCGTTCTATTTCTAGTTTGTATGTGTGTTTTTTTTTTGTTACATTTATTTCGTTATTCGTTTTTATTCCCAGATTTTCATTAAAAACGTTTGTATTTGGTCGTCCATTTGTTGTTTTTTAAATTTGTCACTCCTGTTGTTCGTTTGCTTGATAAAGGCCTTGTTGGTCGAAACGTTGCTGTATTTTGTCATTGTTTTTGTAATTTGTAAAACTACAGTACTTTGTGATTACGTGTTTTGCTAGAAAAAGTAATCGTTACTTACTATGCTACCAGCTTATTAAGCGATCGAATTGTAATATATTGCATAAATTATCGATTTGCAATTCTATTCGAACAGATGTCATCAGGTACAGTGGGTGTGTGTTTATCATGTGAACTTGGCTAACATTTTGTTTGTTAATACTGCATATATTTGATATCGTGCTGTAGGTCAAACATCTTCATAGAGTTAAACCATATCTTGTCATTCATCAAATATTAGATGTATTTAATCTGATTGTGACAGGAAAAGAAACCAAGTGTGTATGTACTTTAGTATTGTAAATAGCGGTAGAGCAAAGTCTCATGACTGTAACACATTTCTTTCTTGCTGTGAGGGGGGGCTACATTAAATTCAATGGTACTTTGAACTTTGACGCATACATCGGTTGTTGTCGGGAAGTCTACCGATAAAGGACAGCCTACATCAAAATTACAGCTTCTACCACTCCGTCCTCCGATAGTGAACCCTTCTATTCGCAAACAAATGTACTACAATCACCGGAACTTGTGATAGAACTACTTTACAGAATCGTGGCCAACGGAAACTATCCGTAATAAATGCCGTAGTTTGAAAAATGTCATTAATAAGTTGCAATCTGTTTATATACCTTCTATAACAATCGATTGTATGTACAATGAGTAACATATAAACAATGTAAAACGCTCATTTGTAGCCTCCCTATCTTAGTTGAGTCCAATATCCATAATCATGAACGGTCGGCCGATAGTTGTGACGTCATGAGGCAATATTGAGGCCAGTGGGAAGGTCTCTAATTTCCGTTGGCCGTGACATAATCTAGAAGGCAGTGTCGACAACCGCCCGTGTGCTGCCGGGGCTCGCAAGGGGAGCAAAGAGTAGCAGCACTGCGACCTACAAGGCATGTCGTAAGAGGCGACTAAGGTGGGGTTTGCGTACGCTACTATCCAGTAGAAAATTGTAGCCACAAAATCCAACCAACCATGAACAAGTCACGTAAAAATAAAATAAAACCTGTGCCAACCAAGAGGAAAGGAAGCTCTTCTAGAAGAGGTGTGAAGCGATGCAGAGAAAGCCGCAAGGAGTTTTTTACACTCGCACGATTATCTTCCTCTTCACCTAGGAAAGGGAGACTTCCAGGAATGTGGCACCTGAATAGTTAGAATGTATGTATGAAATGGGAAAGACAGCACAGGTTGTAAATGAGATGAAATTTCACGGGATTAACATCTTGGGATTATGTGAAACTAGGTGGAATGGTGCAGGCAAACAACGTCTAAACACAGGAGAAACAATGCTGTTCTCAGGCCATATGGAAGAAAATGCCCCCATAGTGAAGGGTGGTTTAATGCTATCTAAAGAAGCGGAGAAGGCACTAATAAAATGGGAAGCAGTGAGTCCTAGGATAATCACAGCAACATTCAGAACCACCAAAAGAAAGTATTCTTGAATGTGACCCAGTGTTATGCACCTACCAATGATAAAGAGGAAAAAGTAAAAGAGGAATTTTACATAAAACTTCAAAATATTATAGGTAATCAGAGAAATGGGAACATCAAAATTATGATGGGTGACCTCAATGCTAAAATAGGTTCGGACAACATAGGCTACGAGGAGATCATGGGGAAACACGGACTAGGAATAATGAACGAAAATGGAGAACTATTCACTAATTTCTGTGCAGCGAATCAATACGTCATAGGTGGAAGTGTCTTTCCACATAAAAGAATACATAAAGTAACCTGGGTATCACCAGACCACAGAACAGAAAATCAAATTGACCACATATGCATAAACAAGAAATTCAGGTCATCTCTACAAGATGTAAGGGTCCTAAGGGGGCAGATGTAGATTCGGATCACCATTTGCTGATAAGTAAAATTAAACTGAAGCTTAAGCGATACATAACATCCCATGAACATAGACACCAATATAATGTAGGATACCTCAGAAGTCAAGAAACAAAGAAACAGTTCACGGTCACAGTCTCTAATAAGTATGAGGTGTTGCGGCAATTAGAAGATGAGGTGAGTGTGGAAGAATGCTGGCAGCAAGCCAAAAATATTTGGAATGAAACATGCACAGAGGTATTAGGAAAGAAGGAGCGGAATCATAAGGCATGGATAACTCTAGAAACTCTCAAGGAAATAGAAGAAAGGAAAAAGAGGAAAGCAGATTTAAATAATAGCAAAACTAGAACTGCCAAAGCCATAGCCCAGGAAAAGTACACAGAAGCTAGCAAGAAAGTGAAGAAACAAATAAAGTTAGATAAAAGACAATACGTAGAAGATCTAGCAAGAGAAGCAGAGGTAGCTGCAGGAAAAGGAAACCTTAGGGATCTTTACAATATCACTAGAAAGCTAGCAGGAAAATACAGACCATCAAATGGGTTGATCAAAAACAGTAGTGGGGAAACTATCACTAATGTTAGAGACCAAATGGAAAGATGGATGGAATACTTCAAGGAACTCCTGAACAGACCAGCACCTACAAACCCCCAGATATCCAACCGGCAGAAATTGACTTGGACATCAACTGTGAGAAACCATCCAAGGAGGAGATTAGTAAAGCCATTAAACTTTTAAAAGATGGAAAAGCGGCCGGTCCAGATGGTATTCCAGCGGAGGCGGTTAAAGCCAACATAAACACATCCACAGAAATACTGTATAAATTATTTAGCAGAATCTGGGAGACCGAAGAAATACCAGCAAACTGGAGAGAAGGATACCTGGTGAAGCTACCAAAGAAAGGGGACCTTCAGAAGTGTGAAAACTATAGGGAATAATGCTGTTGTCAGTACCTGGGAAAATACTAAGCAGAGTCATCCTGGAAAGACTGAGAGATGCCATCGATATAAAGCTAAGAGATGAACAGGCAGGCTTCCGACCAAATAGATCCTGTGCTGACCAGATAGCCACATTACGTATAATAATAGAGCAAAGTATTGAATGGAAATCCCCACTTTATATCGGATTTGTTGATTATAAGAAGGCTTTTGACAGTATTGATAGGGAAACCCTTTGGAAATTAATGAGACATTATGGAATCCCACAGAAAATTATTAACCTAATAAAAGCAACATATACAGATATGAAATGTAGAGTTCTTCGTGAAGGTAAACTAACAGATACTTTCGGAATAGAAACAGGAGTGCGTCAGGGATGCCTCCTATCACCTTTGTTGTTCTTACTGACAACAGACTGGATTATGAAGACCACAGTAACTAACACCAGAAATGGAATCCAATGGACTCTGACAGAGCAACTAGATGATCTGGACTTCGCTGATGATATAGCCTTCTGTCACATACACGAAATCAGATGCAGGATAAGCTAAACACATTGAATCAAAGGTCCCAGCAACTAGGGCTGAACATTCATAAGGAAAGACAAAGATATTGAGAATTAACCAAGCAAACGACAACCGATCTCCTGGGGAAAATCCCACTTCAAGAGGTAGAATCATACACATATTTGGGCAGCAACGTAGACAAAGAGGGTGGAACAGATAGAGATGTTAAAATAAGAATACAGAAGGCAAGATGAGCTTTCATTGCACTGGGAAACATTTGGAAGTCCAAAGAAATCAAATCTAGAACAAAAATTCGGATATTTAACTCTAATGTTAAAGCAGTTCTACTGTATGGGTCAGAAACATGGAGAACAACTAAAACAATAGCTCATAAATTGCAAACATTCATCAACTGGTGTCTGCGCAGAATAGAGGAATAAGATGGTATGATAGGGTCACAAATGAGGAACTTATGGAGAGAACAAGACATATTCCAGTGAACGAACAGGTTAAAAAAGATGCTGGCGCTGGATAGGACACACTTTGCGAAAACCGGAGGGGAATATAACAAGAAGGGTCCTTGCCTGGAACCCGCAGGGACAGCGAAAGAAGGGAGGCCGAGAAATACATGGAGACGAGATTTGGAGGCGGAGATCAACAATATAAAGAAGAGCTGGAGGAGCTGAGGCTGCAGGAGATAGCTAGAGATAGGAAGACTTGGCATGAGTTGGTTGAGGGCTATGCCCCAACCGGGGTAAAAGGCAAAGAGAGAGAGAGTGTCGACAACTGTCAGTCCAACCAGTCAACTCTAGATAAACTTATAAGTTTATAGTTGGCTCTGGTCCGACAGACCACTCTTTCATTGCTCGGCCTTCTCGTTTATCAGTTGCCCTTACTTTTGTTTTTGTCGCATTAAGAAACAAAATTTGGTTTTTCACTTTTCTATTTGAACTGTCGTTGATTATTTGAAAATTTCCATTTGTGATGTTGATAATAGCACTGCGTTGTCAGGATATCTAGAAGTTAATGGATTTTATTTTTCTCTTAATAAAAAAAAATAATTGCATTTTGATCGCTTTCTCTTGCATTCCTCATTATATTTTCTGTATATGATATTAAATATATTTGCACTACATGTGGACTTGCACTACTTCATATATTATATCACAATTGACACATTTTTCAATATTTTATTATTATTATTATTTGTATATTACTGGATATACGAGTATTCATCATCATCAGGTGCCGTGCCGGCTAGCGTAGGCGATCATGGATCTCCACAAATCTCTGTCGTTGGTGTTTGCTATCAACTCAGATGTTGACGCTCTACCGTGCCATGAAGTCAGGATATCCAACATTTTCTGTCTTCCTCTGTCTCGTCTACCCTCGATTTTACCGGTTGTCACAATGTGTTCTAAGCCTCCCTCCTCATCACATGCCCGAAAAATGATAGCTGCCTCTTTCTCCTTCTTCTTCGCGTTCGTTCTTTACGACCAATTTTAATCACTCTTTATGATATGTTTGATCTTTGCCAAGAACGTGTATACGTTGCACATTGGTTTGGTAGGCTCCTAAACGCATATACTTCTACACGCTTAGGACACATGCATCCGATTTCGTCCAAACCTCCTCAGTCGCCTCTTACGACATGCGTAGCAGGTAACAGTGGTTCTATTCTTTACACCCCAAATTTGGGCCCCAGTAACCACTCGTGCGTACAAAAAATATATATATATATATATATGTTAATACTAGCTTTAATACCAAGATTCGGCTGTGATTTACCTGCGGAGTTTTTTCCCGATCAGAACAGTACTCAGGTCGACCTATTTTCAATTGGCTAGCAGAAATAACACTGGAAGTAAATGTGGCCGTCGTGATACTGACCACATTACCAACCGTGCGCCTTGTCACAGAAAAATACAGATTTAACAAGGTATTCACCAATAAACTTCATGGTATGAACACGGTTTTCTTTACTTGCTGCATATATATAAAAAAACTGTATATTTTACAGACAAAAATATATCAAAGAAATTGATGTTTGAATGACACGAACAAAATCTGAAACAAACTTCAATAATCACAAATAACTTAATGTAGATGTCAGAATACACTTAATTAACTTGTGATTTTCTGAATTACCATCGTTCGCAAATCGCATCTTCTAATTCTGTTGATTTTGGGTGAGCCCCTTTCACAAGGCTCTGCAATTGCACTAATTTAAAACGCGTTGATGATACAAACTAAATTTATCTCGTGTGTTTTGATAAGTAAAAACATTTTGATCCGATTTTAAAATTGATTTTCCCCTGTTCACAAATAGTGCTACTCGATTTTTCGCGCAATCGCTGTGAATGAATTATACAATAGACCTAGAATAATGGAAGACGTCGCCCGAGTGGTTACCGGGGCCCAAATTTGGGGTGTAAAGAATATAACCACTGTTACCTGCCACGCATGTCGTTAGAGGCGACTTAGGAGGTTTGGCTGAAATCGGATGCACATGTCCTAAAACGTGTAGAAGTCTATGCGTTTAGGGCCTACCAAACCAATGTGCAACGTATACACGTTCTTGGCAAAGATCAAATCATATCACAAAGATTGATTAAAATTGGTCGTAAAGAACGAACACAAAGAAGAAGAAGAAGATGGAAGACGTAACACGTTATGACATGTAGACATTTTGTAATAAATCTGAAAACAGTGGCGTTGAGCCACAAATTTAATGATTCCAGAGTTCAACGTTCTCATGTGTGTTTTTCTGTGACACACACAATGACAATGAAGTGTATATTATACGATTATTAACGTTATACAATACAGCTTATTACATGCTAATAGCCAGCAAACACTAAGTAACTATTAAGTAATGAATATTTTAAAGTATCGAATAATTACAAATACTTAAAAGTAATTGAAAAGCACATCACTAGTAGACTGGCTTGTGCACTTCCGCCTTAACATACAATTTGCCTGTCCAGTTTACACAATTCTTCATCGGAAAAGTTAATCCCCTTTTCCTGAGTTGTCAGACATTCTGCATCATATTTACGATGAGTGATCATGAATACATTATGCCTTGATTTTGTGTTTCACTGGAGAAACAGTATACAAGACTTACACAATGCCAGTGCTGTAGTAGTAACATAAATAGTACAGGGGCGTATTATTAACTGCATCAGAATGATAATAAATCTTTTTCATGTCCCGTTTGACACATACGCCTTCCATGTGAGATTTCTATTGTTGATGTTCTGCCGCTTTTCTACTAATTTATTCTACTAAGAGTTCCCCAACTAGTGCCCACTTGATCGAAGTTGAAGGTCGGGAGCCTTCATTAAATGTCACATGACTACCCTTGTACAAAACTAGGAGTGCCATCGATCGAAAGATTGATGGGGTTTGATAGTTTATAAACGTTTTCACGTTCTGTTGTACGGGGTCCACCTGGTATGGCACATCCGGACGAGTTCCCCCAAAAAAGTGTTTCCCAATTAGTAGAAAGTCAGACAACAATCTTTCAAATCCCTTTTCGCAGTTTCTCTGGCCGCCCAGGCCTAAAATCTTCTTCTTCTTCTTCGAACGCTCCATATCGACCACTTGTCAAACACTCTGTGTGATTTGTATGTGATCTGAGCCTAAGAGTGATTGTACGTTGGGTACTTTGTCATTAGCCGGCCGCAAAAAGACCTGAACAACGAGTTCCGGGTAAACCCCGGGTATCCCGTAGGCGTGTCGGGGATTGTCCAGTGATTTCCAAAGGTCGAACCACAGCCAGGCTCTAGCACAGGCCAGACAACTGGCAGGGTATTCCCTGACCTAGATAAGAAAAGGGATCTGGAAATAACAGATGTTTGATAGAACACTGCACGCTTTTTGCAATTTTACTCAATTCGGTGAGTCTATGGTTATTTATTGGTGAAAAATATTTATAATATTGATATTCCTTATTGTTAAACTTAACTTGTTGCATAATATGACATCGAGTTAGCATTTTGTGTTGATTTTAAAATAAATTCGTCTATATACACCAATACTGGAATGCGAGGTCACGTGGTGTAGTTGGGGTCTGATTTCAATTCTCACCTGAGCCCGAAGGCCCAGTAGTTTATAGTTGGCTCTGGTCGAACAGTCTGCACGGTTTATTCCATTTGCGTTTTTAGGGGTTTCATGTTGAAAAACCTTTCGTTTTCGGCTTTAAAAAAAAAAATTAAGTAGTAACAAACAATCATAGATTTTATATTTTGTGGCAGGGTTAGGGTTAGGCAATTTCTGTGGTTTTTTTCCTATAATATAATTGTTCCTCCTTTCCTCGCTGTATTTGTGTTGTTATCACTGTATATGTATCGACATACTATATTGACATACTACATATATTTTGTGGCAGGGTTAGGGTTAGGCAATTTCTGTGGGTTTTTTTCCTATAATATAATTGTTCCTCCTTTCCTCGCTGTATTTGTGTTGTTATCACTGTATATGTATCCACATACTAATGTTTGACCTACCTGGGTCCCAAAGTGGACTGTCCACGACTATTTACAACAATTCTAAAAATAGATACTTTCCTGTCAATTTCTAAAAAAGGTCTTCCTGTCAGTTTGCGCCTAGCTAATGACATACTACATCCCTAGGGCCTACATTAATCGCCTCTTACGACATGCATTGTAGGTTGCAGTGGTACTACTCTTTGCTTCCTTGCGGGCCCCGGCACGACACGGGCGCGCCCTAAAACAAAGTTCTTACATTTCAACGCCCAATAACAGATGTCGATTTGGGTGTTAGAAGGTTAGACTAATGGACGGAGACTTCCTTTCAGGTTTGATCTCCCTCCTTCGTGAAACCAGTTGTTTGATTGACCTCGTTCCCTTGCCCCGACGTAACAAAAGCATATTTTGCTTCCGTTTTCGTAACACAATACTTTTTTTTTTTACTTTACAAGAATAGATTGCTAGCCCCTACCCAACCTGGAGGACCTGGAAGGTCATATTTTGTCTGCCCTCTATCATTCAACCTACCTGACATGCAGTAGCGGCTCGTGCTCATTTTTGTTGGTGGGGCCAGACACACATTTTCGGAAAAATCATGGTTTTAGGTTAGGTTATATTTTAATTTATAAAATAATAAATACAGGTTACACATTATTTTTTGTGGGGCCTGGCCCCACTGGCCCTTAATGACGAGCCGCCACCGCTGACATGGGTATTCCTATCAGGATACAAACTTATGTCAGCATAGCTATCCGGATTATGGAGGTAAGCAATTACAGTATATAACACTGACTAATTATTATTATTTTGCTGTTGTACAACAAAGGAGTACGTTTGCTTTTGATTATATACACACATAAAGTAATGTAAATTTAAAAGTTAATTGCCATTGTGTGAGGTAGGACGCATCCTGGTTACAGAAACAAAATAACGGTGTATGGAGGGGGAGGGATCCCTGGCACAACAAATACGCTGCTGCCACATGCCTTCTAAACACATACACTTTATTAGTATACGTCCTCCAATACCTGATGACAGCCTTTTAGTAGACACGTGAATTCAATCTGTTGTAATGTGTAAATCTAACCTGGTTTAGCTTACATGTTTGATTAATTATCTGCAAGATCTACTAATGAAGGAAGAAACGTGTGTTTCCACAACTGTCTGTCCCTGGTTTCCGTTCTACTTATCAACTATGTTGTGATTTTCCATCCCACAATTGCAACTATACACAATCTTCTTCCCTTTCCCTTGTCTTCCCCACCTCTTTAGTCACCAGTATCGCATGTTGTTACAATACATTCTTCTCCCAACACTCTATATCAACCACTTGTTAATAAGTTATGTCCAGTTAGTGATGTTTCTCAAGTTCATTTTCTCTCAGTTTGAGACAATTTTCTTTCTCTGTCTTGCACTTGTCTTTTCTTTCCTGATTTATTTAGTATGACCTATTCTTCCGCTTCTTGTTTTCTTCATGCATATATTAACTGCATATGTCATTTCTTTCTTCCTTCCATTGCGTTTTATTTCTGGAATTTCAGATGCTTGATGTAGCAAAGGCAGAACACCTAGTTTTACAAAGTACAACAACAATATACAGTGACGTTTCATCCAAAAGGGCGTTTTGAAGTAAAGGACAAGAAGCGGAGATTCAGAAATCCTACACTGCAGACATACAAGTGTATGATGACGATGAACATACAAGTATATGATGATGAACGTACAAGTATATGATTAAAATCAACATTCAAGTACACGGGTAGATTTAACTATTCAAGTACATGAGTAGATTCACTATAAAAGTACTTAAGAAGCATAAACGCTAACATTTACTGATTATGCATTCTGCCCGTGTGGTGTCGGGTCCCACAAGGAAAGCAAAGAATAGTACCACTGCGACCTACAAGGCATGTCATAAGAGGTGACTGATGTAGGACCTAGGAAGCTACCCTAGCGAATAAAAGCATCACACAAATTGGATGTGCTGGCCTACTTGTAGGCGCATAACTGGAACAACATACAATCGCTCTTAGGCTCAGTAAAAAAAAAAAGTAAAGAAACCCTTTCATACCTCGTGGTATATAGGGCAATACAGTGTTAGGCCTGTATTTTTCATTGACCGCCGACACACAATGGGTGATGTGGTCAGCATCATGCCGGCCGCCTTTACTTTCTCAGAGTATGTCTGGTACCCAGTTGAGGCTGGGTCGACCTGAGAGCCGTCGCGGTCTGGAAAAATTCCATGCGTGAACCCAGACCACCATCCTTGAGAAGCGAGTTCACTAACAACTAGCTACGCGGCTCCTCTTAGGCTCAGATCACATATAAATCACAAAGAGTGGTTAGCAAGTGGTCGATATGGAGCGTAAGAAGAAGATTATGCACTCATTTATATTTATGATTGTAGACTGGCTTATTATTCCAGAATGTGACATAAACTTACCAGTATAATCACACACTAAGATGATTATGTCACACTATGTGATGCTTGTGTCACACAGAGTGGCTCATCATCAAATAGCTTGTCCTAAGCAGAACTTTGCCACCCTAAAAGTCCTTCAGAATTTCTCTGCTCTCATAGGTCAGATGTGCCGACCTCTACAGTCATCATGCTTAAACCATCAGTTACATCCTGAATCCATCTTCTCCGATGTCTTCCTCTTCTATTTGCTGGGATACCACCTTTAATAACGGTCTTCTCCAACCCTTCATGTCTCTTGATATGTCCAAAATACTTGAGTTTTCTTTTACTACAGAGTGGCTAACATGGCATAAAAAGTGACAATTGAGCATTATATTGAAATCTAACTGGAAGCCTCATCATGCACAAATACATATCTGAAACAACATCTTGCATGTTTCTATATATGTTCTCTGCTAGATGTCAATGGAAGTAGAGACTTCATGTGTAACCACAGTTGAGAAATAATCAGAAAAATGTACATTTTAAAAATAGGACCCAATCAGGAAACAGAACAATATATAAATAGGACAAAACTAAGAAAAATGCTATGACAGGAGAACATGGCTAACTTACACTTGATGAATTACCAATTAGACTGTCCCTACCCATTCTTCAAAATTGTAATTTACTAACACAATCTTACCTTAGATGTTCCTGGTCTGAAGATGACAACAGATCAATGTGAAACTATTCTGTTAAACCAGTGTTTGCAAGTAGGATATGATTCAGGATCATGTGACAATGCTGATATCAGTGAAGGCATCAGCAGTGCCTACTGCAACCCCAACAGCTGTTTCAGAAACCAGTAATCCAACACGTTTGATAATTGGGATTGAATTATACGGAAGCTTTGTCCACTGCTAGAGAACTGCTCACTGTCTTGAACAAAACTATATCCATTGAAGTGTCAGAATGAAAATAAAGTTTATCCTCACAAATTATTACACTGCAGGTTTTAGACTTTAGCCATACCTGGAATAAAGGAAACCTACAATATGTCAGCAATCAACACTAACATACTGTTGTCTTTCAAATATAACACATAATGTAATCATATATCATTACTAACTTATAGATAAAAATATGCATTTGAATGAATGAGAACTGATTGCCAGAACTAGTATAGCAAGTCAAAAATCAAGATCCCTAGACAGACCAGAGATATAGACCCAATAGACAGAACAGATATCTAGACCAATAGACAGACCAGATATCTAGATCAATAGACAGACCAGAGATCTAGGCTATGGGTTCCCAAAGTGGGCGGTACCGCTCCCCATAGGCGCTGAAGCCTTCCAGGGGACGATAGTGGTTCAGAAGCATTTGGGGTGTTTTTTCCATGATTTTGTCGATTGAATATATATATATATATATATATATATATATATATATCTGTCTGTCTATCTCTTACCTCCTTCCGAAGGCTTAGCTGCCACCACTTTGGGAACTATATATTATATATATATATATATATATATATATATATATATATATATATATATATATATATATATATATATATATATATATATATATATATATAGTTCCCAAAGTGGTGGGCTAACCTTCGGAAGGGTATATATATATATATATATATATATATATATATAGTTCCCAAAGTGGTGGCGCTGAAGCCTTCCGGGAAGGGGTGGGAGAGGATAGACAGACCAGATATCTAGACATTAGAAAGACCAGCTGTCTAGGCCAGTAGAAAAGTCAAGACATCTAGACATACTTTGATGGAAGAACAACATAGGACAGTATCTGAAAGTTCAAAGATTAGATGTTAAATCTGACTAGAATAAATATATATGATAGTATCATGTGACATTTATTTCTGGATCACTTCTACATTAAAGGGTAAAAATGAATATTAATGAACATAAATATCTACACATTGAGACACTGAGATATACAATAAAACATTGCACTCTGTTTGCGTTTGTTTTATCAACCACGTTTTATATCACTTTTAAAGGTTTTAAAGCCGAAGGATTGACTTCATTGAACCGGCTTTTACCCCATATGGCTCGGTCCCTCTCCGCAGAAATGGCAGGCCACCTGCCGAGAGTATTCACAAAGCACGAACTCCGTAGCTCCAGCAACAATCCTAGGGGTTTCTGGAAAAACTGCACTCGTGAACAGAACGATCCGGATTCGAACCTATGACCTTCGACTCACAAGGCAAAGGGCTTAACCACTCAGCCACAGAGACCCCTTTTATTACTTTGTGATCTATGGGGTTTGCACGAGAACATGAGTAGATTGTGTATCCGTTAGAACCCTAAGGCATGCTGGACAGGCACACCTGAATTTTGGCCAAAGTGTATGAATATTATTCAACAGGGCAAACCGTTTAATAGAAAAAAAAGATTCATTAAAATTTTCGAAAGAAATTCCTACCATAAAAGTTTGTGCCTGCCGTTGTAATCTTCCTGTGCAAGAAAGTTATGGAGGCATAAAGGTTTTTTGCTGAAGTGCAATGATGGTGGTTTGAATATTAAAATAAAATACAAGAAATTGATAAATGTATTTCTTACAAAGGACATTAAACTCTTTCCTCACTGAGTTATTCCTCAATTTTTAAACTGTTAACTCAAGGAAGGTCAAAAAAATTGGACAACCCAATAGAATAACAAGGTTAAACAGTAGTAGAAGTAAAATAGTAGAAGTAAAACTAGAAAGACTTTTTATAAGGGAAGTAACTCTATGGCACAGTGTGCGGCTAATGGCATGCAACGGACTTCTGCTGTGGCACAGTGTGCGGTGAAAAGAGTTAAAGAGTAGAAAAAGATATCAGTGGGACCAAAAGTCTTATGGGTAGGGCTAAAAATGTCACATCACAACAGCAAGAATGTTCATTATAATTAAATTAAGTGTAAATGAAACCGATAAAACTAGATGTAAACAACAATTTTTACAGTAAACACTTCAACTTATCAATAATACATACAATCTTCACACAAAGTAACAAGCAGAAAGCTCATGGCAACAATAATGTACACATTTGACAAATGTTTTGTTTCCAAAATGTATTCTGTGTTTCTGTTAACCTGTTTAATCAATTAACTCAATAAATCAATGAGAGTATGGGGCAGAAAATACATCTACTATAGAACAGTATAGTGATTAGCGAGTAGAGAACAATCTTCCAACATTACCTACTAGGGAGCAAAGAATACATCTTCCTACAGTACAGAAGAAAATGAGTTATATGAACCAAAGACGAAGCACCGCAGCCAATTAATATGATCAATAAATAGACGACAGTGAACAAGTATGCTTGTACTTGTTCACTTCCTACAGAGACTCAACATGCTCTATGTGTATTGTAAAGCGCGAATAGCTGATTAGAGGTAATTTCCATTAATTCTTATTCATTTTCAATGACAAGGCAGTGTTTGGAGTCTTGTGGAATTTTCAATTCAGCGATGTGTTTCTTGTTAATGACTTCAGGAACTTGTAATTTAAAGTAAAATAAAGAACAACAAAAGCGACTGATACTTTAGCAATTTCTTGCAGTTGTTATGATTTTTCTTACATAAGATTATTAATGCAACTTTAAAAGATTGTTGTATAATATAATTGTTGGTGCTTTAAATTATTGAGCACTCAGCAACTTGATACAGTTCTTAGTTTTGTGACAGTATCATCTTCAGGTCGTTCTGTTTCATGATCAGTTTACTCCGCATTTCCGGGATTCCATGACATTTGTGTTCAATCATTCAATGGGAATCAACTCATGCAAAAATGGACAAATGGTGTTAAAACAAGCATGTATTGTAATAATAGATAACTATTGTGTGTTGAAACCAGTCTGCCAAATGTACAAGCAAACTTCACATATCAATATGAATGAAACACCACATACTCACCAATGCCTGCCTGAAACAACAATTCTGAAACCGAGCAGACTTCAACAAGGGAAACCACGCAGATTAAGAGATGTCTCCTGTTGACCCCATTCAGTGAAGAAGAAACAAACTATACTGTTGCACTGATTATTAAAGCAATTATTAATACATTTAGTCTTCCATGTAGTTACACTGTTTAATTAATTGAGTGTCATACTTAATTTGTATTTCTCTTATCAACCTAGTAGTAAATGAGCAATTGATATAAGTGTGAAATATAGGGAGGAGATGTGTTGGTTACAACAGCCACCGATGTTGTGTAGCGCCCTCTAGGGGAACTTCTTCAACTGCTGTTATATCAGTGGTAGTTGCACAAGTTGGAACTGGCATCTTTGGTGATATGCGTTTCAGTTACTTTTAGTATTTGTTACAGTTCGTTATTTTTGCAAAAATATACGCGCTATTTAATACTCGTTATCTAACTCGGGGAATAACAGTTATACGGCCCCAAACGGAAGCGCTGGTACAAATGGACATGACAAATTAGTAGACATTAGACAAGTATTTTATATATGAAATTATATTCCATTTCCTTTTTCGACTGTACAGACGGTCAATTGGCAAGTGTTTTTTACTGTGACAACTTCCGAGTTTGCGCTTGGTTCTCTTGCCTTTTAGCTCATCACTAAGTTTCTTTTCAAAAGAGTCTGCACCTTTGCGTAATGGTGTTCTCCGCATAACTCAATCATCAGGTAGTTTTCCCATTTCTAAAGGACCGATAGAAAAGTTATTTATTGAGGCCTTGCAGATATCTTTATGTATCAGTAGTTGCCTGCTTTTGAGCCATTTCCCTTCCGAAAGTTCACAGAACTGGGATATGCGGCTATTTTCCATCAGTTGCACGAAGACTATCATCATAGCACGTCGGCTATGTCCATATGTGCTCTGATCTCCGCCTCAACAAATCCAGCGGCCCAACACGTCAGTTCGATGTTGATTAATCAACCTTTTGTATATTTGGTGTCGTTCTTTTCGGGCTGTACACATATCGACACACATCTCTCTCTCAATCTGGTCAGCGACTGGGATTCACAACCTTGAAACAACTCTATTCGGAAGGAGTCTCTTAGTGCATTAAGAATGTTGGTGGGGGTCTCTGTGGCTGAGTGGTTAAGCCCTTTGCTTTGTGAGTCGAGGGTCGTGGGTTCTAGTCCGCGGCCTTCTGTTCACGAGTGCAGTTTTTACCAGAGACCCCTAGGATTGTTGCTGGATCTACGGAGTTCGTGCTTTTTTCAATACTCTCGGCAGGTGGCGTGCCATTTCTGCGGAGAGGGGCCGAGCCATATGGGGTAAAACCCGGTGCAATGAAGTCAATCCTTCGGCTTTAAACCCTTTTTAAGAATGTTGGTATTTCCTATTCGTCTTACATGTCCTAGCCATCTTAGTCTTCTACTGCTGAGTATTCTCATAATGGCTGGTGGCAAGTTTGCACGTTGCAGTAGTCAGAGTTGGTTATCTTATTGCATCACCTGATGTGCATAATTAGGATGAAGAGAACAGTTCTAAAACACGAAAAACAAATTCAAACACATATGTATAACAACTACATCCAAAATTCAGATAATTTTTTTTTAAACGAACAAATGTAAAACAAGCTGGTGACAAAGTAGTGATAAAGTAAGGAATACTTTTTCCAAGTTATTATTGTTTTTTTCGGATCCAGGTGATAGTAGGTATTTGAGTAACGAATAGTTAGTATTCGCTAACAACTAATAATTATGTTTATTTGTTATGTTGGTGACTTTGATAGCAATATAGACAAAGAAGGATGAATAGATAGAGATGGAATAAGAAGACAAAATGAGCTTTCCTTGCACTTGAAAATGTGTCAAAGTCTAAAGAAATCAAATAAACAAACTACATTTAAATATTTAGCTCCAATGTTAAAGCAGTTCTACTGTATGGGTCACATGCCTGCAGAACGACTAAAACATTAAAGCATAAACTGCAAACATAATCTCAACTGATACCTGCGTAGAATAGAGGGACTGAGGTAGTATCACAGGGTCACAAATGAGGATCTCGTGGAGAAACACCAGCTAGATCCAAGTGAACCAAGATATGAAGAAAAGACTGGCGTGTTATAGGACCCACTTTTTAAGAAAACCCAATGGGAATATTATAAGAAAAGCAATTTCCTGGAACTCGCAGGGAAAACGAAGTAGAGAGGGAACTAAAAATACACGGAGAATGAATTTGTTGGCAGTAGATTAACGGATGACATGGAGTGACTGCAAAAGATAGCTAAAGATATGATGAGTTAGTTGAGAGCCTGCGCCCAACCTATATTTAGAGGGAACAATAGATGTATAGTTATCAGTTATATGAAGACTATCATCGTAGCACTCCGGACATGTCCATAGGTGCTCTGATCTCCGCCTCAGCAAATCCAGCTGCCAAATACGCCAGTTCAATGTTGATTAATCAATCTCTTTGCATATTTAGTATGTCGTTCTTTTCGGGCTGCACCAATATTGACACCCATCTCTTTCAATATGGTCAGCGAGTGGGATTCACAGCCCTGAAACTGCTCTGTTCGGAAAGACTCTCTCAATGCGTGAAGAATGACATTTCGATCCATGGCAGCTCCCTCTGATATTGTAGCCAAGCCAGGCAATCTATCAGCTCGTTCATTACCCGGAACTCCTTTTGTGCCCAAGGACAAAAATGAAGGTGATTTCTCGAATCATTGTTATGTTATGTTATGCGATTGACGTCATGGCACATTGGGCATTCCCATTCGTGCTCTGTCCTCCGTTGCAGCAGCCATCCCAAAGTCCATTTGCTCACAGTACCCATGAGAAGTTGATTACTATATCTTCTCTCTACCACGAAGACGACACTGTCTGGCATGTCCAAACTTAACGCCTAAATCTCGAATTCGTTCCAGTGTCTGAGACCCGCCCATGTCACACAATTGAGAGCGTACCGCATTAATGATATCGGCTCTGTCCATGCTTCTGCCCACTTGAGTCGGGGCACTGTTTGCAAGAGAGTCAGCATGCTCGTTACCCCGCACTCCAGCATGTCCAGGCGTGTACAGCCAAGTCATTTTCTTGAGATGTGATCTCCGAATGATGTCCACCCATTCCACACGCATACTTCCAGATTCAATCAGTTGAAGCATATTCATCGAGTCTGATATGATGATCGTATGGGTAACCTGTTGCTCAGCCATCCATGACAGAGCCCTGGAGGCAGCGGTGATCTCCATAGTCATGCTCGATGTCGTTGTCTCAAAAGCCCCGCAGTCCTCATGAAGTGTGCGACCGTTTCGTTGTGCTGAGTAGGCCCACGATGATCTGGTGCCACGCTTGACAGAGCCATCGGTGTAGATAATGCTATCACCTGGGTGGGAGTGCTGGTCCACGAGGGCAAGAATTTCCGCATTGACGACGCCCGGGGCCCATTCTCTACAACGGCGTCCAAGTGTGCTGATAACCCTGGCGTAAGCAGTCATATCCTCTGATATAGGCATTCATTCGTCACCGTGCCTCAGCTCATCTAGAGTACAGACCTGTTTAATAACATCCTCTGCCTCGGCCATCCAGGATCGACCTCTCTTCAATCGCCTTCTCGAATCATTGTCTGTACCAGTACCTCCACTCAGTTGCGTCTCACCATTCCTGATTCGACTTTACGAATCATGCTCATGGAGTCACTGAGAATGAAAACACGAGAGTAGTTGTGAGATGCCAACTATTTAAACTGCCTCCGTAACCGCCCGAACCTTCATTGTCAAACTACTTGTGGTTGTTGCGTAGGCCCCACTGGCCTCTCTTATTATTTTCCTCCTGAGCGTGCTGAAAAAGCCCACGCACAGCGTTGTTGACGAATGAATGAACCATTGGTGTAAATAACCACATCTGTATCATTGATGATGTCATTTAAGAGGGCCTCCACCTCCACGTTAATCAGTGATAGATTATTTTATTCGCAGTTTTTCTTAACAGATGTAATAACGGTGAAAGCAGTCTGAAATTGAGGTTGCACAGCAATCCATTCCTCTCCTGTTTCAATTCCGGAAGGATCACATTTTCCTAACAGTATCTTCTGCCTGACTCAGCCATGATCTGCCTCTCTTGAGTCTACACCCTTTCTCCTTAATGAGTTCTTCATGGAGAGGATAAGTTATCCTTATCACTTAATGCTCCGAAACTGTCACCCAAACCAAAGTTATGGAGGGATTACTGAAGATAACACATATCCACTGCACAGGAATAATAATCATGATAGAGTACGAGAATTAAGTGTAGCATGCCATTGATGACCCACACTGAGAGAATAATTTACCAGGGCACCACAGTTTCAACTCTACAGAAAGGGGTAGAATGGATTACGATAGATGGTAGCGTGACCAACTTCTGCAATGTTATCATTACTTTTGCAAGGAAATATAAAGATGGGGGAAACAAGAAGGCTAAACTTACTATTAAACAGTCGATCAACAAATAAACAGTGTACAGGTATAAAGAGCTTCCGAAAAAACAAATAGACAAACACAGGATTCGAACCACTTACCCTCATTTCTTGCGACACCCATCGCCTAGCCTAGCAATACAAGCGTCCTTACGAACACAACCAGGTTCGAATCCTGTGTTTGTCTATTTGATTTTTCGGAAGTTCTTAATACCTGTACACTGTTTATTTGTTGATCATATTCGTTGCTTCCTCTGGGGTTCTTACAAAAAACTCCTTGCTCTCATCTATTAAACAGTCGATCAACAAATAATACAATTGAGAACAATTTTGTTGTTCAGATCGGTGGGTTTGGGCATCGTGGGGAGAAGTCATGCTATGGTTTCTGGCTAGCGATCGTTGTAGAGCCACTGTATAGCAAAACGGAGCATACAGGACAACTAACTACTTCCAGTATGAATATAGGGTTTGAGACCGTTACTGCTGTCCTTCAGTAGCGCTCTATGACTCCGTTTACTGGGGCCGTTGCTATGTCTGACTCAATCGATGCTTCGGAAGTTTTAAATTGACAGGTTGTTGTCTATTAAGGTTTCCAACCTCCAGAAGCTAACTTGAATCTATTATTCTGTGTCGCAGCGTGTGTCGCAGCAATGAGAGAGCGGACATTCTTGTACAAACAGTATTGACCATCTCGGGAACCTGATGGATGTTTCTCAGTCTTGTCGTGACCGTCTACTGGATGAGGACACAACACTCGATGTTGAATCTACCTAGCAAAGAAGTTTGAAATTACACCTTGCAAAAGTAGAAATGGATGCTTGAGGGACAGAGGAAATATCTTTAACTAACGAGTTATGGAAGCCGTCAGCATACATACCATTTTACATCTGTTATAAGAGACTGAGCACTTATGTGTTTATCTGGATTGGTATGACGTCGGTTCAATAACCAATAACCAAGACATAAAATAAACATAAATTGAGGTGAGCAGAACATTTGACAATCCTAAAGTCAGACAGTCCCAAGGCTGACAATATAATTTTTTGATCATGTCTCTCAACGACACAATGCTGTATGTGTTTTCTGTAAGTCAGCATACCTCGCATACGTCTAACCCCATATGCCTTTAAATGTTTGCCCATAAAGGTGGCCTCTTCTTTTCTTGAAAGGGGCTTCAATATTTTCTGTTGCAGACATATTTATCTCAAATTGCAAAGAGAATGGTGCATACATTTTTTCCTCCAGTAAATGTCACATCAGTGTCGGTAGGTTAAGAAACTTTTACTTTGATCGTGTGTGTATAAACTTTGAACACATTGGGGCATGTGTGTATAAACTTTGAACACATTGGGGCATTACTGATAAGTGACAGGAATACTATAAAAGAAATTAAAAGAAGACCTAACATTGCTTTGCGAAAACTAAAAGAACTAACTAACCTATTGAAGGATACTGACATAAGAACAAATATCAAGTGTTTAAGAGTCTGCGTTTTTTCCTTGGCAACATATGGTTGTGAGACATGGAGCATTGACAAAGCGACGGCGGAGAAGATCATTAATGTCTTTGAATGCAAATATGCTACAGAAGAGTACCTAGAATATCATGGACAGAGAAAAGAACAAACGCTTCTGTTCTGCAACAGCTTGATATTAAAAGAGTTGGCTATTAAAGAACATAACATCAAGGAAAATTATATATTTCGGACACATCAAACGACATGAGTGCTTAAAGGCGATAATTTTGGAGGGAACGGTGCATGGAAGAAGAACAAGAGGAAGACACAGAAGACGATGGGTGCAAGATATCATTGACGAACTGAGAATGACTGCTGCTGGTGCCGGTCAACTTACTTGCACAGAATAGAGTTTTTCAGGACTGCTATCATATGAGCCATACGCCCAAGTGGTTGCCGGGGCCTAAATTTGGGGTGTAAAGAATAGAACCACTGTTACCTGCCACGCGTGTCGTAAGAGGCGACTAAGGAGGTTTGGATGAAATCGGTTGCACATGTCCTAAATGTGTAAAGGTCTATGCGTTTAGGGGCCTACCAAACCAATGTGCAACGTATACACGTTCTTGGCAAAGATCAAACATGTCACAAAGAGTGATTAAAATTGGTCGTAAAGAACGAACGCAAAGAAGGAGATATGAGCCAAATACAGGAAGGGACAGGCTACTTGATGATGATGTATAAATCTGTGGGACGATTTAGCGTAATGAGTTAACGTTAGCCTTTCGACTCTGATATAAGAGGAATGGGGTTTAATCCACACTCTACGATCCACAGATGGGGAAGGAATTGGCCTTCCTACATCCTGCACATTAGATGGTGACAGACATTTCATACCCTAAGGTCCGAAAAGTTTTATCGTGACTAGTTTTCGACAGAGATGAAGTGTCTACGCAGAGTGCTGGGTGTAACAAGAAGAGACCGGTTGAGAAATGAGAACATCAGGAAAAAAGTGGATACAACATCAGTACTAGACTTCATCAAGAAACAACAAATTAAATGGTTCGGCCACGTAAGCAGATTACCAACAGACAGTGCACCTCAAAGAACAATGCAGCTCCGATACAATGGGTACAAAGCAAAAGGCCGGCCACGCAAAGATGGACCTCAGAGATAACAGAGATGACAAAGAGACTATTTACAAAGCGCATACTAGGGCCCGTTTTAGAAATCTCTTCTTGACCTGACGCTGTGAGGCAGAGGATTCGAGAAGAGAGAGAAGAGGTCCGAAAAGACAAAAATGCTACGGGCATTACAAAAATATGTATATATCTTGACTTGCTGATATCTTTAACGGCAGTTTTTTTTTAAATTTTTAATTCAGACATTTTACATTCAGAATATTGAAAATAAAAAAACAATATCCTCCCCGGCAGGGAATCGAACCCCGGTCTCCCGCGTGACAGGCGGGGATACTTACCACTATACTACCGAGGACACATCAAATTGGTAGCAGGTAATGATGTTGTCAGAAAACATAGTCTGTATCCTTTTTACCTTCTAGATATAGTATAATATTCTCTAGTTTACAACACATATTTTTGTTAGATTACTATTCAGATTGACTAAAACAAACTATATTAGTACACTAGGAGACAGTAGGTTATGGAGACAACCGAAACAAAAGATTCAATAGGACTCGACATGAAAATAGTTAGTATTTATTAATTTATACCCCCAGTACCGTGGTTTATTATCACGGTTTACGTTATAGCCGTTATACGGTCGGTTATACTTTACTTTACATATTGTAGTTTAAAGGGTTTTTATTTTAAAGCCATGGGTGTCGTTAGAAATGAGGGTAAGTGGTTCGAATCCTGTGTTTGTCTATTTGTTTTTCGGAAGCTCTTAATACCTGTACACTGTTTATTTGATGATCATTGAACTAGAGATTGAGCGAGTTACCCAGGATAGTGCGGTATGGAGAGATTACTTGCAATGTAACGTTTATCGGTACGATAGGAATTATTATATTATTTATTATTATCGATTTAATGGAAGACTGCACTTCTTATATCGAAACGTTACGTTGATGTGTATTGTTTTAACAAAAATACTTTACTGTCGTTATATTTGATTATAGACCAAGAAAAGGCATCTGATAGAGTAAACAGGTGCAAACTATGGAAGATCCTTGAAGAATATGGCGTTCAGGGACAACTATTAGGTAATATCATGGCCTTATATCAAGAGATAGCCAGAGTACAGTAAGAACAACAGAAGGAATGACCGACTGGTTTTCCATTACATCAGGCGTTAGACAAGGTTGTGTCCTCTCTCACCACTACTCTTTATTGCATATATGGATAAAATAACTCAAGAGTCAAATTCAGATAATGATGAAATAAATGAACTGCTGTTTGCAGATGATCAGTGCCTGATATATCAAAATGAACAAGATCTACAACATCATATTGACACCTTGAACAAAAATTGTGTAAAACATGATATGAAAATCAACAACACTAAAACAGAAATAATGAATATGGGAAGAAAACATAATAATCTAGACATCCATGTCAATGGCACTAAAATAAACCAAGTGAAAGAATTCAAATACTTAGGAAGCATATTCACAAAAGATGGAAAACTGGATAGTGAAACACGTACAAACAAAGTACTATAGTTTTACAAAAACAGAAACAGTGACGATAAACAGCAACGTTTCGACCAACAAGGCCTTTATCAAGCAAACGGGTAGAGAGATAGCGGCTAGAGTGCTAAATGCAAATGCTGTAACCTACCAGATAGCCCCACTGTTAAGGCATCCAAAAATGTCACAGGCAGCTAAGCAACAGATGATCAACAGCATTTTTATACCTACTTTGTGTTACCAGAGCCAAACATGGATATTGAGCAAAGCGCAGTCACAAAAATAACTACATGTGAAATGCGTTGCCTGCGAAAAGTTACCAACAACACAAGAAAAGACAGAATCACCAACATCAGCATAAAATAGAAAGTTGGTACAAAACCGTGCTTGAATTACATAGATAAACAAAGAATGAAGTGGTTTGTCCACTTAATAAGAATGCATCCAAACTCCTCAGTATACAGAGTCTTCTACAACAGAACATCGGGAAAGAAGGCAAGAGGAAGACCACGGAAAAGATGGTTAGATGGCGTAACAGAATCCTGTGAAAGAGCAAAGATAACAATCACACAAGCCACCAGAACAGCGCAAGACAAAAACATAAAACCACAACACTGGGCAACAACCCGGTAGCAGTGTGACGACAACAGAAGGAAACAAGCTATTTGATAATCATAATGCATGCAAGATTGTTTCAATTTCGCTCTATTTCTTGCTTTTCTCTGTAAATTTCTTTCTAAGGTTTTCCTAGGGCGTCCTTTATAAGTTTATGTCTTGAACCATTTGCCTCTCACTTCAATGACTGCTTTTGCAAAATCAGCACTCCAAGCACTTCAGTTCAGAAAATTGCCAGGTCTACAGACCCTACTGTCTAAATTGTCCAAGCATCGCAGGGTTGTCTTGCAGTGGATACCCTCTCACTGTGGAATACCAGGAAATGAAACAGCAGACCGATTGGCCAAGGAAGGTGCTGCAGGAGAGCAGCCGGATGTGCCAGTTACCTACCACCAAAAGAAAAGGATGATTAAATCAATGAGAAAGCCACAAATACCAACACAAGACGATTACTATAATATGAGCAGATTGGAACAAGTTGTGATTCTGCGCCTTAGAACAGGACACAATCGGCTCCGCAGCCACATGTATACAAAATTCAAGATTGGCAATTCAGCCATGTGTACATGTGGACAGGCAAACCAGACTGCAGAGCACATACTTCAAGACTGCCCCAAATATGATACACTGAGGCAAACTCACTGGCCTAACGAAACAACACTCGACATAAAACTACACGGACCTCTGTGTGAGCTACAAAAGACAGTGAAGTTCATACAAGAGACAACATTGAATATATAGACATATTTCAAGCGAATGAAAGGAAGGAAGGAATGACTGCTTTGTAAACTTTTGATCATTTTCTTTTCCTAGTTTGCCCAACATATCTCAATTTTCTATTTTTAAAATATTAAATAACAGTTGTTATTAGTGGTTGACTGGACTCTTCTGATTTTATCAACTCTCCTGAATACATCCCAATTTATGTTCTTTATTTTTCCCAGACACCTGTTTTCAAATGTAATCAACTTACTTTTTATATCTTTCGTGCGAGAGTTTGAGCACGAAAATGATAATACAATTTGTTGCTTGGCTTTTGTTCTGGTACGGTCAGTCGCTGGACACTGTTTGAAATATTGCGAAGGGTATTGGAGCACCTATGGACATGTCCGGAGTGCAATGAAGATATTCGAAACTGAAACAGAGGCGGTTATGTATAAACGACACAGCTAATTTTGCTTCTTCGCTGTCATATTCGCATTCATCATTTTGATATCTTTAAGAATTTGATATTTATATCTCAGAGTCAAGTATTTTGTCTAAATTTGTTGTCAGTTATGTTATGCGATCGATGTCATGGCACACTGGGCATTCCCATTCGTGCTCTGTCCTCCGCTGCAACAGCCATCCCAAAGTCAATTTGCTCACGGTAGTCACGAGAAGTTGAATACTGTCAGTGATATCAGCTGCAACAGAAATATCAAAGCTGGAACTTCGTCTCTACTGATTATGTGAACATAAAAGTAGAGAGATATATCACAGACTGCATATAAACTGCCATTTCTGACAAGAGTTGTGCAATATCAATATGATACATTTGGTCAATAAGGTAATGCATTAACACATACATAATCTAAATTGAAGATGTGCTTTTCATTATGAGATCTGCTTGTATGCGTGTATGACACAGAACAGGCTTAGAGCAATTCTGTAAAACAAAAACGAGTTTCAATACGATAAGATGACCCGTAACAAATTCTTGAAACAGTCGGCCTTGGGTGATGTGTTTTATTTTTTTATTTGTCTCTTCCACAAGGACACACGTTTTTAAGTCTTGGATGGATAATATGTTTTACAATTTTGTTTTTTTTCGGCGCAGAGATGATTCGAATTTTGTACGAGAAGTCAGGAAATATTGAGTCAAGATCTTGTTTTACTTTCCCACCTTGCTTCACTGTCCCTTTAGTGTTTGAGATGTTGCCTTGCATTCTGAAGGTCGTGAGTTCGAATCCCGACCTAGTCGTTCTGTTCCCTGGTGCATTATTTCAGGGATCAAACGGATTTTGTGCAATACTCTCGAATGGTGACGGGTCATTTCTGTGGACAGAGACCGAGTCATATGGGGAAACCGGTGCAAGGAAGCAATTTCTTTGTCTTTAAACGCTGCGTGTTTTACATCAAACAGTGTAGCCCAGTTGGTTTTCTCACAAGCAAGTGGTGTTCAATTCTCAGTAAGTTACTTTCCTAATAGACCCAGCTGAAAAGGAGACCGTACACACAGAAAGATGGTTTTCCTGCAGAATATATCCAAGACTATTTTATTACATTTCCATTATTTTTCAGTTATCTTCTTTCTGACAAAGCAGTATTAAGATGAGAATATAAAATACGAAAACCTTTTAAGACTATGATTGACGATAAAACAACTTCCGCTAACACGTCCCTGTCTCTCAACGTCGAAGCTGGCACTATTACTATTATAAATAAAAGATATAGTTTCTTGATTTCATCATCTATGGTCCAAAGGATTTGAGCCATGGTAATACCATTAGCAAATTTAATTTATTAATAATTCTTTTCAATGATTCATCGATTCTTGACTGTAATTAATTAAAGGTATCATAGTATAAGTATCATCAGTTATCAATAACAATATAATCATAATGATATAAATAAGTTTCTTCTCTTCCACCATTTACTTCTTAATAGAAGTGTTGGAGGTGAAACGTAGTGATCTTGTGTGTGCTTGTTTTAAGGCACTTTGTTAGCTGATATTCATGTTCGTAAGGCTGTTCTTGATGCCGTCGCTCCATCTTTGCGTGGTCTTCCTCTTGCTTTGTACTCAGTATACTTTTTCTGTGTGGCTCTCTCAGTCTCTGTGGTAGGCGATACCAGGGCATTCTATTCTTGTCAGCTGTCCAAACCATTTAATCTGTTGTTCTTTTATGAATTGCATGGCTGGTTTCACGTCGTCTTTTTATGATTTCTTCATTTCTAATTTTGTCTCTTATTGTCACACCTGCAGCTCTTCTAAGACACCTCATCTCTGTCGTTATGATTTTCCGCTCATTAGCTTCTGTTATTGACCATGTTTGACACTGGTAACATAGTGTTGGCCAGAAAATGGTTCTTATGAGATTTACTTTAGTTGTTAGCGGTATTTCTTTATGTGACAACAGTGGTGTTAACTGTCCCAGTACTTGGTTAGCTTTTGTGCAACGATTGCTGATTTGCTATCGATACTTCCATCTGCTGTGAAAATTGCTCCTAAGTATTTGCCTCAATTGTTTGTTTTATGTCTACGTTCTGGAGTTTTATTGTATGGTTTTCTGGTTGTCTACTTATTGCCATTGTCTCTGTCTTTATTATATTTATTTTCATGTTGTACTCCTCACCCTTAAAAAAAAAAGTAAAGGAAGCCTTTCATACCTCGTGGTATATAGGTCAATACAGTGTTAGGCCTGTATTTTCATTGACCGTCGGCACACGATGGGTGATGTGGTCAGCATCACGACTCCTCACCCTTGATGTTAACTAAATATAAATAATGCAATATAATTAATAACTATAACTACAATAACATAAACTAGTCAAACACTGAAACAGTAACACAACTGACTCCTGAGTAAAAAAGTAACACTAGTAAATAGTAACAGTGTATAATACAGAGTATTACTATTAGTATTGAGTATCATGTATCTTACCGTCTTGATATGGTATTGTTTCTTTTCTCGGATCCTGTGTTGCTGCATACTTATACTATACTAGAATACTACTCACAGCAGCGTCAGAATAAGAAAAGATCGGTAGAACAGAGGCTTTGTGCTGGGGACACTGAACTGTGTTCCACCTTTTGCATGGACACCCTTCAGCCCTGCATCCACTGCATATGAGCAACATTGCCACCCCATCCCTGAGTTGCACTGCACTGCCCGCTGGGAATCTACCTGTGTGGCCGAACTATTTAATTTGCTGTCTCCCAATAAAGTTCAGCTTCGATTTTGCACCTTTTCCTTATGTTCTCACTTCCAAACTGGTCTCTTCCTGACACCCCCAGCACTCAACGCTGACACCCTATCTCTGTTGTGACCAGTTTTCCTCCATTGTTTGATGACAGCGTTCAGGCCCGGCACCAATAGCACAATGTAGGGAGAGAGACAAGGTCGACAATGCTCGCCTAGTGGTCATGGTGACATTCGCACATTCAAAACTGGTGTGACCTGTCCTATGAACTTCGGTTTTGTCAATGTTTATTCTTGTTGCCATTGTATGTTCACTGGGGTCTGTTAATGTGTTGTTGTAGCTGTTCTTATGTTGTTGATATGATTACCTGATTGTCGGCAAAAAGAAATTAGTTTAAGAGTTCCCTAGGGTTGTTACCTTCACTGGTGTTAGCTATTTTACAGATTTGGTTGATATATGTGATAAACAGCAGCGGTGATTGACAAAGCAAAGTGAAAGTACTAGGTGTTGTTAAAACAAAACTGAACTAAACCAAAGGTTGAGGGATAAATCAGCTTAAGCAAGATAAATAGACAAAGAATTATGAGGAAGAAATAAACAGACAAGATTGATAGGAAAATAATAAGCATTGAAGTAAGATGGTAAGTAATGATTTCTATATCTCTCATCTAAAATGAGAAATGTCTCCATCTCAACTGAGAAATGTCTCATCTAAACTGAGAAATGTCTCCATCTAAACTGAGAAATGTCTCCATCTAAACTGAGAAATGTCTCCATCTAAACTGAGAAATGTCTCCATCTAAACTGAGAAATGTCTTCATCTAAACTGAGAAATGTCTCCATCTAAACTGACTATTAAAGCCTCATAAAAACTTTGATGTTGAATGAAACACAATGTCATATGTGTAACACACCTTTCTCTAGTTGTTGAAATGACAACCATAAAAAAAACAGTAAATCATTTGATCATATTTCTTCGCCTTTCAACTCCCAATGGAGCATATGTCTGCAACAAACTTCGTCCAGCCTTTCCTCTCTCTTGCCATTCATTCCAATTCTTTCCATGTCTTGCCTATCCATTTAATATCAATCTCTAGCTCTCTTTTCCAGGTATTTCTAGGCCTTCCCCATCTCTTTCCTGCGGGTTCCAAAATAGTGCATGTTTTGCAATGCTTCTGGTCAGCCTTCTCAATGTGTGTGCTATCCATCACCAGCACCTCTTCCTTAGCTCTTTTTCAACTAGTATCTGCTTAGTTCTTTCTCAGAGTTCATCATTCGTAATCTTATCTTCTCATAAAACAAACACAAATCTGACAACTTTTTAATCAAATTTGAAGTCACTGCTGTATTATGGCTAGGAAACACGGAGGACAACAAAAGAAACACAGAAAACTACAGACCTTCATAAATGGATGTTTACGTAGAATAGTGGGACTGAGATGGTATGATTTGATCATGTTTGCAATGTCATTATTGATTTACTTTCATTTAGTAAGTTCATTCAAATATTAAAATCTGCTGTTTTGGTTTGAAATGATTCTATTTATGTTGTATCCACAGTCGGCGTTGTTCAATTTTCAAAGTCTGCTCACAGTCATTTTACTGCTTATATGTACCTGTTCTTATTTGAGAGCAATAGCACCTAGTCTCATGGACAAGAACAAAACTGGGTAAATCTGAGTGCTGCATAAAAGGAATATGATATCTTTACCTCTACTCATCATCATCAAGTAGCTTGTCCTGACCAGAACTTTGCGCGCATGCCCCTCCCTCTCTCTCTCTTTGCCTTTTTACCCCGGTTGGGGCATAGGCCCTCAACCAACTCATGCCAAGTCTTCCTATCTCTAGCTATCTCCTGCAGCTCCCTCCAGCTCTTCTTTATATTGTTGATCTCCGCCTCCAAATCTCGTCTCCATGTATTTCTCGGCCTCCTTCTTTCGCTGTCCCTCGGTTCCAGGCAAGGACCCTTCTTGTTATATTCCTCCGGTTTTCGCAAAGTGTGTCCTATCCAGCGCCAGCGTCTTTTTAACCTGTTCGTTCACTGGAATCTGTCTTGTTCTCTCCATAAGTTCCTCATTTGTGACCTATCATACCATCTTATTCCCTCTATTCTGCGCAGACACCAGTTGATGAATGTTTGCAATTAATGCGCTATTGTTTTAGTTGTTCTCCATGTTTCTGACCATACAGTAGAACTGCTTTAACATTAGAGTTAAATATCCGAATTTTGTTCTAGATTTGATTTCTTTGGACTTCCATATGTTTCCCAGTGCAATGAAAGCTCCTCTTGCCTTCTGTATTCTTATTTTAACATCTCTATCTGTTCCACCCTCTTTGTCTACGTTGCTGCCCAAATATGTGTATGATTCTACCTCTTGAAGTGGGATTTCCATCAGGGAGATCGAGTTGTCGTTTGCTTGGTTAATTCTCAATATCTTGTCTTTCCCTTATGAATGTTCAGCCCTAGTTGCTGGGACCTTTGATTCAATGTGTTAAGCTTATCCTGCATCTGATTTTGTGTATGTGACAGAAGGGCTATATCATCAGCGAAGTCCAGATCATCTAGTTGCTCTGCCAGAGTCCATTGGATTCCATTTCTGGTGTTAGTTACTGTGGTCTTCATAATCCAGTCTATTGTCAGTAAGAACAACAAAGGTGATAGAAGACATCCCTGACGACTCCTGTTTCTATTCAAAGTATCTGTTAGTTTACCTTCATGAAGAACTCTACATTTCATATCTGTATATGTTGCTTTTATTAGGTTAATAATTTTCTGTGGGATTCCATAATGCCTCATTAATTTCCTTAATATCCTTCTCTCCAGTTTGCTGGTATTTCTTCGGTCTCCCAGATTCTGCTAAATAATTTATACAGTATTTCTGTGGATGTGTTTATGTTGGCTTTAACCGCCTCTGCTGGAATACCATCTGACCGCCGCTTTCCATCTTTTAAAAGTTTAATGGCTTTACTAATCTCCTCCTTGGATGGTTTCTCACAGTTGATGTCCAAGTCAATTTCTGCCGGTTGGATATCTGGGGTTTGTAGGTGCTGGTCTGTTCAGGAGTTCCTTGAAGTATTCCATCCATCTTTCCATTTGGTCTCTAACATTAGTGATAGTTTCCCACTACTATTTTTGATCAACCCATTTGATGGTCTGTATTTTCCTGCTAGCTTTCTAGTGATATTGTAAAGATCCCTAAGGTTTCTTTCCTGCAGCTACCTCTGCTTCTCTTGCTAGATCTTCTACGTATTGTCTTTTATCTAACTTTATTTGTTTCTTCACTTTCTTGCTAGCTTCTGTGTACTTTTCCTGGCTATGGCTTTGGCAGTTCTAGTTTTGCTATTATTTAAATCTGCTTTCCTCTTTTTCCTTTCTTCTATTTCCTTGAGAGTTTCTGGAGTTATCCATGCCTTATGATTCCGCTCCTTCTTTCCTAATACCTCTGTGCATGTTTCATTCCAAATATTTTGGCTTGCTGCCAGCATTCTTCCGCACTCACCTCATCTTCTAATTGCCACAACACCTCATACTTATTAGAGACTGTGACCGTGAACTGTTCCTTTGTTTCTTGACTTCTGAGGTATCCTACATTATATTGGTGTCTATGTTCATGGGATGTTATGTATCGCTTAAGCTTCAGTTTAATTTTACTTATCAGCAAATGGTGATCCGAATCTACATCTGCCCCCTTAGGACCCTTACATCTTGTAGAGATGACCTGAATTTCTTGTTTATGCATATGTGGTCAATTTGATTTTCTGTTCTGTGATCTGGTGATACCCAGGTTGCTTTATGTATTCTTTATGTGGAAAGACACTTCCACCTATGACGTATTGATTCGCTGCACAGAAATTAGTGAATAGTTCTCCATTTTCGTTCATTATTCCTAGTCCGTGTTTCCCATGATCTCCTCGTAGCCTATGTTGTCCGAACCTATTTTGGCATTGAGGTCACCCATCAGAATTTTGATGTTCCCATTTCTCTGATTACCTATAGTATTTTGAAGTTTTATGTAAAATTCTCTTTACTTTTTCCTCTTTATCATTGGTAGGTGCATAACACTGGGTCACATTCAAGAATACTTTCTTTTGGTGGTTCTGAATGTTGCTGTGATTATCCTGGGACTCACTGTTCCCATTTTATTAGTGCAGTCTCCGCTTCTTTAGATAGCATTAAGCCACTCCTTCACTATGGGGGCATTTTCTTCCATATGGCCTGAGAACAGCATTGTTTCTCCTGTGTTTAGACGTTGTTTGCCTGCACCATTCCACCTAGTTTCACATAATCCCAAGATGCCAATCCGTGAAATTTCATCTCATTTACAACCTGTGCTGTCTTTCCCATTTGATACATACTTCTAACATTCCAGGTGCCAATTCTGGAGCTTTTCCTAGGTGAAAGGAAGATAATCTGGGGTAGACTCCTTGGCTTTCTCTGCATCGCTTCATACCTCTTCTAGAAGAGCTTCCTTTCCTCTTGGTTGGCACAGTTTTTATTTTATTTTTATGTGACTTGTTCATGGTTGGTTGGATTTTGTGGCTAAAATTTTCTACTGGATAGGTAGCCAGCCCTACGCCAAACCCCACCTTAGTCGCCTCTACGACATGCCTTGTAGGTCGCAGTGCTGCTACTCTTGCTCCCTTCGGGCCCCGAGCACACGGCGATGCCCTCCTGCTTCAATATAAAAAAATAACCTCAGTTATTTGAGTTATCATATAGAATTAAGGAAAGAACCCATTATCAATGGCAACAAACAGGTGAGGGAGGTCAACATCACTTGGGCTGCTTTTTCTTTCCAGTGTTTCTCAATGTACCCAATCTGGGATCACTTAAATATGAAGTGCGATAACTATGTTTGAAAAACTTTAGTCGACATGTACACATAAATCTCTGTTAACATAATCTGCTACTTTGTACACGTTACTTTAGTTGCCTTATACATTTAAACCTACTTTAGATGACTTATACACATAACTTCTGTTACTTGTTACTCTGCCCTATACATAGGCATGTTACTTTAGTTGCCCAATATGCATGAATATTTTGTTATGTTAGTTAACTTGTTCATATAAACTTATTACTTTAGTTATACGCACATGTAATCTTTTGTTACTTAAGTTGCCATGTACACATAAAATAATTACTTGAGTTACTGTGTACGTATGAACATTACTTTCGATGCCCTATAAAAAGAAAAGTAACTTTAGTTGCCCTATACTTGTTAGTTTAGTTGTACATGTAAAAGAGTGATGTAGCCGTAACAATGTGTCATTGTATGATAAGCTCATTGCAACAACATGAGGCAGACCACTGCTTTCTTTGAGTATATTCAACTTGACATCAGAGAGTGAGTAAAGAAGAAATCCAGATACTCACCTTCAACTTTGTCCCAGGTCATTCTATGGTGAAAGGCAATGAGAGAGTGGCAGTACTAGCGAGCAATGTTGCGATCGAGAATGGGCCTTCTATGTACAAAAGCGACACTATCAGTGTTCTAAGAGAAAATATACGTACTGAATATTTCAATGAAGATAATGGGTGTTCTCTATCTTGGTTGTGCAAGTTATGCATACCGATAGGTGCAACAAAATGGGAAAACCATGAGAGAAACCTCAGTAGATACATCAATCAACACAGAACAGGTGTTGTTTGTCTGAACACACTGAAATACACACTTAGGAGGGAAATTGGAACAATTATGGACATGTCCGGTGTGCAATCAAGGTGATCCTCAAATGAACAATGAATGAAGAAATGCACATCAACTTCTATTACTTCCCTGTCTAAGCATCTATTACTATAGTCACAAATAAGATATGAACATTCACTTTTTTGATGTATGTGTCTAAACGTAGTAGAAGTTTGTACTTCAATTTTTAGTCTCGTTTGCTGTACATAAAAGATCTTTTTATTTCTGCAAGAAAAGTTTGAAAGTAAACATCATTTTGTCTCAATTTACAGACAAACAGCAGGGGTATAGTAACATAGTCACATGAAATCAGTCAGTTTTAGTAATGTACGAAAAGTAGAAGCGGAGCGTATGGCTGAATGGATTAAAGCATGGGCTCCCTTTAGGAATATCCTGGTTTGATCCCCGGTATGGCCTAGGAGTTTTTTGCTGTCAGGGCATTTAGAAAAAATCCTAACCTGAACAGTTTTGCAGTGAATAAAGTGTTAGGCTTGTATTTTTCTCTGTCCAATGGATAGCATACAGTGGGAAATGGGGTCAACATCATGTCAGTTGACTTTGCTTCCCAGTGTTTTTCTCTTCTGATTTGAGACTGGGCCATCTGAGATTTGTTACAGTTGAAACAAATCATACTTTAGTATTGTCACCACAGGAAGTACTATCAGTTATAGCGATGTTACTGAATGTATTGTCACAGAAAGTCAATGTATAGCAATGTCAACTCAGTTATAACAAATATCATTGAACATGATAACATAAAGTTGATATCATTTATTGCAGTTCTCAGAAAGTTATTTCCATTGCCTCATGTTGTTGTTTTATTTTTCAGAGTACTTGGAACATTCTGGAAGTTTGCCAGAATAGGAGAGAGGAAAAGTCCATATGTTGCCTTCTGTTGTGTGGCCATGGCATTTAGCATTCTATTTTTGTCATGACATATTTCTTGTATTTTAAAACAAATGTTACCTGAATATTTTTGTAAATATCTCAGTAAGAATTACTTTGTCTGACACTCAAATGCAAATGGTTGTATAGTGTTGAGAGAAGAAAAAGGGAGAGAGAGAGAGAGAGAAAAAGAGAGAGTATATGATGGGATGAGTGAGTTTTCTTTATATTTCTGTTGTATTTTAGCCATAACAAAAATTAAACATTTATGCTTGTCTGCATATTTCTATACTCTACAAATGTTGGTTGTTTGAATGTTTCTTGAACTTGTCATAATGTTGAATGTTTGCTTGAGTTGTCACAAATGTTGAATGTTTGTTAAACTTGTCATAAATGTTGAAAGTTTGCTAAATTTGTCATGAATGGATAACAACACATTTGTGATGATATTTGATTGATAACATGATGTCTAAAAGCGAAGGATTGACTTCATTGCACCGGGTTTTCCCTGATGGCTTCGTCCCCGTCGGCAGAAATAGCACACCATCTGCTGAGTGTTGCACAAAGCATGAACTCCATAGCTCCAGTAACAATCCTTTACTTACGCTCCATATCGACCACCTGTCAACCACTCTGTGTGATTTGTATGTGATCTGAGCCTAAGAGCGATTGTACATTGTGCAGTTATGCGCCTACAAGTAGGCCAGCACATCCGATTTCTGTGCTGCTTTTATTTACTAGGTAGCTTCCTAGTGCCTACATTAGTCGCCTCTTATGACATGCATTGTACATCGCAGTGGTACTATTCTTTGCTTCCTTATGGCCACGGCACCACCGGCGCAGTAACAATCCTAGAGATCTCACGAAAAATTGCACCTGTGAATCACAGCCTTCATGAAGCTTTGAATGCACAACCTTCAGAGCGACAGGTGTTATCCCCTGATAACATGATGATGATGTAGACTGTTCAGTAGAGATTGACACAACATTCAGTTTCAGTGTTAGTCAGAGAATGAAGATTTGGTTCATATTTGATATTCTCCAGAAAAATGGTATAAAATTGAAGTTAGTCAGTCTCTCTCTCTGATCCCGAGTTAGTTAGTCTCTCTCTCTCGCGATCCCTGAGTTAGTCAGTTCAACAAATACAAGAACATTTTCTATCTTGTTTATTAATAATTCCAAAAACATAAAACAGCAGTTTTGCTTGTTGTAACTCTCTGTGCATGAAGAAATTACGCAATCACAGCAACTCAGTTGAAGAGATAAGACAGTGTACTATAGAATGTCTTAGATATATTATATAGCCCAGACATCTAAATCCGACCTTGTCTCCTAAGTTTGTAACTTGGTATAAAAGATGCCAACATAATTGATACATAGTTGATATGAAAGATCAGGTTATGTCCCTTATTTCAAAGCAGGACACTTCTTCTTTCCCCTTGCTCAGCAGTGAAGTAGCTGATCATATTCATTAACTGTCTAATATTTACATGTCCTTTTTTTCATTGCTGGATGTCCATGCAGGTTAGGGTTGACATGTTTCATCTTTGATGGAAAGTGTAGTGGATAGCCAGTCGTCCCTCCTCCCAGGTGGCAGCTGAGGAACAGAAAGTAGCTTTAGTTTATAGTATAGTTGGTAGGATATATTAGTAGCAGACTTAGTGTTTACACTCTCTAAGCAGTAGGGTAACACTAAACGAGACAATGACGTTTTGTGTAGTTAGAGAGTGACGATTTAGTAACTGTTGCTAGAACATAGAGAGAGAATTGATAAACAGTGGATACTGACGGACGTGTGTGTGTATTGTCCACAAGTTGTAACATCTGATTAAAGGAATATGAAATTAATACATCATGTTCGGTTGATATATATTACTGTTGAATGAAAGAGATGTTGATCTAGATATACCATCGTACATAGGAACATAAAATGGACTATATGGATGAAATAAAAGGAACTACGGGGAAATTACAGTGGAGAAGAATCGCAATGGAATAAAAGGAGACCAGAACAAAGAAGAAATGGACCCATAAAACGTATGGTCCTTTAACAATTATCATTATCACTGCGCTTCAACAGAGGTTGATCTTCTGTCCATGTTTCTTAAACTACCAGTAAGAAATCAGATGTTTGGTAGTCTCTGTTCTTTCTAACAGTGTGCTACCCAGATGCATTCGATCATGAATGCACATCAGGCCAGATTGACTGCTTTAGATTCTAGAGTTTCTGTTTGTTCCCCTAGTCTTAAGTTTAACCTCAGTGACTGGGCTGACAAACCGATGAACAGCTGAAAGAGTGTCTGCTGCAGATTTATTGCAGATGGAGTATAGAAAATTATAGCTTATCATATAATATGTAGGATCCATTACAAATTGTCTTCGACGTTATATGATCATTGTTACCCTTATGATTTGTATGTATTATCAAGAGGATTGTACATTGCAGCTATGCGCCTAGAGTATTTCTTATCTTTATTTCTAGGTAATTTTAGGTCACTAATATATGTAGTATTTACTATTCTGTGCTCCCTTGCAGCCCCGGCAATAAATAAAAAGTAAAGGAACCCTTTCATACCTCGTGGTATATAGGGCAATACAGTGTTAGGCCTGTATCTTCACTGACCGCGGCACACGGGTGATGTGGTCAGCATCACGCCGGCCGCCTTTATTTTTCCAGAGCATGTCTGGTACCCAGTTGAGGCTGGGTCGACCTGAGACGCCGCGGTCGGAAAAATTTCTACACCCACTGCGGGAGTTGAACCCGGATCACCAGCCTTGAAAGCGAGCTCACTAACAAATACGCTACCGCGGCTCTCCGAGCCCGGCAATACACAGGCAAAATTTGATTCCAGTTTCATGGTCTCACAGATAGAAAAGGGTATCTAATGACAGACTATTTCCGCCTTAAATTAGAAACTTGATTACAGAATTGATATATCTTATCATGATCTGTGTAAGCAGAACAATTCAGTATTGAACTCGAGTGAATGGTCACCCACAGAATGTAATGTAGATAGTTGCACCAGAATGTAGACTAGACAGAAGGTCAACACTTTTTCGAAATCTTCACCCATGCTCCAGAGTTTGCATCAGTGCTGAAATATTCCTGAGTGTTTGTGATCAACATGTGGTGACTGTTGCTTTGATGTGTTTATTACAACATGGTGGTTAGCAATGACCAGACATCAAGTAAACGCATGATTTGTAGTTCATGGGCTTACCTTTGAGTCTTCTTCTTCTTTGCGTTCGTTCTTTACGACCAATTTTAATCACTATTAGTGATATGTTTGATCTTTGTCAAGAACGTATATACGTTGCACATTGGTTTGGTAGGCCCCTAAACGCATAGACTTTTACACGTTTAGGACACATGCATCCGATTTCAGCCCACCCTTTGAGTCAACACTGGTGCACAACATCTACTGCACAGGGAATTCTGGAGAGAAAAAGGCAGCAGCTTAAAAAGAGGAAAACCTTGGATTGGTCAGGCTGAGAACTTTATTTAACACTTGAGAACATGATTACGAATGTCAGCAGGCACTAAACAATAGAATCTTTTCAATATGTATCAGACTGACCAGAGAATGCAGACTAGAAACCTGGTGGTCATGAGGTAGAGGTTCAGGCGTTGAATTTTTAGATCTAGTCTGAAACGATGTGATGGTTTGGCACACAGGAGTTTATGGACTTTCATTGCTTAGGTTGAAGGGGGTATTGTGAAGGAAGACAGTGGTGGTTTTGCAGTGACTACAAGTAGTCTTGACTATGGAAGTCATGGCAGTAACTAAAGTAATGGCCTAGCTGGAGTCACAAACTTTCACCTATACATGCCTTCTCAGTGATTCATTGAATAGAAATATGTTCAGGAAGATTGAAACGGGCTGGGCTCAAAGATAATGACCCAAGTGTTTGAGGAGGTCTAAGCTGACAAAAATCAGTTTTATTTTTATGCCAGGTCATGCTGAACCTGCAAAGACTGGAGGAAACTTGGAGCAGCCTCACCAAGGGCAACAAAGAAGTTACAACATTCCTAAAGCAATCTATGAGAATCAAGTGGAATGAAGTAAACAAAGACTACAAGCCAGAGAAGGCAGCATAAATGGGCTCAGCAGAATTGAACAAACAAATATTCAGGATCAGAATGTGACATAGTCTTAGAGCTCAGCTGCATAAAATTGTTTTAAGAGACTTTGCCGCTTGTGACTGCAGACCATCAAAGCAGAACCCAAAACACATCTGCATGAAAGATATTCCCATCCTTGTCGATCAAAGACTGGGAAAATCTTGCCTAAGGGAGCAACTCTTCAAGATAAATTGTGACGGACAGGCAAAGACTTCAGATGCACCACCGTGTTTGCAACCCAACCTGGTATAAAAGCATAGCTGAAGTTGATTGCAGAACCGTATAGAGTGGGTGTATATCTGAGGGAGATGTAAGGAATAGTCATGGACAAATCTAAGGGAAAGTACTACTGTAACAAATAACAAGGGAAGTGTAACAGTGAACACAAGTGATGACAACACATATCTTACAACCCTGTATTACAAAAAAAGGGAAAACAAAAGTAGAATGTATTATTTAATGCCATAGGATGTCACAAATACAATATAATTAATCAAGAGTAGCTGTTACATATTACAATGTCTAGTTATGCTGGTGGATAATAAAATGCAATGAATATCACCTCCTAGTGATACAGAAGAATATCACTTCTTAGTGATGCAGATATAGGAGAGGGTTAACGCTTACTGACAGATCACATGTTAACAATTTTGTTATTTATATTCAACTAAAGAATGTCTGTATACAGCAAATGTATACAGCTAATTAATGTTTGTATAAAGCTAACAAATGTTTGTATATAGCAAATGAATTTATATTCAACTAAAGAATATTTGTATACAGCAAATGTGTACAGCTAATGAATGTTTGTATAAAGCTAACAAATGTTTGTATACAGCAAATGAATTTATATTCAACTAAAGAATGTTTGTATACAGCAAATGTAAATAAAATGGAAGTTTGTCTGAACTTTGTGAAAAAGTTGTTCAAATATACAAGACACTAGTAACTACGTATTGCTGGAGAACTGACATAATTATCAGATACAGGTATTACAGAAATATTATCATGTGATAACTGGAAATAAAATGGTCATGGAAGACACTTGTGAATACATAATCAGATGGAAGCATGACAACTATTTCATCAATATAACATATATGATGTAGATAACTATTCTACTTATAATATGCACATAAGATATTGGGGGATTGTTCTAGCCTGCTTCTTTCCTTGTCTGTGTTACTCCTCATTCATGATACTACCACCACTATATCTTATATTTCCAGTGGAAAGTAGGCCTGTAACTAACTGTTCACCAGATTCTATTCTAGGTGGTCTTCAACTTTTTACATGAGACTCCAACCTCTTTAACCTCCTTACTCTTTTTGTCCACTGTGGGTTCCAGTCAGATACATGTCTGAGGGGCAATGCAAGAATACATACTTGACTATAAATGACACAGTCAAATATATTGACTGTTTTACGAAATGACAAATAAATGACAAATATATGTGATCATGAGTTGAGAATAGTTCAATCTGGTTTAGAAAACTTGACATGGCACCATGTATCAATTTCATGATTATGGGTAAGAAATTCAGTTGAAAATTTGTGTACAATTAGGCATAGCAAATACTCATCAATAAGATGATTCATTAATGTTTAGAGTAGGCAATATATTACTGATTCTTACATCTTACCAGATGTCTACAGTGTAAATATATACACAAGTCATGCGCTTACATCCTACTAGATGTATTCAATGTAATATATAAACTCATGGTTTAAATACTGCCTGATTTCAGTGTAAATATGGACAAACTCAAATCATGCCCAGATTTCTACAATGTAAAAAATGTACAAACTCACATATGGTCAGATTTCAGTGTAAATATGTACAAACTCACATTCTGCTAGATTTCTAAAGTATAAATGTAAATATGTACAAACGCATACTTACATCTAGCTAATTTTTAGTGTAATATGTACAAGCATACTTACATGTACAAAGCATACTTACATCTAGCTAATTTTTAGTGTAAATATGTACAAACTCACATCCTGCTAGTTTTCCAGTGTAAATGTAAAAACAATATGTACACACTCACATCCTGCTAGTTTTCCATTGTGTACATGTAAATATATACAACTAATAATTACATCCTGCCACCAGATTTGTACAGTGTAAATATGTACAAACTAAAAACTTACATTTTGTTAGATTTGTACAGTATAAATATGTACAAAGTGTGTAAAACTATGTACATCATAGCAAATATACAAGGTTATTATATTACGTTATGGTTCAAGTATCAGCACGAACTTACTATCAACAGAGTTCAAACATTGACATACCTGGGTGACTATCTGTCTGGCTAGTGTGTAGTGACTATCTGTCTGGCTAGTGTGTAGTGGCTATATTATCAGCTTGGCTAGTTTGCAGTGGCTGTCTGGCTAGTTAGTAGTGGATATCTGCTTGACTAGTTTGTAGTGACTATCTGCTGGCTAGTTTGTAGTGACTATCTGTCTGGCTAGTTTGTAGTGACTATCTGCTTGGCTAGTTTGTAGTGACTATCTGCTTGGCTAGTTTGTAGTGACTGCCTGACTAGTTTGAGTTTGTAGTGACTATCTCCTGGTTGAGTTTGTAGTGACTATCTACCTGGCTAGTTTGTAGTGACTATCTGCTTGGCTAGTTTGTAGTGACTATCTGCCTGGTTAGTTTGTAGTGACTATCTGCTTGGCTAGTTTGTAGTGACTATCTGCCTGGTTAGTTTGTAGTGACTATCTGCCTGGCTAGTTTGTAGTGACTATCTGCTTGGTTATTTTGTAGTGACTATCTGCTTGGTTAGTTTGTAGTGACTATCTGCCTGTGCTATTAGTTTGTAGTGACTATCTGCTTGACTAGTTTGTAGTGACTATCTGTCCTGAGCTAGTTTGCAGTGATTATCTGCCTGGTTGAGTTTGTAGTGACTATCTGCTTGGCTAGTTTGTAGTGACTATCTGTCTGGCTAGGTTGTGTGACTATCTGTCTGGCTAGTTTGTAGTGGATATCTATCTGGTTATCTAATATTGGATAATTCATAACTGTCTTATTATTAAAATGACAATCCTCTCAAATGCAACCATCAACTTGTGTTTGAATTTGTCTAGTCCCAACCTGTGGTAGTTGATGTTTGAGCTGCCAGAATAATGTTTGATAATGTTTGGTGTTGTTAGCCATTGTGCACATTGCATACAGTTGTGCATTGGATACAATTGTGTATGCTCCTACACTGAAAGATCTCAATGTCAGTTCACAAGTTCAGTAGAATTGGCAATGGTTATTGAAGTAATTTTGAGGACAGTAAAAATATGTCAGAATTACTTTCTTAATTTAGTATTAATTATCCTTGTCCAGGCAGCAGCTTTCCAGTTCAATCTTATTGTCAACTTCCAAGCATTCTTTTACATGCTCTATCCGAACACTTTTATTGTCCATTTCAGAAAGGACTAGGAACTAGATCTCACCTACATTGAGATCAGGGATCACTATAAATAAAGCTGTATTGCTGCATACATGATATTCTCCCTTCCTTTCGTTCGCTTGAAATATTATCTATATATTCAATGTTGTTACCTTGGAAGTGTTATTAGCAATGAAGGAGGCGCTGGATCTGACATTAAAAACAGACTGAGTAAGGCGCGAAGTGCATTCATGACCCTTCAGACCGCCTGGAAATCTGCCCAATACAGCATCAGAACCAAAACTAGTATCTATAACAGCTGTGTGCTGTCAACATTGATGTACGGATCGGAATGCTGGAGAATGACAGAACAGGATATGTTCAGACTCTCCGCCTTTCATACAACTTGTCTGCGAAAAATCTTACGCGTGTACTGGCCGACTACTATCTCGAATCAAGAATTGCTTGCACGATGCCAACAAGAGAATATGGGCACTATCATCCGAAGACGACGCTGGAGATGGATTGGACATGTGATGTGCATGGAGACTGGCTCCGACACGAAAACTGCACTGAGATGGACTCCAGAGGGTAGGCGAAAGCGTGGAAGACCAAAGATGACCTGGAGGAGAACGATAGAGCAAGAGCTGAAGGAAATGAATCATAGCTGGAACACAATACAGAGGAAGGCCATGAACAGGGAAGAATGGTGTACGTTTGTTGCTGCCCTAAACGCCAAGGGCGTAACAGGCTAAAGAGAGAGAGAGAGAGAATTCAATGTTGTCTCTTGTATCCTTCCTTTTGTTCGCTTGAAATATTGTTTATATATTCAATGTTGTCTCTTGTATCCTTCCTTTCGTTTGATTGAAATATTGTCTATATATTCAATGTTGTCTCTTGTATCCTTCCTTTCTTTCATTTGATTGAAATATTGTCTATATATTCAATGTTGTCTCTTGTATCCTTCCTTTCATTTGATTGAAATATTGTCTATTTCATTTGATTGAAATATTATCTATATATTCAATGTTGTCTCTTGTATCCTTCCTTCCTTTCGTTTGATTGAAATATTGTCTATATATTCAATGTTGTCTCTTGTATAAACTTCACTGTCTTTTGTATGCATGATATAAAATCCATCTAATATAAAATGATACTATCTCAGAGCTACAGTAAAATGATACTATCTCAGAGCTACAGTAAAATGATACAATATATGATTGTGGATATCAAACAAAGAATGTCATCATAATCTATGACAGTAATATTGTTTTCCTTACAACAACTTGGATAGATATTACAATATAGTATCAAAATTGGCAACAATATCTCCTATCTGATCACACATCAAAGATTCATTGCAATAAATGCTAGTAGAAGTGACACCAGGACTTGCTCACTCTATGGCAGAGGTACTTGATATTCAAAATGTACAGTTAAATAAAACTGACACCAAAAATTGAATAATTGACCAGATTTATACATCAGTTATTTAACTCCTTGTGGTCCAAGCACCAAATTATGTGGCTTTAGGTTGGACACCTTTTTTACCAGGAGCCAGATTAAATGGTGTTTTGTATTCTAAAAACAAATGGCTTGTAAAAACATGTCTTTTGCCCTGGCCCACTAAGAGTTAAAATACATTAAAAGAATACATGTGACAGAAAAAAACCAACTCAATTTTGCAGACTCAAATAACCAACAACATTACAAGTAAATGACACTTGTCAATTGCTAATTTACACTTCTCCCCTCCCCCCACACAGGTATACACAGTAACAACAAAGTTAATATAATAATGAAACCAATATAATATATATCAAGTTCTACATTAACTGTAATGCTTCTATGGTATTGTTTGTTCATGTCTCTCTGCATTAGTCTACCTTAGTCTAGTTAGAGGGTTTGTGTGTCTTGGTGATCTTTGAGGCAATGTTAGCTAGAGGCTAACCCTGGCAGAGTCTAACCAAGCTGAACATGTTGAAGGTGAAAGGTCAGACAAAAGGGCGGGAAGCAGGATGAGACACCATAAGGTGACAACGCAGAACCCACTGACGAGTGGTAAATGTTCTGGCTCTAACCTCCCCAGTTATAGGTTTTTGATTTCAAGTATTTTGATTTCATGTCATCTTTGCTTCACCACAAACTTTAAAAAAAATTTCAAATATAGTTATGTCTCATCCACTTTTGCTGAACAACCATTCTGATAGCACCTGATGTAACTGAAAAAATAACCAGTAGAAATCATTCACCTTCCTGACAAAAAATATGTGAATTTTTGTAGACCATAATAGATAATATTGAAGGTTGAGAGGTCAATAACTCAGTCAGTCATAGATACATGGGTAGGGTAGTTGAGTAGGAGTAGTTGAGTAGAGGTAGTTGAGTAGATCACCAAGTTGACGTGATATGATTTTAAACTTGTAACAAAAACAAATATATTCATAATGCTGCTTGATTCAGTGAACACAAGATATGACAAACACAATCATGAGTCAGTGAACTATAGACAGTACAATCATGGTCAGTGAACACTAGACAGTACAATCATGTGTCAGTGAACACTAGACAGTACAATCATGGTCAGTGAACACTTAGACAGTACAATCATGTGTCAGTGAACACTAGACAGTACAATCATGGTCAGTGAACACTAGACAGTACAATCATGGGTCAGTGAACTATAGACAGTACAATCATGGGTCAGTTAACACTAGACAGTACAATCATGGGTCAGTTAACACTAGACAGTACAATCATGGGTCAGTGAACTATAGACAGTACAATCATGGGTCAGTGAACACTAGATAGTACAATCATAGGTCAGTGAACACTAGACAGTACAATCATGGGTCAGTGAACACTAGACAGTACAATCATGGGTCAGTGAACACTAGACAGTACAATCATGGGTCAGTGAACACTAGACAGTACAATCATGGGTCAGTGAACTATAGACAGTACAATCATGGGTCAGTTAACACTAGACAGTACAATCATGGGTCAGTGAACACTAGACAGTACAATCATGGGTCAGTGAACTACAGACAGTACAATCATGGGTCAGTGAACACTAGATAGTACAATCATAGGTCAGTGAACACTAGACAGTACAATCATGGGTCAGTGAACACTATACAGTACAATCATGGGTCAGTGAACACTAGACAGTACAATCATGGGTCAGTGAACACTAGACAGTACAATCATGGATCAGTGAACTATAGACAGTACAATCATGGGTCAGTGAACACGAAACAGTACAATCATGGGTCAGTGAACATTAGACAGTACAATCATGGGTGAGTGAACACTAGACAGTACAATCATGGGTCAGTGAACACTAGACAGTACAATCATGGGTTAGTGAACACTAGTCAGTACAATCATGGGTGAGTGAACCATAGACAGTACAATCATGGGTCAGTAAACTATAGACAGTACAATCAAGGGTCAGTGAACACTAGACAGTACAATCATAGGTCAGTGAACACTAGACAGTACAATCATGGGTCAGTGAACACTAGACAGTACAATCATGTGTCAGTGAACACTAGACAGTACAATCATGGGTCAGTGAACTACAGACAGTACAATCATGGGTCAGTGAACTACAGACAGTACAATCATGGGTCAGTAAACAGTTCACAATCCCAACAAGATATACTGTTGAAATCAACCTGACTAGATGTAAATAGATCTGACATAAATATGACTTGTGTTCATATACTACTACATTTCTCATTCACAAAATGTGATAGCTATTCACAGTGAAATATCACATACAAATGTTGCCATTTATTTAAGACATCAGCTTGTCAACAACTCCGCTACTATACGACAGCACCAGCAGACTCAAATTGACATCCCATAAGACTGACACGCCACATATTTACGTGATATGCTTCTGTATATATATACATATGAGAAGTTTGTGTATCAGGATACACACTACTACATTCCATGGCACACATACACACACATATAACAATTTGATTACAAATGAAAATCCAAGAAGTGATGCTGTCACACATTTGGTTGGAGAAATATTCACATTAAAAAAAATAGTGTATGTACATATCACAGAGTAGGATGTATTCACAGTCTAATCACATTGTTGATCATGTCACAGGTTTGTAAGTAACTTCAGACAAATGCCTGTTGGTATCTCTTCTGTTGCCCTCACCTGTTCGCTGTGACTTCAAAGATGACACCTTGACGGCAGTATCTGTCTTGGAATCCTGCGTACTGAAACACAGGAGATGTAACAAAAGATAGTATACTTGTTAGAGAGTATGCAATAGTATATACACAATTTCAATATATATATATTTCTACTGTACTGTTATACGTTACATAAGCCTGCAAGTAATTTCTCTATACCACTCTATCATGGGCAACTCGCTCAACTTCTTCTATGGAATTGAGCTCTATATTTCTTCCCTCTCTCAGTTAATTAGTTCAGGGCTTTCGTAGGGCATCCATTCTTTCTTGAGCCCGTTGACTTCCACTTCAATGTCTGCCTTGTTATTCTTCAATCATTTCTTCTCAGAATATGCCCAACATATCTCCATCTTCTCTTTCTTATGACAGTTGTTACAATATTTGACCAGACATCCCTCTGGTTTCATCACATTTCCTGAACCCATCCCACAAGATGATCTAGAATAGTATGATCAAATAACATGAATAGAGAAGAACACAAAATGCTGCAACTTAGAAAATCAACAATACATTCAAAAATGAGTTCATGTTCTGGACACATCAACATTGATGAGTGAAACAATAGTCATTGATATGGCACCTATGGTTTGTAGGGATATCAAAGTTTTGAAATTTGTCAAACTACCACACTTTATGTTTAGTTTCTTCCACCATTATCTATAATTTCATTCAGTTTAGACCATAACTCAAAATTAAAAAAAACTGGCTAATGTACAAAGAAAAAATGAGAAAATTGAAGTATTTTGGACATATAAAGAGACAAGATGGGTTGGAGAAGACCATCATGGAAGAAGGCATCCTTGCAAAGAGAAGAAGAGGAAGACCATGGAGAAGATGGATTCAGGATGTAACTGATGGTTTGAGCATGATGACAGCAAAGGCGAGAAATCTGGCCTATGTGTGAGAGAAATACCGAAGTACTGTTAAAGTGGCACAGCTCTGCTCAGAACAAGCTATTTGATGATGATTAGCCAATATTTAACGTAAACAATTATTCTCTGCAAGTTATTGGTTACTAAACTGACGCATTGCACTCCGGGCAGACCCATAGGTGCTCAGTCTCCCTCAACAGATATCGAAGAGTATGCATACTGATGGTTCCTGTGGGTCGCTGATTAAACACACCTCTCACTCTGCCTCTCAGGCATCCAGTTCGACTTGAACAACGGGTAACTCCAAACTGCCTAAATCGCTTGATCGATTCAACATCGATTTTAGTGTTCTCATCCAACAGACAGTCGCAAAGAGACCGAAGAATATCCCCTTATCCATCCTCAACTCCCCAACAATCGATGTTGTTCATGCAAGCCTGTCTGCTCTCTCATTACTGTAAACACCTGCATGCCCAGGACAGTATATCCACATAAGCCGCTGGAGGTTAGAAACTTCTATAGAAGACATCCACTCATACCGAAACCTGCCCTTCTGGATCTTGTGAAGAATTAACTGAGAGTCAGATACAACAACTGCCCCAGTAAATGAAGTCCAGAGATCCAATGGAGGGCAGCAGTACGGCCTCAACCTCCATCCTCATACTAGAAGTAGTTGTCCTGTAATTTCTGCAAGTCTAACAGGAGATATCTATATAGATGTATGTGTAATGAGAGCAATGAGGACACACTGAACACAGGTAGGATTATAGCTAAGATAACAAATATTCTCCTTAATCATTGAATATAAACAAATACAGATAGTCAAATACTAGATACTCACATGTTAGTATTATGATGGACTAGAGCAGCAGTTTCCTTGGGATTTGTCACTGAGTCTGTGTCACTGACAGTTGTCAATCGCTCCTGTTGTCCAGAGATCAAAATAAGGTATGGCATAAGTTAGTTATAGTGGTTACAGCTGACTGTAACAACAACCAACACACACAGGTAACAAAAAACAATGACCACACACAGGTATTAACACATACAAGTAATTTTTTTTTCCGATCCAGAAGCACTTGAGCTTTCAGCTCTTCGGCTCAGTGCCCTGGACATCGTAACCCTTCAGTTTGATGCCATGAACACCGTAAATCTGGAGAAAATGTGGCTTTTCTGCCAGTCCGCGGAATTGATCCGCACTCACAGGGGGTTTGTCACCCATCATCCAATGTGCTACAAACACGCTGGTAGGCGGGTACACATACAAGTAATAAAAAACAATGTCCACACACAGGTAGTAAACAAAAACAATGACCACACACATGTATTAACAATCATCACACAGGTAGTAAAAAACAATGACCACACACAGGTAATAAACAGCAACAACCACCACACACAGGCAATAAAAACCAATGATCACACACAAATACCAAACAACAATGACCACACACAGGTATTAAAATCAAGTTAAGAATCATTTACTATAGTTTCATTATCGCATCAGGAAGAAATATGCACTTAAATTGTTGCAAATTTCTATTTAACACACAGAACCAGATTTGGCAACAAGCTGTAGGTTCATTATGACAAACTATTTCTCACATTATCTGATGTGCTCAGTTTAGGCAATCATGGACCACCACCATGTGCCTTTTGTAGGCAACCATGGACCACCACCATGTGCCTGGTGTAGGCAATCATGGATCACCACCATGTGTCTTTTGTAGGCAACCATGGACCACTACCATGTACCTTTTGTAGGCAATCATGGATCACCACCATGTGCCTGTTGTAGGCAATCATGGACTACTAGCATGTGCCTGGTGTAGGCAATCATGGATCACCACCATGTGCCTGTTGTAGGCAATCATGGACTACTAGCATGTGTCTGTTGTAAGCAATCATGGACCACTAGCATGTACCTGGTGTAGGCAATCATGGATCACTACATGTACCTGGTAGGCAACCATGGATCACCATGTACCTGGTGTAGGCAACCATGGATCACTACCATGTACCTGGTGTAGGCAACCATGGATCACCACCATGTACCTGGTGTAGGCAATCATGGATCACTACCATGTACCTGTTGTAGGCAACCATGGATACCACCATGTACCTGGTGTAGGCAATCATGGATCACTACCATGTACCTGTTGTAGGCAACCATGGATCACCACCATGTACCTGTTGTAGGCAATCATGGACCACTACCATGTACCTGGTGTAGGCAACCATGGATCACCACCATGTACCTGTTGTAGGCAATCATGGACCACTACCATGTACCTGTTGTAGGCAACCATGGATCACTACCATGTACCTGGTGTAGGCAACCATGGATACCACCATGTACCTGGTGTAGGCAATCATGGATCACTACCATGTACCTGTTGTAGGCAACCATGGATCACCACCATGTACCTGGTGTAGGCAATCATGGATCACTACCATGTACCTGTTGTAGGCAACCATGGATCACCACCACGTGCCTGTTGTAGGCAATCATGGACCACTACCATGTACCTGTTGTAGGCAACCATGGATCACCACCATGTACCTGTTGTAGGCAATCATGGACCACTACCATGTACCTGTTGTAGGCAACCATGGATCACTACCATGTACCTGGAGTAGGCAATCATGGATATACCAATGTTCCTAGTGTAGCAACCATTGTATTACTTCACTCATGACCTAAACTGAGCATCAATGCATCATTACCATTTTTCTCCTGTGTTCAATCATAGTAACTCACCAATGTCCTAGCTGTCCTGTTGCAACATTCATCAAACATGTAACTGTACTCTGTTAGCCTTGGCAACTCGTCACCCCACAAATGACCACTGCGTCTGTCAGAGGGTATCAATGACACTAGCCATGTACCTGCCTACAGTTGAAGATCTCATGATCACCACCATGTACCTGTTTAGGCAATCATGGATCACTAGCATGTACCTGTTAGGCAACTATGGATCACCACCATGTACCTGGTGTAGGCAACCATGGATCACTACCATGTACCTGTTGTAGGCAACCATGGATACCACCATGACCTGTGTAGGCAATCATGGATCACTACCATGTACCTGTTGTAGGCAACCATGGATCACCACCACGTGCCTGTTGTAGGCAATCATGGACCACTACCATGTACCTGTTGTAGGCAACCATGGATCACCACCATGTACCTGTTGTAGGCAATCATGGATCACTAGCATGTACCTGTTGTAGGCAACCATGGATCACCACCATGTACCTGGTGTAGGCAACCATGGATCACTACCATGTACCTGTTGTAGGCAACCATGGATACCACCATGTACCTGGTGTAGGCAATCATGGATCACTACCATGTACCTGTTGTAGGCAACCATGGATCACCACCACGTGCCTGTTGTAGGCAATCATGGACCACTACCATGTACCTGTTGTAGGCAACCATGGATCACCACCATGTACCTGTTGTAGGCAATCATGGACCACTACCATGTACCTGTTGTAGGCAACCATGGATCACTACCATGTACCTGGAGTAGGCAATCATGGACTATGACAACTTGTTCCTAGTGTTGTTAACCAGTTTTGTATTATTTGCTTTCATCTATGCCATAAAGCTGAGCTATTCAATGTCATCTGTTAATATTTGTTCTCCTGTCGCTTTCATCATCAATATTAACTCACAGCATAATGTCCTAGACTGTCCTGTTGCTACAACATTCATACAAACATTGTAACTGAATACTTCTGTTAAGCTTCCTTTGTGCATTGTCTCATCTCAGTCAAACCTCCTCACTTAAATGACTCACAATGACAGATCTGGTCAGAGGGTATACAAATGACACTATGGTGTTGCTTGGACTTTACCCTGCCTACAGACTTGAAGATCTAGCATGATCATAGACACACAGGACACAAAAAAATGCTCTTCATTCTATACTTTAAATGCATTTCACTTGCCAAGTTACATGGTTAAACTATGGTTTGCTGTAAGGTATCTATTCTAATAGTGTAAGGTGAGACTACACTGCAATGTCTAATTAATAATTTGTCAAAGGCATGCGACCTCTTTTCTCTGACAATAAGTGTCTCCAAAACAGTTGTATTATGTCAGGGAGGTAAGACATCAAATATCACTTTAAATGGCAACCATCTAACACCAGTGCAAAAATTCTGCTATCTTGGGTCCACGGTCACTGCCAGCCTTTCTCTTGACGAAGAAATCAACGCTCGTATAGGAGTGCGGCTACTACATTCGGCAAACTATCAAAGCGAGCGTGGGACAAAAAAAAAAATTGACATTGCAGACGAAGACTCAAATATATCGAGCCTGTGTAATTAGTTCTTTACTATATGGCTCAGAAACATGGACAGCCTACTCAAGACACGAGAGGAGACTTAACATCTTTCACCTTCGATGTCTCCGCAAGATTATGAACATCAGGTGGTATGACAAGATAACCAACTCTGAAGTACTACAACGTGCAAATCTGTCTTCCATCATGGGCATGCTCAGCAGTAGACGACTAAGATGGTTGGGACATGTGAGAAGAATGGAAACTTATCCATACCAAAACAAATGTTGTTCTGTGAACTTTCGGAGGAAGAGGCACCAGGGCAGACCACTGCTCAGATATAAAGATGTCTGCAAAACCTCAATGAAAACCTTTTCTATAGATCCCAGCACATGGGAGGGACTAGCTGATGACAGAGTTGTGTGAAAAGCCAAATTACGGAAGGGCGCAGAGTCTTTTGAGAAGAGACTTATGTAGAGCTGAACAACAAGAGAAAAAGCGAAAACTCAGAAGTTGTCACAGTAAAACACTTGCCTATTGACCGTCTGTAAAGATGAAAAGGGCCATATATCTATTCTAATATCTATGAAGACAACTTGATGTCATATATTGCATACCTATGTCAATGACTCACATCCATATATCATACAGTATATATATATATATATATATACAGTATCTGTGGTTAAGTGGTTAAGCATTCGTTTTGTGTTTTGAAGGGCATGGATTTGAATCCAGACCGCACCGTTCTCTTCACAAGTGCATTCTATTCCAGAGACCCTTGGGGTTAATGCCGGAGCTACGGAGTTCGTGCAATACTCTTGTCAGGTGGTGTGCCACTTTCATGGAGAGGGAACAAGCCATATGGGACAACGCCCGGTGCAATGAAGTAAGTACTTCGACTTTAGACACAAGACAAGACCATTTAAATACTAGAATACAAACCATACTGCCCGAGTGGTTACCGGGCCCAAATTTGGGGTGTAAAGAATAGAACCACTGTTACCTGCCACGTATGTCGTAAGAGGCGTCTAAGTAGGTTTGACTGAAATCGGATGCACATGTCCTAAACGTGTAGAAGTCTATGCGTTTAGGGACCTACAAACCAATGTGCAACGATACACGTTCTTGGCAAAGATCAAACATATCACAAAGAGTGTTTAAAATTTGTCGTAAAGAACGAACGCAAAGAAGAAGGAGACAAACCATACAAGACACAATTAATCTACCTGAATTATAGAACATACAAGACAGCATTAATCTACCTGAATTATAGAACATACAAGACAGCATTAATCTACATGAATTATAGAACATACAAGAAAGCATTAATCTACTTGAATTATAGAACATACAAGACAGCATTAATCTACTTGAATTATAGAACATACAAGACAGCATTAATCTACTTGAATTATAAAATATACAAGACATCATTAATCTACTTGAATTATAGAACATACAAGACACCATTTAAAAACTTGAACACTAAACATATACATGTTTACAATACAAGTTTCACATCCATGTCAAGCATAATTCACTAGGGATATGAAAACTTACATCACTAGTGTGGTAGCGAAAATGTGCGTAATTTTTGCCAAGTCGGTTCTCTGAATTGATTGTCTCTGTACTGGACTTTTGATAAGTTGGGTTAGCATACGTCAGGGCAGAGAATTCTTCCACATTGTAGTGACGTCTTCGATGTCTGGCACATTAGAAAATAGAATCAGAATTTACTAATTTATATTACATTTCAGATATAATAAACATGGACATGACCTGTTTACATGCAACTAATTGCTTGACATCAAACAGTCTATTCTATTTTCAATATGTGTCCCGTTTGACACATATAAGGATTACACAACAAATGTATATTGTTGCCATTCGACAGCCAATCTATCAATTGTTTCCCATGTTGGGCCTCAATATTTTCACAGTTCTTCTCCATGTTTCCTATTGAAATCTAGACCTTCTTCTCTCCCCCACTGCCCATCGAATAGCTATCCTACCCAATGTTCTTATCCTACTGGCATACAACATACATGACCAATGTCTTTTAATGATGATCTTCAATGACACCAAATTTATTTGTTCTTCATTTGTTATTGTATTTGGCCAGAATATTTGCAAGATTCTTCTTACATATTTTTGGGGAATGTCTCCAGCTTGTGTATGATGTTATGGGTCATCTTCCAGCACTCACTACTGTATAATAACACTTCCAAGACACTGCTTCTATACAGTTCAAGTGTTATTTTAAGATTAAATTCTTTGACTTTCCAAACTTTGTTGAGCATAACAAAAGTTTGACTTGCTTTCTTAATTTTTTCAATGATGTCGTTTTTCGAATCACCATCCTCCAATACGGTACTTCCCAGTTATACAAAATCATGAACTTCCTCTATGGAAAGTGTATCTGTATCAATTATAATATAGGTGATTCTATTTACCTTACATTAATTGGTCAAGAAGAAACAAGTGACTATTTTCATTACATCAATTGGTCTCTTTCACAGGTGATTCTATTTACCTTACATTAAATGGTCTATTTTACAGATGATTCTATTTACCTTACAACAAATAGTCTATTTTACAGGTGATTCTATTTACCTTACATCAAATGGATTATGTTACAGGTGATTCTATTTACCTTACATCAAATAGTCTATTTTAACCCTCTCATTCCTGGAGCGGCCAAATGCGCCTGTTATCGGTATAATCCTATAGCGCGTACCCTCGACGGGACTATCCCTTTTTTAAATAGTTTTTCTATATCTTTCCTTGTGAATAGACACGCTAAATTTAGCCCTGATGTCATTGCCGATAATGGCTGCCATAATTTTAGAAGCTGGCGTGTTTCTAGTGTTATTGGTTTCGTATTGGCAAATTTTTTAAAAAGTCCTTATATTTTCTGGAAAACTTGTGATTTATGACTCAGTTGATGGAAAATTTGCCGGCGAGATCGTGGATAAATCAGATTGATGTATAATTAGTTAAAGATTTGCGTGTGAAAGAATACGAAGCTAGTTCTAGTGTTTTTATGACAGTTTACGTAACTATTAGTTACGATGAACTACGATTATCGATGGATGCGAACACGGCCGCTTCCCTCCATCCACCCATGTTGTAAAGTTGAGAGAGAATAGTCGCAACAGCTGAGCACTATCAATATCGAACAAATTAGGGAAGAAACAGGTTCTGTAAATGACATTGATTCAGAATATTCTCTATTTGTGACTACTGTCATTACATCACACATGATTTTTACATGAGGTACTTTTTTTAGAACTGGACAGAGCTAACCAACGCATTTGCTCTGAAAATTCAAGAAAATCCAGATCCTTCATGGACACCTGTTTCTTTTGATTACATCGATATCTTTCTTTATGTAAACTATGTGTGTCAAACTCACCAGTTACCTTACTACAGAATGTTTTGGTTTACCGATAAACTGTTGAATGTGCCTGCTTTATCAGATATAGTGTCAAGAAATAGATTTGAAGGTATCAGCAAATATTTGTACTTCAATGTCAATTCCAAATTCATTCCATGAGGACAATATGGACATGTGCAAGGTTGAACCTCTGTCTTGATTGTATGAGGGCCCTCATGCCCATACAAACATGCAGGCTAGGCAACTGCAGGACTGATAAACTCCCAGATACTGCAGGACTGATCAACTCCATTCATGCCAACCATCAGCCAAACTGTTTGGCAGAATGCAGACCCGATTAGTGTTTCTAAATGAAGATTAGGACTACATCACGAAGGTGTGTGGAAACAAGTGATAGATGCCCCACATGTAAAATCAACTTCTGTAAGGGAGATTGCCTTTCAACCTTTCAATTTACATTTATCGTCAATAAAACTGACATTTTGAGTGAAACATACTTTCAATATTGTCATTCATTTTTTATTTCTTCACTGGTATAATTTTTTACATCCAACTTGCATGGCATTGACAACATGCATGTTTACAAACTAGTACCTCATCCATTTAACTGTAAATTGGACTTTAAATCACAAATATTGATTAGAAATTGTATTTGTTATGAATTTTATTTCACAAACACTTCTCATTGTTGCTGGGTTATTTCCCTTGCCCTGGGAATTCAGTATGAATATTTTCTGAAGGGCTAGGAATGAGAGGGTTAAGGTGATTCTATTTACCTTACATCAAATAGTCTATTTTACAGATGATTCTATTTACCTTACACCAAATGGTCTACTTTACAGGTGATTCTATTTACCTTACACCAAATAGTCTATTTTACAGATGATTCTATTTACCTTACACCAAATGGTATATTTTACAGGTGATTCTATTTACCTTACATCGAATGGTCTATTTTACAGGTGATTCTATTTACCTTACATCAAATGGTCTATTTTACTGGTGATTCTACTTTCTTCACACCAAATGGTCTATTTTACAGGTGATTCCATTTACCTTAAATCAACTTTGCATAGTCTTCTCTATAAGGTGTTCTGCTGTATTTGTGATCCAAATTGTCTAGAATAGGGAAGCCAGAGAGAACCTAAAGAGGAACAGTAGAAGAGGAAGCCAAAGCAAGAAGAACCGTGCTGGTAGAACTCAAGAAAGTCAAAAATGGATTGTCGCATGTCTATATTCCCATATTTGAGTATGTGTTCAGCTTTATCCCATTTTCTGTGCCAAGCTGACAATACTCCCATCTTTAACAGATCAGATTGTATTTGCTGTCTGATTTGTCTCTCATAGTCTCTTCATCTTCCAATTGTGACTGCAATGCAGCAGGTTCTTTGTATACCATTGCGTCCGATGGTTACGGGCCCAAATTTGGGGTGTAAAGAATAGAACCACTGTTACCTGCCACGCATGTTATAAGAGGTGACTAAGGAGGTTTGGCTGAAATTGGATGCATGTGTCCGCTAGGAATGCTAACCCGAAACAAATGCTTGCAGGAAACGGATGCACCAGGCCGTAAGGTGCATAACATGGTGCAATGACCCTCACAATGAGGAATGGGATAACGGATTCTACGGTCGCCAATCTGCCTTGAGATTTAGCCATGCAGTAAGAATGTCAGACCTACCATCATGAGGGTGGCTAAAACTTACTGCGGGAAGAGGTCGGCAGAAATCATAGGAATTATATCCTACAGAACTGCCCCCTGTATGCAGACTTGAGAAGAAAGAGGTAGTCCACTTACACCAGTGTCAAAGACAAACTGTATGGTGTGGCTTATAATCTGAGGCAGACGGCTGCCTTTATTAGAGAATTCGAAATCCCAATCTAGTGAGAAGCAGAAGAAGAAGTATACCATTGTCTTCTTTCTCATGACTAGAGTTAGAAGAAATTCTTGCTCTCTTGACATTTCCACTATTGGATATTAAAGTTATTTCGATGTAACACCAGTGTCACTCATTACCTCATCACATTCTGCTAGAACAACATTGTGCTTTGATCTGTGACTAATTATCTGTCCAGTATGAAACAGATTTAGATAGCATGTCTCACTATCTGCCTTTAACAGACAAACCAGGCTATCTATTAATTCTTCTGTTAGCAATTTATACAGATATCCATATAATTCCCAAAAGAGAAGACACCAAATAAATCACGTATCAAGGTGAGATACAATACTCAAGCAGGTAACATAAATGAAGGTAACTGTGAATCCACATAAGAAAGATGTATGATGGAAATATATAAATAAATAAACTCCAGAATCATGCAGACTTCCATATAATAACAACAATTCAGCTTTAAAACCCTTTAAACAACAAACTAATGTCCAGATTATATAAAAAGTCATGAAAACAAGGGAACAACTATTACAATTAAGAGTTAAAAAAGTCAAACCAGTAAAAGAGGGAATGGACATCGAGATAAATTGGCTATAAAAGTAACAGATATTCACAATTGTGAAAATCACAATGTGGATCAATGAATTCTATTTTAGGATTAAAAAAACAACAGAATGAATGTAACCTGCCATAAATATTATAAAAGGCTGCTAACGAGGGTTTACATATGTAGCTAGCAACCATATCAAGTAGATTATATTTCTAGAGAAAGCAGAACTGTAAGCACAACATCAATGTTTTGTTGATTGATAGGAAAGTCATCATTACACTTTAGTGAATAATCATGTGTGCTTCAATCTCTTTTTCATACAGAAGATCTCAGCAGCAGTGCATGAACTCGACAGCACCAGCTAGAGTTCCAGAAGTAATATTAAGAGAGTCCCAGAAGTAATATTAAGAGAGTCCCAGAAGTAATATTAAGAATGGCGAATATTTGTAGGAATTGTAGATTGGTATTAATGATTCTGGTCTCGACAGTGTCTTCTCGGCCTACTCTTACTAATTTTCAACTGTCAAGGGCTTTTTTACATGCTCAACTTGAACACAAGACCTATGTTTTATCATCCGTCTTTGAAGGACTAGGAACTCGATCTCACCTACATTAAGATAGGGATCACTGGAAAATAACCCCATTGCTTGACACAGAATGTTAATAGAGTACATTTGGAGTGAGAGGTGAGTACAGCACTTCAACACCACATAGATTGAAAATGTTTTGTTACAGATAACATGTCTGGTGATTCAATGTTCATAGACATGGCTCAAGCAGTACAGAATGTTGAAGAGGGAGAGAGACAGTCGTGGAGAGAATTGATTATTACCACAAGCTTGACACACAATGTTAGATAATGCTTGTGTCTGAGTACAAGTTCCTTCACTCAAGTAGTCAAAGTGTTTGGGTTGCTACAACTATCATCTATAAAATGTGAAATGTCTGCAATGATGACAACCCTAACTTCTTGAAAAGTTCAAATATTGTATACAGTATTTTCTGTTCATACAACATGGCTCTGGTGAATGGGTTGAAGATTAGAGTGGCCAGAAAAGAACAGCACAACAGGTATATTAGACTCATCAATCAACCCTGAACTGGTACTGGGAGATATTGCAAAGGAGATAGACACACCTATGGACATGTTCAGAGTGAAATTAAGATATTTCAAAGTGAAAGTGAATATGTGGTGCCAAAAAATTTGACACACAAAGTCTACAGGGATTAAATTCTAGATAATGAGTGAGATAATCCCAAAGAAACCTCTAGGAGGACAAGTCCTCCACTAGCTATTGCAGATGCTGGACCCACCAGTGTATCAGCATGTTCAAATCCTCATGACTTGCCTGGGGATCTCACCTGACACAAAAGTGAAAGCTTAAAATCTGCAATGTCTTGCAGGTAGCGTTAGGGAATACAAGAACATGAAGACTGAATAAATGTCTTAACCAAGATGGAACATTGCCCGTGTGTTGCTAGGGTCCTCAAGGGGATTAAAGAATAGTAACACTGCTATCTACAATGCATGTTGTAAGAGGGGACTGAGGTAGGGGTCTAGAGAAGCTACCCTAGTCAATAAAAAGCTTAGCAGAAATAGGATGTGCTGGCCTGCTTGTAGTCGCATAACTTGTACAATCGCTCTTAGGCTCAGATCACATACAAATCAAAATGAGTGGTTTAACAAGTGGTCAATATGGAGTATTCGAAGAAGAAGATGGAATATTTCAGCCCTAACTAGCGAGTGTGGATATCTAGCAATGGAAATGGGACATGTATATAACATATAATTAAAGACTATGCACTTATTTCTACCATGGAAGGGGAGATTGCCACCATGATTCATCACCAGATAGGCTTAGCTCTAGCCTTGAAGAAGCTGTGAGGCACCAGCAAGAATTTTCTGTTGACAAAAGGATTCATGAAGACAACTCATTTCTCTATTTAGATATCTGAGCAAGGAAAACTAGAAAAAAGTTGATCTGAATTGAAAAATTTGAAACTTTCGCTGAAGCTACTGTGTAATTGCACTATTGCTGACACATTTAGCAATCTAAAGGGACTGAGCACCTGCAGAAGCATCCTGACTGCACAGACATTCATTCAAATCAGTTCTTAAAGGAAGTAGAAATTGTATGATGATTCATGATAATGTCAAGTTTGAATGAAGTTTTATTTCAATGAGTGCTGTAGAGACCTGGTTCTCACTTACCTTCTCCACAGAAAGAAAGCTACTGCAATAACTACCAACAGTACACTTAGTGTGACAGCAACAGCAATGTAAGGTCCTGTGTGTTGACCATCATCTCCATCTATCTCTGCAAGCAAAACATGTTAGCTATATATGAAGGACTTTCAATACATACATGACATGTGCTCAATTATATTTTCTTGCTAATATTATATGATGGAGATTCTATACTGGTAAATATTATATGATAGAGATTCTATACTGGTAAATATTATATGATGGAGATTCTGCATTCGTTAATCTTATATGATAGAGATTCTGCATTTGCTAATATTATATGATAGAGATTCTGCATTTGCTAATATTATATGATAGAGATTCTGGACTTGCTAATCTTATATGATGGAGATTCTAGTCCAAATGATATCATGTGATGGAGATTCTAGTATTACCAAACATCTAGAAACCAACCAAAACTTCTAACAACCAATCAAACTTTTAGCAACCAATCAATCAACAAGTTGGGCTGAATATAACTCTCCAGAAGACAGAAGCTATGACACTAAACTTAAGTAACCCTTCATCAGTAAAAATAGAGAACCAGTAGCTGGCAGCAGCAAATACATTCACATACATTGGTAGTGTAGTAACAAGCTGAGGGAGCTGGTGAGGATACTAAGAAAAGGAAAAACAAAGTCAGAATTGCATGTACCAATCTCAGTAAAATTTGAAGATCTTTCTAGTACACAAATATTTTTGAAAGGATATATGAGTGTTATGTAGTTTCAGTGCATTTGTATAGATATGAATGTTGGAGAGTAACAGAAGTGTAAACATCTAACATTTTATCATAAGAAAAAATCACATAATGTTTTGGTTAACTAAATCTGCAACCAAGAACTGCTCAACAGGTTAAAACCAGGAATAAATACAACAGCTATAAGTAATAACAGGTAGACACTGGAACTGGATAGGACACATAGTCAGAAGTGACCCAGAAACCATCATAAGGACTGCAATGCATTCAACTCTGAAGGGAAGGTAAAATAAAGACAAACCAAAGACAACATAAAGGAGAACAGTGGAGGCCAAGATGCACAGTATGAATCAGACCTGTTTCCCCATGTAAAGGATGTCTACAGGTTGAGCAAGATAAGAAAATGTTGTTGTATTACAAGATGTCACTCACAAGACAAGTAGGCTATTGCTTTCCATTTCATGTGCAAGGAAAAACAAAAGAAGGTTCAATGTCTGAAAGTTATCCAACTATCTGTCTCTAGTAGACATGTCTGGTTGTCACCCATTCTGCTAGGAACTGAACCTCTAACAATCAACTAGTCACAGAGTTCCACCTACCTTCAGACATTTCATTTAACATGCCATCCTTATCATTATCAGCACACACACCCAGAGCTTTGTCCTCGCGTGAACATCTGATATTGACAGACATACATGAACATATCGTTGAATAAGTTAAACAGTATGAGAAGTAGAATGTTAAGGCAAGAAAAATAGTACAGGTGAGTATTATCAAGGTTGTACTAATAAGATATATTTATCTCTCCTGGTTGCAACCCACAGATCTATCTATATCTCAAGTCTGCAATAGAATGTCTTCTCTCAAGGCTAAAATAAAAGATATATATTGAGTCTGATTTAAACATATCTATCTCTCAACTCTGTACCAAAAATAATTTTTCTCTCAAGTATGCACTAAATAGATAGATGGCTCTCAATTGTATGACATGGGCGGGTCTCAGACACTGGAACGAGTTCGAGAATTAGGCGTTAAGTTTGGACATGCCAGACGGTGTCGTCTTCGTGGTAGAGAGAGAAGATGTAGTAATCAACTTCTGATGGGTACTGTGAGCAAATGGACTTTGGGATGGCTGCTGCAACGGAGGACAGAGCACGAATGGGAATGCCCAATGTGCCATGACGTCGATCGCATAACATAACATAACTAAATAGATTTTTCTCTCAAGTCTGAACTAAGTAGATTTTTCTCTCTTATGTCTTCCCTACCCAGATCTATTTGTCAAATCTGCATTAAACAAATCTATCTAACATGTCTGAACTAGACATATCTATTTATCAAGTCTGCACTAAACAGATCTATAAATTAGACTCACCCATGCATGGAAAGTATATCAGAGTTCATGTCCCTGGAGCCATCTTGCCCTTTGTGAGATGGAGCTGAAAAATCAATGTTGTAAAATAAGTTCATACAAAACTGCTGACATGAACTTCACATATGACGTTTGTATTCACTTCCTGTGTTCTAATGCCGACTTTTATCTTCTACTAACATGTCAGTATAAACAATCCTGTCACATAGCTCTGATAGAAGTGGCCATCAACCCCAGCCAGGTGTGTCCACTTGTGGATGATAGTGAGACAACCATCAGTCACGAAGTAGAAGTATCGGCCATGATCTAAGCCATTTTCTCAAGAAAGCAGTGATAGTGTAATGGTTCGTTAACCTGTTTCATAGGAAGGTGGTTCCAGGATACAATTTTCCAGCTGGAGTGGGATGTTTTACAACTATATTTACACTGAGAGTTATTCAGTGCTACATAGAGCCAATACTGACATATGGATGCGAGTCATGGACAGTAAACAAACAGATCGAAAAATCTCTGAGGGAAACAGAGAAGTTGTTTTACAGAAGAATTATGAGAATCCCATGGACTGCTAAAATGAGAAATGTGGAGATTTTGAATGAGGCCAAGACACAGAGAAAGCTTATTATCAATATAAATAAGAGGCAATCGTCATTTTTATGGACATGTTATGAGAAGGGAGGCTAAGAACACATTGTGGCAACTGATAGAATCATGGGGATACAAGACAGAGGACAACAGAGAAAGAAACTTTTGGGCAGCCTGACTTTATGGCATTGAAGAGTGTCCACATCTGAGATGATGGCACACACCAGTGACAGAGATTTGTGGAGATCCATGATTGCCTACACAACATCTGATGATGATTGACTCTAATATTGACTCATCCTCAACAAGACACCAGTGAAAGCTGTCAGTACAAGTGACCTGAGTAATGTTGACTATATCATCCATCTATTGTAATAATACAGACCTAACAATGTGTTCCACAACAAAATACTTTCTGGTATGAAAGCAGAGTTTTTATTTACTTTACTTAATCAGAGAGAATGATCATGTAAAGGTAGCATCATTTTCAAATCCTATACTCACATGTCTGACAAGGGATAGTATCCTTCATGTTAGGGCATGCACAAATGTAGCCATCTGGTCGAGCCAGACAGAGGTGGGTGCAGCCTCCATTGTTGACACTGCAGTCATTTGTACCTGGAAAGGAAACAATGAAGATGAGTTAAGCTCAAGTTAATCTCTATGCCTAGTGACCATGATGAGAGATGCAATAGCATAGTGGTTTGAGTAATATGGTTCCAAGAAGACATTTCCCATACAGTGTGCAAGTTTTTTCAACCATAACAATTCTCATATTGATCCATTCTCAAGTGAGTAGCATAAAAGCACTTGGAAGTGAAGGCAAATGGTGGGATGTCAACCACATTACCCGACATAAATCGTTGGTCAAAGAAAATATTGGCCTAGCACAGTATTCCTCCATATATCCCGATGGTATGAAAATTGGTAGATTATTTACTTTACTATTGATCATGATAGGTTGCTGACCAATTTACTATCTTGTCAAGTTGGCATGTACATATATTTCATAGAAAATATTCAACATAGATAACAACAGGTGAATACATTTAACAAAACATCCATGAATATGACGAAAGATGACTGCACATAACAAATAGATCAATGCAGATATCACAACAACAACACATACAACAACAGATCAAAACTTAACAAACAGATCAATGCAGATATCACCACAACAACAACAGATCAAAACTTAACAAACAGATCAATGCAGATAACAATGCTAATAACAGCAGATTATCACAAACACAAATCACATGATAGCAATAATAATCACAGCTGCCCATTGCAAGCAATGGTGACACCAGCTTCAGGTATGTGTTGTCGCACCTCTCTGCTGTGTTCTACACACCTCTTCGATAACTGCAGATCAATTTAATCCTAATGAGAAGAATAAAAACTCTATAATCAACTGTTGTATACAAGCTCACCTGTTTGTCTGTGAGCTGAGACTATGTGTACATCCATCAACCCTTCCAGCTTGCTCTGAATGGTGATCCTGTTGCTGCCATCCACTTTGCTAGCTCTCTCCAACTTCTCTGTTTGCCAGTCAGTCCAGTATATGAACTCCTCAAACTGAAACAAGGATGGACCAGCCCCATGTTAGATACTCAATACCCACTATTGTCATTATATATGATGATTATGTCATTCGGTGATCAATGGGTACAAACAATGAACATGTGTGGAATGCTATTGTATTACTAAGGTCTGCATTCGCTTCTTCTTCTTTGAGTGCTCCATATCGATCAATTGTTAACCACTCTGTGTGATTTGTATGTTGTCTGATATTAAGATTGACTGGGTGGAGGTACTGGTACAGACAATGATCAGAGAAATCACCTTCATTTTTGTCCCTGGGCACGCAGGAGTTAGGGTAATGAACGAGCTGATAGATTGGCTGGCTTGGCTATAATATCAGAGGGAGCTGCCATTGATCGAAGTGACATTCTTCACGCATTGAGAGAGTCTTTCCTAACATAGGAGTTTCAGGGCTGTGAATCCCACTCGCTGACCCGATTAAAAAGAGATGGGTGTCAATATTGGTGCAGCCCGAAAAGAACGACATACTAAATATGCAAAGAGATTGATTAATCAACATCGAACTGGCGTGTTGGGTCGCTGGACACTGCTGGATTTGTTGAGGAGGAGATCGGAGCACCTATGGACATGTCCGGAGTGCTATGATGATAGTCCTCATATAACTGATAAGAGTGACTGTATGTTGTACCAGTTATGTGCCTACAAGTAGGCCAGCACATCCGATTTCTGCGATGCTTTTTATTTACTAGGGTAGCTTCCCAGGTCCTACATCAGTCGCCTCTTACCTTGTAGGTCGCAGTGGTACTATTCTTTGCTTCCCTTGTGGGTCCCGGCACAACATGGGAGGTAATAAAAGCATTAATATTGTATGGCCTTTTTGTCTTTACAGAAGGTCATTTAGCAAGGGTGCTACTGTGACAACTTCTGAGTTTGGGCTTGTTTCTCTTGCCTTCAAGTTCATCCCTAAAGTTTGTCTTCAAAAGCTTCTACACCTTTGCGTAATATTGTTTTCAACATAACTCAGTCATCAGCTAGTTTTTCCCACTTGCTGGTAGAAAAGTTATTTATTGAAGTCTTGCAGATATCCTTAAATTTGAGCAGTGGTCCGCCTTGGTGCCTCTTTTATTCTGAATGTTCACAGAACAGTACCTGTTGAGGCATTTTTAATTCTTCTCACATGTCCCACCAATCTTAATCTCCTACTGTTGAAGAGCCTAAAGCAATGATGAAGTTTTATCTCCATTTATGTTGGGCAGCTAATATAGAGAATGTGCCTTTCCAATTTTCTACAAATCCCCTCTTGAATTCTATTTGATCTAAAGGAAAGACAAGTACATACATATGAATCAAACATTCAGTTTCTTAATAAAGACAATGTATGTAAAAGATAGCAGAATGTATGCCTTCTTTGAATAACAACCTGATATTTATCTCATTCTGAAACAAAAGCCATTTCAGTATTCTCATACAGTCAAATATGTATAGTTTCTTCATTAAGTTTTTTTTCTAGTGTATGAGATGCTATCTATAAGTTAATTGCATATCCTTTACAGGACTTTGCGAATCAACCCCAGCTTTTTTAACGGTTTGTGATTTTCTAGGCATTATTACATTCAGTAGTTTGCCAATGTTTTCTGAACTTGTGGTGCCATCGTCCTTATGTAAAAATCCACGCAAAACAATTTGCAACCAAACTGTCCACAGAGAGATTCAAGCTCAGAACGTCAGGGTTAATAGACCGAGTCACTATCCCCAAGCCACAGGTGCCACTGACACTATCTATAAGTTCTTAATTTCTCAAACCCTGTAGTAACCCTTCCCTCTATCTAAAGTATTTGCTTCCTCACTTAATGTTGCAACATGCAGTCGTTCCTTCCTCATGCTCCATGCCATACACCACCTTAATCCATATTTTACTCACAATTTCCTGAATCTATATTTCCTTGACTCCCTCAACTTCTGCACTAATCAGTCCCTCAATCTACATACAACTACCTCAACTCCTGGACGAAACACTCCTTTAACCCTTATCTTACTGACCACTCATACAACTTCTATTTCACTCAAAAACTTTCAATTCATATACCACTCCCAAGTTCCTGAAACTCTATCGCACTCATCTCACTATATCGTCTATCCACTCACCACAGTCAGACCAAAAGGATGAGGTTCTGTTGAATAAGCTTAATCCGATTTCTTCCAGCCAGATCTGATGTCTCAATTTTATCCATTTTAGCATCAACCCAGTAGAGTCTCAGAGAGTCATAGTCAATAGATAATGCATTTGGATAACCTGCAAGAAAATAGAATACATCTAATCTGACATTGTGGTCAATATATCATCTACATTCTAGTGTCACAGATATCTGACTTGAATTCAATATATCATCTACATTCTTATGTGTCACGATATCTGACTTGTATTCAATATATCATCTACATTCTTATGTGTTACGATATCTGACTTGTACGTTCAATATATCATCTACATTCTTATGTGTTACAGATATCTGACTTGTACATTCAATATATCATCTATGTGTCACAGATATCTGACTCCTACATTAAATACATCAGATACATCAGGCTGATCAACGTGGTGCTTGCATTGTACATTTCAACGCCCAAGTTACTCGCCAGCTTTAATGATAATCAGAATTTTAAGGGAAATAACCATTTCTGAATAATAGATTATTAGATTTTTGGTCACATCACTCCCAGGAACACCATCTTCCCATTTACAATCTCTACTTTTGCATCTTCTACTTGAATGTTCCATATCAACCACTTGTAAACCACTCTGTGTGATTTGCATGTGATCTAAGAATAAGAGTGATTATACATTGTGCCAGTTATTGGTTACTAAATTGACATCATTGCACTCCGGGCACACCCATAGGTGCTCAGTCTCCCCAACAGATATTGAAGAGTATGTATACTGAGGAACAGAGAGAGAGGAGTGTAACCACTGACCATGGGAACCATTAGTATGAAAACCCATCGACATCTATTGGGGGAAGACTGAGCACCTATGGATCTGCCAGGAGTGCTGTCATGTAAGTTCAGCAACCAATAACCAATAATTAGAAAAATCTGCCAACAATGGCGGAATGCGGGAGGGCCATTCAGACGTTTGATTCTGAGCACGACTTGCTAGCGATTCCGCATGTTTGGTCGGGTATTTTCCAGTTTCTTTGCCGAGCTACTGAGTTAGTGCTTGAGCAAGTGTGAGCTGTGACTGTTACATGGAATGCTTTTGCTGTTGTCAGAAAATGGCGGACAGCGGTTATGACGACAAGCTCAATCTGCCGTATGCAGTTATATTGCGGGTGCAGAAAGCTGGATTTTGCAGTGATTGATGTCCCCTTCGACAAGAATTGCAATTCAAGTGATGAACAGTTTTGTGTTGCTACATTCGAGACGGCCATATGCATTTTATGCGGTGCAGGTTGCTTTTTGTGGCGTGCGCGGCTGTTTCATTCTGGAATTAGTTCACACAGGAAACTTTTCACAGGTGTTAGCATTTCGTGTGATATTCATTGGCACAGGAACGGAGCAATTATGGGGTGACCCGTTGCAGTGAAGTTGGAACCGTCCTTATGAACTATGAACCAATAATATTGATCAGCAAGAAGAACAACAATATTATCTTGGTGGAGGGTGTGTGGATGACATGGTCAAGCATTTATCTCACCTAATTCACTGTCTATAATAACTTTACGAGTTGATCCATCCAAGTAAGCTCTCTCAATCTTTGGTTTATCACCCCAGTCAGTCCAGAACATGAGTCTGCAAGAGAACAGATCTTGTCATGTTAGCAACATTCAACTATCAAAACAGACAGAATTGTAGACAGACAATAAAGATAATTTCAGATAACAAACAATTGAACAGATCTGATGTGACTAGAAAGAGCTTCAGACAGAATGATAGATCTTTAGATAGACAGAACTAAAAATAGACAGAAATTTAGACATACAGAACTAAAAGACAGAACTAAACAGTTCAGACTATAGGTAGACAAAATTGAAAACAGAAATATAAACAAAGAAAGTTGTAGACAGACAGATCTGTTCACAGACTGATGACAGACATATCTAAAGGCAGACATAACTATAGACAGATATAACTTGTCAACAGAGCTGAACAGGAGCAGAACTATACACAGATAACAAAAACATAGAGAGAAATGTAGAGAATCTATTGATTGCAAGTATAAGAAATAATTGGAAAGATTCAATAAAATAAAATCTTCTAAGAAATATTAATGGCACATTCTATGAAAGGAGCAACTCTTACCCTTTTCTTGGAAATAGAGCAATTGCCCTTGGTTCTGAGAGGTCATTATGTATGACAGTTCTTCTGCTGGAGCCATCCAGTCTGGACACTTCAATAACATCATGACCTGACCAAATAGAATGACATCCCAACCATCAATTCAATCCTGTCAAATGTCAACAGTATTACACAATCTAATATTAACACTATCTGACACAAAGCTGTCAGTGATATTCTCAAGTAGGTTAGTGATATTCTCAAATAAATGTGATACATAAAAGAGATAATTAAGTGGAAACTAATATTTACACTTAAACCAACATTTACACCAAGAACAACACCACCACCACCCCACCATCACTAACAACAACCGCCTGAGTGGTTATACCGAGGCCCAAATTTGGGGTGCACAGAACCACTGTTACCTGCCAAGCATGTCGTAAGAGGCGACTAAGGAGGTTTGTCTGAAATCAGATGCACATGTCCTAAATGTGTCTATACGTTTAGGGGTCAACCAAACCAATGTGTAACGTATACACGTTCTTGGCAAAGATCAAATATATCACAAAGAGTGATTAAAATTGGTCGTAAGAACGAACGCAAAGAAGAAGAAGACTAACAACGACAATATGAATAATATTGACAAGCCCTGCACCAGTGAAACATTCTAAAGAGAAGCTCTGTAAAGTAAAGTTTGCCTATACACTGGAAATAAATGGGGGAAAAAAAGGTGCTGGATGCAGTTAATGCACAACAAACTTACTCCTCATCCTCCTACACCATCAATTACTTCTTACCAGAGTCTGTCCAGTACAAATTCCTAGCTATCCAGTCCACAGCCAGACCATCAGTGGTAGCCAGTTCTTTCAGGACAATATTCTCCATCCATTGACTTCCATTTAAGGAAGCTCGCCTGAATCAATCAAGAGAAGTTAACAAAAATCAGTGATTATCTACCTTCAATTATGACCTATAATCAATATTTATATATATTCCTCTAGTACTTTATACGTTACATAGGGCCTGCTAGTAATTTATCCATACCGCTCGTTCCTGGGCAACTCGCTCAATCTCTTTCAAGGAACTGAGTCCGATATTTCTTGCCCTCCTCAGAAAAGCTCGTTTCAGGGTTTCCCTTGGGTATCCTCTCTTTCTTCAACCCTTTGCATCCTTCTTTAATGCCTGCTTTGGTATTCTTTGATCATTTCTTAATGTTTCTTTGATCAGTTCTTAAGGTATGCCCAACATATCTCTATCTTGCCCCTCTTATAACAGTTGTTACTAGTGGTTGAGCAGACACTAAGTATTTAGCATAACTGCAAAAGGTTATTCTTAAATCAACAATCTAACTGAACAACTTGTTTACAATAATGTTACTATATGTTCAACATCTACATACGGATCTTGGAAGAGGTGGGAACATATAAACAAAACAAGTCTGACAGAAATGGTAACTATCTTCAACAATGGTGTGGCAGATAGTGACCTCCATAATTATAGTGTCAATTGCAATCTAAGCCAAACTCAAACTGGATGAATAACCAGGGCTACACAGTGATGCTTTCCTAACAGACTGAGGTGAAACAACAAGTGTCTCTGGTACTCACATTGAAATACCATATATGTCTACTTCTGGAAGCATCAATCAAGCAATATTTGTTATAAGCTCTAAGTAAAGGGAAGAAAACTTTGGTAAACAAAACAACCAGCTGTCATGTAGTCAACATTGAGAGATGAACATGCTATGGGAGACAGTACATACACAAAACACTACACAGTCAACATAACTGATTAACAGTTTCATGATTCTGTGTATACAGCTGGCAATCTGAATACTGTTACAGTGTGATTCAGTTGATGCGATTATTAAGTAGCATATGTTGGGTTCAGAGGTGAAAAATAGTGCTTTAATCTAAGGTTGCTGATGCTGTATATGAGGTTGGCCATAAGACTGCAGACCTCTCTTACAGTGCTCCTAAAAGCCAACCTGTTCAGTCAAATATATTTATTCACTGTTTTTAGAATTTAACTCTTTCCACGCCCATTTATTTCCTCAATTTTTAAGCAGTTAATTCAAGGGAAGTAAAAAAATAATTTAAAAAAATTACGATCCCAACTACTCGTCAATAAATAAACATATATATATTATTATATACTAAATTGAAGAAAACTGAACAACCCAATAGAATAACAAGGTTAAAAAGTAGTATAAGTAAAATAGTAGAAGTAAAACTAGAAAGACTTCTTATAAGGAAGCAACTCTATGGCGCAGTGTGCGGCTTAAAGCGTGCAACGGACTTCCGCCATGGCGCAGTGTGCGCCTTAAAGCGTGGAAAGAGTTAAATGTGTAGAGGGTTGTTGTTATTGGTTGGTCTTACACCTGCTAGATGCATGAATTATATTAAAAGAAAAACACCTGTCTCACCTGATGACATCCAGATAGACATCTGTGTAGTAGACCATGCTGTCTTGATAGTCAAAATCCAGTGCTATGACATTATGTAGGTCAGGGAGAGGTAAGTACACATCTGTATAGTCTGGAGTGTCCAGAGATATGCGTCTGATACTTCCTCTTGCAGCAAACAGTAGATACTTGCTGGGACCTGTGAACAGTGGATTCAACAGAGTTATATGAAGATTAGAATCACTATATGGAGATTAGATCAAATAGAGAAAAATTGAAACAGTTTGAAGAAAATTAAAACAGAGAAAAATCAGAATGGATAGAGACCAATTATAGAAGCTAGAGGAAGACTAGAACAGCCAGAAGAATAGACTAGCTATAGAAAGATTATAACAGCTAGAATTAGATTAAAACCACTAGAGAAAGATTACAACAGCTAGAAGATTTTTAACAGCTGGAGGAAGATAGAGGAAGATTATAACAAAGTTTGAAAGATTAGAGCAGCTGACCCACTATATGCCACACGATTCCCTTGTCAATCCTCTAACCTTCTAATTGTCACATGGTCCCTAGTCAGACTCCTGACCCACTATAAGACACTTAACCCACAACAAGACACCTGATCCACTGTATGACATCTAACCTCTTGTCAGACACCTGACCCTCTGTATGCCACATAATCCCTTGTGAGATAACATCTGACCCAGCAACATCTTACCATCATGGCATGTCTTTCCATCAACATTCATCAAGATACCCGTTGGACAAGTACAAGATGTTCCTTTAGGATTGGGCAAACACAGGTGACTACAGCCTCCATTATTCTTGCCGCATCGGTTGACATGTGTTTCTATGGAGATACACAAAACAAAAAAGTCTCACTTCTACTACACACTCAAACTCAGCAACAATGACATCTAAACTGAATTACTGACAACATATGATGGTATTTTCTTGGACAACAATACTTTTTTTAGTTAGCAAAACAAAAATATCACACAATATGTGCAGCTCATTAGCACAAAAAGGGCGCAACATACTCATGTTCTTGGCGCAAACAACACAGAGCACAAAAAGTGGTTAACTTGGTTGATAAGAACAAACATAAAGAAAAAAAATAAGGTTAGCAGAACATTTATTGTCTGTCATTGGAAATCTTATTTAAGCTGGTCTGTATTGATTCAAAACACAGAGATCTAAGACACAATGAATATGATGGCAGAGATCAGCATCAGCAAAACCAGAGCAGACTAAAACCCTACTCCACCTCCAAGTGGTGGCCTTGTTAATAGGCTACATCCCTAGAGTCTAGCTAAGCAAGTAGGAAACAAAAAAAAGATAGACAAACTTGTTCCCAAGAATGTAGTGCTACAAACAAATATGTTGAACTGAAAGATGCAAAATATCACAATCTTGTTGTAAACTGTAACATAAAATAACAGATATATATATATACTTAATTATTTAGAGCTTCATCCTTGCATAACTATAATCCCCATATGTGCTCCGATCTCTCTCTTACAAAGAAAGATCTTATCGGCAGTGCAAAAACTCTGTAGCACCCGGTGAGGGTCTCCAAAGAAAATATTTGAAGATAATACAAATTTTTGTAAGGAATCTTATTTTAATATTTTTTAATGAATTTTGACCAAACAGCTGCTTTGCAGCCTACTCTTATCGATTTTCAACTGTCAAGGTTTTTTATTAAAATTAGAACTTGAACACCGCCCGAGTGGTTACCGGGCCCAAATTTGGGGTGTAAAGAATAGAACCACTGTTACCTGCCACTCAAGTCGTAAGAGGCGACTAAGGAGGTTTGGCTGAAATCGGATGCATGTGTCCGCTAGGAATGCTAACCCGAAACAAATGCTTGCAGAAAACGGATGCACCAAGCCGTAAGGTGCATAATATGGTGCAACGACCCCTCACAATGAGGAATGGGATAACGGATTCTACGTCGCCAATCTGCCTCGGAGATTTAGCCACGCAGTAAGAATGTCAGACCTACCATCACGAGGTAGGCACAAATGGGGAAACAGAAATCATAGAAATTATATCCTACAGAACTGTCCCTAGTATGCAGACTTGAGAAGAAAGAAGTGGCCCACTTACACTAGTGTCCTAAACAAACTCTATGGCGTGGCTGATAATCTGAGGCAGACGGCTGCCTTTATTAGAGAATCCGAAATCCCAATCTAGTGAGAATGCAGAAGAAGAACTTGAACACAAAACCTATGTTTTATCATCTATCTCTGATAGGAACTAGATTTCACCTGCATTTAGATCAAGGAACTCTGGAAAAATATCATGATTGCTACATGCTGGAATGAACCAAAAACCTATAGAGCGAGAAGCAAGCACCCTTATCTACCATAACAAGGCTAACAAAGATGATAGAAAACATTGACTTCTGATCTGTCAGGACTAATTGAAAAATGTAAAAACTGTTTTTGGGTGGTCAGCACTGAGTCAGCTTTCCATAATTATGAACTAATGGTCTATTATACTAGATTAACAGCGTTCACTCACTTGACTCATACAATCATTACATGAATAATAACTCTCACTGACTCATACAATCAACTTATTACATGCTCTTTTTGACTCATAGTTATTACATGAATACTGACACACTCACTGACTCCTACACTCATTATGTGAATAGTGACACTCCCTGATTTGACTTCTACACTGATTCTTTGAATAGGGACACTGATTCTTTGAATAGGGACACTCACTCACTGACTCATACACTCATTCTATGAATAGTGACACTCACTCGCTGACTCATTCAATAATGATATATTTCTCCAACAATCATACACATAAAACAACAGTGAACAAGCTGAAGAACTAACCAACACCATCGATCTGGACAGCATGAATGTTCATGACACCTGGTAGATTGTCTCTGATCTGGGTCACGTTTACTACCAGATTCTTGTTGGCCTGGTGGATAGAACTGCCTCGCCAGTCAGTCCAGTAAATAGAGTTGCCAGCAACAGTTAAACCATATGGATGTCTAACTTTAGTGACCAACTTTCTCCTGGATAAGCCAGACAGATCTGCACATTCTATTAGCTATAAGATATAAGATAAGAGAGGTAAATATATGATGTGCAACAACTAATAAACATTATATCTTGTCTTGAAACTACACACATCATCTTATCAATTTTCTCTCACTCTCTCTTTCTCTTATTTCTTTACATTCCCAATAATAAATATAGGGCTGCAACTTATCAATATCACCCGCTCATGTGGTTACTGGGGCCTAAATTTGGGGTGTAAAGAATAGAACCACTGTTACCTGCCACGCATGTCGTAAGAGGGGCCTACCAAACCAATGTGCAATGTATACACGTTCTTGACAAAGATCAAGCATATCACAAAGAGTAATTAAAATTGGTCGTAAAGAACAAACGCAAAGAAGAAGAAGAGATCAATATCACAAACATAAATATTAATTTTTATGCAGGTCTTTAATGGATGATAGTGGTGAAATTGTGAGCCACAGTAGCATAGTTGTTAGTGAATTCACTTCTTAATCATACTGTCCGGGTTCAACTCCATTAGATATTTTTCTGACCATAACGGCTCTCAGTTCAACCCAACCTCAATTGGATGTCAGGAAAAGCACTGGGAAGTAAAGTCTGTCAGCGTCATGTTGACCATATCGTGTGCCGACAGTCAATGACAATACAAGCCTAACACCATAGTCCCCATATACCTCGAGGTATGAAAAAAGGTCCCGTAAACATTTTTTTTATAGTGGTGAAATTGTTCTTAACACTATGTAATATCCTAGATTTGGGTTGTTAGTCCTAATCCAACCTCTGATAACCTGAGGATATTCTGTCCAATAGGATACAAATGTGTACAAATCTGTTAGTGATAACATTTTACACAAAACTCCACTTTACAGTATCACATATACCAAGTTACATTGTAGATCTAATCAATGTAGCTATATTTGTTTATTTAACAGAAATTGTTGAAGATTAGCAGGAAAGAAGAAAACAATACTGTAAGTAGAAAGAAACATCAAGATATGAAGAATTAACAATCTGTAATAGTATAAAGGTGATCAAAGAATCACAAAGCAGGCATTGAAATGGGAGGCAAATTGTTCAAGAAAGAAAGGATACTCTAGAGAAACTCTGAAATTAATTTTACTGTGAGAAGCAAGAAATATAGAACTACTTCAATAGAAGAGATTAAACAAGTTGCCCAGGATACAGTTGTATAGAGAAAGTGCTTGCAGGCTTTGTAATGTATAATGTTACGGGATGAATACAATAGAATAATACACAGTACAACTGTACAATAATTACAAAAAAACCCAAACATTTCAGTACCTGTGTTTACTAACATAAAACTAAAATTAATGTTTTTATATGTACCTCAGTGCTGGCATCTGCCCAGATAATTCTGTTCATTGGTCTATCAATAGTTAGTCCATTAGGCCACATAATGCCTTTGGAAATAATGATCTTTCTGTTCTTTCCATCCATGTCTGCTCTCTCAATACGAGCATTCTTACCCCAGTCAGTCCAAAACATGTAGCTGAATGAGAAACATATAATGACTATAAGGGCAAATCATGTGGCTACATGTGAAACATAATGTGAATACAAGGGTACAAAACAAAGATATATGTGAAATGCATGTGACTACAACTGTAACAAATATAGCTACATGAGAAACTTGTGTGACTAATGACAGAAATATACAGCTTATGAGAATCATACGTGGCTATATGGGTAAAGAATGTAGCTATTTTAGAAATTTATTTGGTTATAAAGATAACAAAGGTAGCTACATGAGAAACATATGTGACTATATGGATAAAACAAATACATGCAGTTAGAGGAAACTAATATCAAGAAAGAATATTTAGCTACAGATAAAACGTATAGTGACTAAAATTACACAAAAATATGTAGTTTAGTATGAAGTTAAATTTTTAATGTTATATTCCTTACCCTTTGTCATAATGCAAGGCTATAGCTCTAGGCTTCTCTAGGTCTTGGTAGATCAGAACAGTTCTCATATTACCATCCAAACTGGCAACCTGTATGAACAAAAGAGTTAGAAATAGACAAAATAAACTATCTAAACTTGTTATGCCACAGTTTATGTATAGGGCTGTAAGTATTTTGGGAAGTCAATGTAAAGTCGTTCTCTAGATAGAACAACATCTGAAACATGTTTTTGGTTTGATAAGATTTGGTTGAATCATTTCAGCATAAAATTGACTAAAATCAAAGAATACAAATTCCCTAACAATTTTGTGGACAACTTTAAGGAATTTGAGTATTCCTATTTTCCTATGTAGGGTTAGGAGGGTTTTTAAGAATGTTTATTGATTCTTATTGTAATCTGCAAAAAATTACTTATATTTTTGGCACGTAACAAAGTATGAAAGAAGTCTAACCTGGATAGAGTGTTGACCAACATCAGTCCAGTATATCTTCCTGCCCACAGAATCCACAGCTAATCCATCAGCTGTATGAATGCCATGCTCTAGCACCTTTTCTACATTTGATCCATTGAGGTTAGCTCTAGAGATGCTGTCTAACACAGTGTCTGTCCAGTACATCTTGCCTGTCCCAACAACACAAGACATTATGAAACAACCTGATTATTTCTTTCTTTCACTCACTGTGTTTTCCTAGTCATGGAGCAGCTAGAGGGGTATTTATACTTCAGATTTAAGACCACTAGTTGTGACTGTCATCACACAGTGACAAGCTGAAATTTGTTCTCAAAATGAAAAACAAACCTGATCTCACTCAGGCTCAAATCTGAACCCTCAAGATTGAAGCTGGTTTCCTACCCACTCAGTCATTCTGATACTTTATAAAAGATATATGCATCAAAACTACACACAAACATCACAAAAGGTCTATTGTGAAACTGTAGATGATACAAATGAAAGTGTTAAAGAGACGGAGGACAAAAACAACAGAAAAGAAAATGACATAACCTGAACCTGGTGAGCAGAACTACAGAAGACAGTCACCTATTGATAGATTGATAGGATTATCGTCATTGCACTTCAGTGAATAATCATGTGTGTTCCGATTGCTTTCTTAAATAGGAAGGTTTCAGCGGCAGTGTACAAACTCCATAGCACCGGCGAGGGTCCCAGCTGTAATTTTGAAGTTTGTGAAAATTGTGAAGGAATTTTAATTTTATATTTTTAAATGAGTTTGACCGAGCAGTGGCTTTACAGCATACTCTGATAGATTTGTCAACTACCAAGGGTTCTTTTACATGCTCACCTTGAGCACCTATACAGCCTGGTATAGAAATGAGTTACAACTGTAAAGAAATGTACCACTAGGAATAATATGGATGGTTGGTGATGACTTCAAGGACAAATCTATCTGGACCAAGCAAAATGATGAAGTAGCAGATGAAACATGTAGATAGTACAATTAAAATAAAAAAAAAAAGAAACAGCTTCTCCATGTCACTTTCTCATACAATATTTGTTTAAGTAGTGTTGTGAATATATGTAAGTAGATTTGTTTGGGCCTGCTATGAATCCAAAAGTAGTCGTTACACCTAACATGATTTTACGTGAGGCTTACTTTATTTTTCATCATCGGTATCCCTTGTCATTCAGACAAGTCTTACTCAGTCTTCGGAGGTAGATAGGAAGTTATGGGGATAAATGATCATCTACAGAAATCAGCATAAACCTAATGGTCATAACTGGAAGTGGTATCTAATTTCAGACACACAGGTAGGATACTTATACACTTCAGTAACATTTGTCATGAGCAGCTCAGACATCCACATTTTCAAAATCAACAGCCAATAGACTATATCATTACAATCTTACCAGATGCAAACACTACAGGGTAACAAAGCACCATTAAAGAACCAATATCATCAATAGAACCAATATATAAAGCCACCACCATAAAGAGATTCCAACATTAACAGACATAATAATTACAGAACCACTTCATGATAGAACCAAATATAAACATACATCATCCCACAGAACCCCATTATCTCAGAACGAAATATATGCAGACATCATAATCACAAAATCACATCATGACAGAACCATAATAAAAATAGATCATCACCACAGAACCACATCACAAAATACAAATAGACAATTTCAATATATCAACATGAGACAGACTACATCTGGAGACAATATGATCATAATATTTACTCACTGATGTAGTCACCCCATCAACTGACAAGAATATACAAATAGTAATGAATACCCTCAAGAACATCCACATCGATGGCAACAGCATTCTTCAGATCCCCAACGGGTATCACCACATCGATGAAATATTCCACCTCTAGTGAGATCTTGCGAATGTCTTGTCTTCGTGTAAAGATGAGAAAGTTTCGCATCTCTGAAAAATGTTTACAGTTTACTATCACTCAATTTTTATAATATCTAAGCAATTCTTTTTCTTCGAACGCTCCATATCGACCACTTGTTAACCACTGTGTGATTTGTATGTGATCTGAGCCTAAGAGCAATTGTACATTGTGCCAGTTATGCACTTACAAGTAGGCCAGCACATCCGATTTCTGTGGCGCTTTTTATTTACTAGGGTAGCTTCCTAGGGCCCTGATCAGTCACTTCTTACCTTGTAGGTCGCAGTATTACTATTCTTTGCTTCCTTGCGAGCCCTGGCACTACAAGGGAGTACCAAAAGTATGACTTCAAGAACATACTTAAAACTTCATAAAAAACTTTGGCATACACCCTGACACCAGGAAAACTGCTGTGCAAGATCAAGCTGCAATGTATGTATCTATTTGCAATGGTGATACATCCATAAAAGTAGCAATGAAACAGCAGAGACAGGCTAGAAAATCTTACTTCTTCTTCAGCGATCTCTGGTCATGCGCTTAATTTACTGTGGACCACAAACTGGGCAGTCAGCTTCAGGTCTGTCAGGTTTCCCAAAGCTTAGTTTTCAGGTCGACTGGGTGTGACCACATGTTGCATCTCAGCTTACCCAGGAGAGGACAATCTTGCAGGATATGCTCTGGTGTCTGTCCCGCCTACTGACACCGGCAGAGAGCTGTTTGACTTACTCCTAGTCTATATAAGTGTTTGTTGAGTCTGCAGTGTCCGGTTCGTAGTCGAAATATAATGACCTGGTCTGTTCTGCTTAGGTCTTTGAGGGAGTCTTTTCCATAATCATATCCAGTGTTTGTCTTCCAGTCTACTGCAGATTTTCTCTTTATGAGGGTTTTGACCTCTTGAATAGACAGGTGTTGGTAAATTTGCTCTTACAAATCTTACAAAACAAAACTTTTATCTGAAGCGACCATTCCCCGCTCTTAATGTTCAAAGATCTTTACAGGTATATAATTTAACAATTTCCTTGTGAATGTAAGAGGTTGAAATAATTCCTGATTTGCCAATAGTTGATAGTTTGTAGAATGGTTGATAGTTCATGCCAATAACTAATGATTGATAGTGGAGCATCTGGCCAAATGGATTAGAGCGCGCAGGCTCCAATTCGGGAGACCTGGGTTCAATCCCAGGTAAGGCCAAGTTTTTATTCTGTCAGGGCATATAAAAACATCCTAACCTGAACAGTTTCACGGTGACTGCACTAGCCATGCAGCCATTAAATTCCTCAGACTCATGTCCCCCCTGTCATACACCACCCTAATAAAGTGATATTGCGGGTAGTAAAGACAGTCAAAGTTCATGCCAAGTGCTAGGAAAAATGTAAGTAAATCATGGTTACCTGTTTGACAGTGTTTGCCATCATGTTTCAAAAGTAGACCTGTTGGACAAGCACATGTATAACCTTGGTTTGATGGAGATAACAGACAAATGTGAGTGCAACCTCCATTATTTCTTCTACATGGCGTAGATGCTAGATAGAGAAACACAAATCAGTTATGAAGTAATCACAAAAAATGTGGAATACCTAAATTTAAGCAAGATGTACTTGTTACAAGACTTACTTGTTATAAGATCGCCAAATGTGGCGCTGTAACAACAAAAAGAGGAACCCGAATAGCTGAGAATCATTCAGATATGTTGAGTCACACTAAAAAGTGATAGCGGAAAAGACAGCAGCACCAATGCAGGAAAATGTATAATTGATTATGTTGACAGTGTTGCCATCCTGTGGTGACTGTGAAGATTCTGTTTGAGGAGATGACATGTAAGTCACCTCCATTATCTCACATCGAGAGAGGGAAACAGCAAACAGTCTGAGTATTGTGTACCTAAATTTAGCAAGATGTACTGTTCAAGATTACTGTATAACAATAGTTGCTATACAAGAAGTACACATTACAAAGACTATCAACTTCCAGATGGTCCGAAGTAAATCAACATTACACAATAGTACAGAGCTCACCTGTGTGGTGTCGGGCTAGCAAGGGAGCTAAGAATTATACCACTGTGACCTACAAGGCATGTCGTAAGAGGCGACTGATCAGGACCTAGGAAGCTACCTAGTAAATAAAAGCATTGCAGAAGATGTGTTGGCCTACTTGTAGGGGCATAAATGGCACAATGTACAATCGCTCTTAGGCTCAGATCACATACAAATCACACAGAGTGTTAACAAGTAGTCGATATGGAGCGTTCAAAGAAGAAGAATAGTAGTGAGTTGGGTTTGAACACCAACATACTGTGATATACTTCAATACAGCCAACTCTCAAGTATACTCTAACAAAATCTTGATAAGATGAAAGTAGAAAAGGAAGTAGATTATCCAGGAAGTTTGAAGTATTTCTCTGTAGCACCTTGTTTCAAAACATTAAATTTCCTTCTTTAATGCTTGCCACACACTATATCTATACAGAATATATTATTTGTGATCATTGAAACAATGTCTTCTGGTTACTTAGCACTGCTGCAACACATTATATAATCTATCAACCTACCAGGTAGAACATCTAATTTATCAAATAGAACATGCAACTATCATGTGTCCTCAGAGCAAATGATCTCATATATGAACCTGACACACAGTACAAACAGACAAATCACTTTACCAGTGGATCTGTTTCTGTGAAACACCTTGAGATCCATGATGTGGCCAAACCCTGAAGCCAAAACTCCAGGATTACTGCCTGTGTCTTTGTCAGCATAGTGGATGCCGCCAGTGTCCCAGTCTGTCCAGTAAACAGATTTACCAAAGACTGTCACACCAAACGGATGATGAAGTCCCACAGAGATAATGACCTGTGCAGGAATTCAGACATTTACCATATAAGCAGATAAATAGTAGTAGTTTTATCAATCTCAAACAATGATCTGACATATCAATTACACAAACTAATGTTTATATAGGACTCAAACTACAGAACACATACTTCAAGGCTGCTTAACCTTAAATAACACATAATGACAGACAATAACTAGAAAGTTGAAAACTGAATTGAAAATGATGTAACTGATGCCAAGACCTGGGAAAAGACTGTGTAATGTGTCCTGACAATGAACCTGAGGATCAAGTGTGATTTCATTTTCTAAATACAGAAGAAGAATATCAAACAATATTGCGATTTTTTGGTTTGGTGGAGGTTGGGGGTGGTAGATACTGGGAGACATGAGTACTGTGGTAAGAAGGAAATTGAAGAGATATGAATACTATGGGGAGATGGACATCAGGGAGACATGAGTACTATGGTAAGATGGGCATTGGGGAGATATGAGTACTGTGGTAAGATGGGCATTGGGGAGATATGAGTACTGTGGTAAGATGGGCATTGGGGAGATATGAGTACTGTGGTAAGATGGGCATTGGAGAGATTTGAGTACTAATGGGAGATGGGCATTGGAGAGATGTAGTATGTGGTAAGATGGGCATTGGAGAGATGGATAGAGTAATGAGATGGGCATTGGGGAGACATGCATACTGAAGGGAGATGGATATTGTGGAGAGATGGGTATTATGGAGAGAAGGATATTGGAGACAGATGGATATTGTGCAAAGATGAGTATTGGGGAGACATATGTAATGTAGTGATATGAGTATGGTGGAGAGATGGGTATTAGGGAGAGGGATATTTTAGGGAGAGGGATATTTTAGGGAGAAGGATATTTTAGAGAAATCGATATTGGGGAGAGATGTCTGTTGGGGAGAAATGGATATTGGGGAGAGATGTCTGTTGGGGAGAAATGGATATTGGGGAGAGATGTCTGTTGGGGAGAGATGAATATTAAGGAGAGATGGATATTGGGTAGAGATCTCTGTTGGGGTGAGATGGATACTGTGGAAAGGTGTCTATTAGGAAAGATGGGTATTGTGTAGAGATGGATACTGTGGTGAGGTGGGTATTGCTATTAAGTAATAAGAAAGAAACACTGAACAAACCCACCTTTCTATCTAGTCCTCCCAATGTGCAGGATTCTAGTGCATGTGTGCCAGCATCCACCCAGTACAAGCGGTCAGTCTCATAGTCCAGACCTAGACCATTTGGCCAGGTTGTGTTATCACCTATTATGATTTGCCTTCCACTTCCATCCATTCCTGCTCGCTCTATCCTGGCTACTTTCCCCAGGTCTGTCCAGAACATATACCTGGACAACAGAAATAGAAAATGGATACATTCAACATAAATAACTTGAAATATGCTGATGAAAACAAAATATCTTCAAGAAGTGCCACTTTCTGGCCAAGTTATTTGAGTTAGATACTATCTTTGTTTGTGCAGCTATTATATTTATTACAGTCTATTCCAAAGATAACTCTTTTTGTTAAAATACCTAGTGGACATTTTGTTTCAAATGTTAGTTTTCATTATAGACTGCATAAAATGTTACTTGTACATATGAAGTTAAAAAAAACAACCAGATACTAAACATGGTACAGTGACTACTTGCTAATGGAGGTAACAAGCTTTTAAATATATGCATACATAAAACTAATATCATATTTAACTAGACATTTACTCTGGACTAAATGACTAAATATATGGAATGTAAGTTGAATGCATTTGAAAATAGATGTCTGTGAAAAATATGAACATAAAATGGAACAAATTAAGAAGTGATGAAATTAGAGAAATGTCTGGTCAACCACTTGTACACTGTTATAAGCAGGAGATGATGGAGGTATGGAAGACATCCTGAGAAAAATGATGAAAGAATACCAAAGCAGGTATTGAAATGGGAAGCAAAGGGTTCAAGAAAGAAAGGACGCCTTAGGGAAACCCTTAGATGAACTTTGCAAGAAATATCGGACTCAATTCCATGGAAGAGATTGATCAAGTTTCCCAAGATAGAGCGGTATGTAGAAATTACTTGCAGTCCCTATGTAACGATAAGGTACAAGATATATATATATATGTATATTACTCTGGACACAAATGGTGATTATTGTGTGTATAAAATTATCAGTGCTTAATTATGTGTTTAAAGAAGATATAGAAAATGAACTCACCCTTTCTCTGGATGCACTACAATATCTCTAGGGTGGTCCAAGTCACTCCAGATGAGAACAGTTCTGAGTCGGGTGTCCACAGTACACACTTCTATTCGGTCATTGCCACTGTCTGTCCAGTACAGCACACGGCCATCAATCCAAGGCTATCCCAGAAGGTGAGTCCAGACTGGTACCTACAATAACCTGGTGATATTACCAAACAAGAACATAAAGCATCTGCTCTGGAAAAATATATTCCTACAATACTTCCCACTGCAGATGGAACATGTCAGCTCTATCATGGATATCCCAGTAATAGAAATTAATAGCCGTCCATCGCAAGCGATGATGACAACAATCTCAGACGTGTACTGTTGCACCTCTCTGGTGTGTGCGGAGGTGACTGTAGAGTCCAATCCTAGAACAGAATCCCGACCACAGGTGGGGCATACATGATCAAGGTTAGACATGTGCGTGTTGTGTGCTCTGTCTTTCGCCTGCTCGTTTCTCTGTGACGCAACAATACGATGATTCTCAGCTATTCGGGTTCCTCTTTTGTTGTTACAGCGCCACATTTGGCGATCTTGCGCAAGGGATTCCCAGCACGTATTGTCTATATCGAAGCATTTCAGAGACACTTTAAGAGTGTCTTTAAAGCGTTTTCTGTCCACCAGCTAAACGCTCTGCCCCTTCAAGCTCGCCACATCAACTGTTTTGGGATGCGTTATCAGGCATTCGAGCAACGTGACCGACCCATCTCAGTTGGGCCTTCTGCAACAGGGTGTTGACGCTTGGGATCTTTGCTCTTGTGAGGACTTCGCTGTCTGGAATTTTGTCCTGCCAGTTTATTTTTAGTATTCTGCGTAGACAGCTTGTGTGAAATGGTTTAATTTTCTTCCGTGTCTGCTATACACTGTCCATGTCTCGCTTGCATACAGCAGCGTGGTTAGCACTATGGCCTGGTAAACTTTCAGCTTTGTGACTATGCTTATCCCCTTCCGTTCCCACACAGTGACACGTAACCTTCCGAACGCAGCACTGGCTTTGGATATCCTATTGTGGACCTCAGAATCTATGTTTGCCGATCTGGATAGGAGGCTGCCAAGATAAGCAAAGTTGTCCGTTGACTGGAGACGCTGGTGTTTAATGTTGATGACTGGATCGTAATACTGTTCTCTAGGGCGGGCTGGAACATGACCTCTGTTTTTTGGTGTTAATGGTGAGGCCAAACCTATCACAGGCCATTGAGAACTTGTCCATGTAAGTCTGCATTTCTTCCTCAGAGTTGGTAGCGAGGGCACAGTCATCAGCAAACAACAGGTTTGAGATAATTGATTCTTTTACCTTGGTGGAGGATTTTAACCTCCGAAGATTGAATAGGTTACCGTCTGTCCTGTATCTAATCTTTACCCCATGTTGTCGCCTTCCCAAATAGAAATTAGATATGCAAGATCAAACAGTTAATGACTATTGCTTAGATAATTTATACATAATGGAGATGTCACTGTGGATCATCACTGGATTCATGACGGAAACTCATCTCTGGACTTATAGCTCAGAAACTGATAAAAAAGAAGAATATACAATACTATTCCCTTAATATAGTTAGACAATATGTAATCAGAGGCTTCCGGGCTGAAACAGATGCTATGGTCCAAGAAAAGATTGTGAACATTGTCCTGTAACAGGTCTGAAGATCTGCTTAATGCAGAAGAAAATGTCTACCTAACTTTAACCAGCAAATATCACATATATAAGACACAGCTACAACTATAGCATTGTAATATAGGAATTGAAGAAATTCTTATGTTTTACAGCAAACAGAAATGTTCAAGTCAAGGATGTCATAACTTTGCAAGACGAATAACAAAAAATAAGCAAGTCACTGAAGGTTCCTGACTAACCTATGACTGTAGACAAAACAAGCATACAGAAAGGTTACTACTAATACAATATTGTTGGAAAAATATTGGCAAGACAAATGTTACAAGATGAATAATGACAGAACCAGCATTAATAAAAGATGATATCCATAATTTATGTAATAAAGAAAAATATTAATACATGAAGTAAGGTAATTTTACAATGAACAAAAATAAGATTGTATTTTCTGTAATGTCTTGTGTATCCTTTCCTTGATAATGTACTTTTAGTTGAAATAGTTGCTTTAGACTCATTTTGTGCTTTGTAAAACTACCTTACTTTGTGTTTTAATTTTTTTTAAACCAGGAAAAATGTTCAGAACCTATGTCACAGAGTTGGTATCTACACTGCTGTTATATGAATCTAAGTGTTAGATGACTAATGAAGACTCTGAAGCACTTCCGAATAGAATATCCTTGAAACAGGCAAATTATAGTATTATGGTTTGTCTGGTCAATGTTTAGAGATTGAGTAATTGCAACAGAGAGATCTAACTCTATGAATTCCCTTGTGATGTACCCCAAAGTGTAAAACAATTAGGATAATATATATGAGACATGCTACCAATAAACTGATCTCTATAAGTTCTGTCGTCTAAATTGTACAAAAACTTTGTTAGAAATAAAGATATGCATTATGTAGATGTATGTGAGCAAGTTCTGAGTTAGCCAACACATTAAGTTTAATGTAAAGAAATTAGGCCTCTGACATGTAGATCTGCATGTCGAGTATAAAATTAAAATATCTCAGGGTCATACTCACTTTCTCATGACTGCCATCCCATGATGCTTGACCAATGTTGTCTGCCCCAATGTCAGACCAGAATATGGAGTCTGTGGCACTGTCAAACTCCACACCTATAGCGCTATCGACACCACTCAGAGGTATTACAACATCTGTCAGCTCACCAACATCCAGAGAAATGCGACGAATGTCAGTTTGTGTTGAGAAGAGAACAAATGTGTCCAGAACTGGAAAGTTTACACACATAAAGTATTAGTTGCAATAAGTATTGATCAACTTAGTGTATATTTCATCGGCAGTATTGTAGTGGTGACAACATGGCCATCTTCCTGACAAACTGCCCTAAGTTACATAACACACTTCTTTACTGAAGATATTATTGTTTACAGTTATTTCCAATACTAACAAGTGCATACGTTCTAGTTTTAGTTTAGTCATCAGATCATCATCACTGCACATCGAACCAATTAGTCCATCAGTGCTCTGATCTACTCCTCAGTATATCTCGCAGCGTATGGCAACTATAGACATTGGTCTACTATTCTTCTTTGACAAGCAACTCTAGATACGCCAAATTTGACTTGGTATTTTTGCAGTCTGGTTAGGGTTGTAGATTTACCACTATTGCTTGACTCATATACATGTCCTCTTTCCCTCAGGGAACTCAGAATATCAGCCTGGTCCATTGCACATTCAATTTTTACCACAGCCATACCTGAAAGCCTATCTACGCATTCATTTCCCCTTACACCTGTGTGTCCTGGCAAAAAAAAAAACAACTAATTTTTGTAAGCCTAGACCTCTTCAGCAACTCCAACCATTGTCTTTGATCCCAGCCTGTTTTGATCTTCCTGAGTATACTCATCGATTCATTGAGAAAACATGAATGTAAAAAAGTCTGTGACTAGCCAGACTATTGCTGTAGTTACTGCGCTGATTTCCATAGTGAGACTGCATAAGTTCTACATATGGTCGAATGCTGCGAGTTAAGAAGTAATTTCATATATAAATATATATTTATATATATATATAGTCAAAATTTTGTTTGTATTTCATAGTTGTAATGTCAGTGTGCAAAATACTGATCTAATAGTACCACTTTATTTTAGGGTGTGTTCAGTTGGTAGAGTTGCCACAGGATGAACCGAGTTACATTTATTTTCTACTTGTGTATGTGTGTTTAACTCATCAACCACAAATTACTGGTCATAAATAGTAAAGTTCAACAACAACTTGCTGCACTCACAGACTCTAAATCATAATTGATTAATCAGAAACACAAACTGCTGGAATTGATATCTATAAAACTGAACTGACCAACCACATAACACATGTAGAGAAGAGATGTTCACTTACCCTCAGCACAGTGTTTCCTGTCCTTGTGCAGGACCAGACCAGTTGGACATGAGCAACTGTAACCACTCTCATGGGGAAGACAGAGATGGCTACATCCTCCATTGTATGCTCCACATTTATTCTCAGCTGACGAGGTTTCAATTAGAACATAAGCCAATAATAATGAGCAGAAACATACACTAATATCAAAACATTACATTTGTCTTTCTTGGTGATGTATATTTTCTCTCATTGAGCCTGATAACTTTCTTCTTTCTTTCTTTCTCGAATCCTGTATGCCTCACAGCGTCAGGTCAGGAAGAGATTTCTAAACGGGCCCTAGTATGCGCTTCGTAGATAGTCTCTTTCGTCGCCTATGTTATCTCTGAGGTCCATCTTTTTGCGTGCGGCCTTTTGCTTTGTACCCATTGTATCGGAGCAGCATTGCTCTTTGGGGTGCACTGTCTGATGGTAATCTGCTTACGTGACCGAACCATTTAATTTGTTGTTTCTTGATGAAGTCTAGTACTGATGTTGTACCCACTTTTTCCTGATGTCTTCATTTCTCAACCGGTCTCTTCTTGTTACACCCAGCATTCTGCGTAGACACTTCATCTCTGTTGTGACTAGTTTTCTTCTATCGTTTGTTGTCAGCGTCCAGGTTTGGCACTGGTAACATAATGTGGGGAGAAAGATTGTGTTGAACATTGCTCTTTTGTGTTCATGGTGACGTGTTTGCATCTTAAAATTGGCGCCATTTGCCCTATCATTTGATTTGCTTTGTTGCATCTGTGTTGAATTTCATTAGTTATTCTTCCATTTGCTGAAAAATGCTCCCCAGGTACGTGAAATCTTTTGCTTGATTTAGTAGATGATTATCGATGTAGATGTTGGTAGTGTTTTCCTCTCTGGCTAATGTCATTACTTCTGTTTTGTCGATGTTAATTCTCATGTTGTATTCGTTACATGCTAACTGGAGTCTGTTGATGTGTTGCTGTAGCTGTTCTTCTGTTGTTGAAATGATTGCCTGATCGTCTGCAAAAAGAAATTCATTTAAGAGTTCTCCAAGGTTGTTTCCTTCGCTGGTGTTAGCTATTTTACAAATGTGGTCAATATACGTGATGAATAGCAGCGGGGATAGTACGCAACCTTGTCTTACCCCTACGTGAAACTTTTCTGATAATCCTGTATTTGTTCTAATCGTACATTGGCTGTCAGTATAAATGTTCTTGCAAAGGTTGATTAGGAGTTCATTAACCCCATAGGTTGTTAGTATTTTCCACAACTTGTGCCTATCCACGCGGTCAACGCTTTTCCTGATCTACAAATGCAACGTGTAAATGTTTGTCGGATTCGATAGTCCTTTCTACTAACTGTCTGAGGGCGAATATTGCGTCTGTACAGCTTTTGTTCTTCCTGAATCCCATTTGGGAGTCATTAAGCTGTGGCTCGATGATGTGGCGGAGCCTTTTCTCAAGTATTTTGCAGAATATTTTCCCAGTGTGGCTCAGTAGCGCTATGCCTCTATACTTTGTACAGTCCCTCTTGCTACCTTTCTTCTTCCAGATGGGAACAATTGTAGCATTCCTCCAATCTTCTGGTGTTTCTTGTGTGCTCCAGACTTGGTTGAATAGTCTATGGAGCCAGCTGATTCCTACCTCTTTAGTTGCTTTGATTAGGTCGGCCGGATATTGTCTGGGCCTGGTGTTTTATTAGGTGGGGCCATATTTACAGCATTTCTGATCTCTGATAGTGTTATGCTTGGTTCTACTTCTGAGTTACATTTACTGTGTGTTCTTGAGTGTTCGGTTGGTCCTCTTGTTGTAGGTTGAGAAGTTCACTAAAGTATTGTCGCCATCTGTTCATTATCATTTTTGGATCATTAAGAGCTTGGCCGTTTTCATCGTTAATAATTTCAGTTGGGTCATATTGTTCTTGTCTTTCCCGCATAGCTTTAATTTTCATGTAAAAATGTCTTGTTGAATTTTTGTAGTCTGAATTTAATGTTTCACCATAATCTTGCCATGCTTGTATTTTAGACTTCTTTATTATCTCCTTGGCTTGTTTTCTAGCTGTTCTATACTCAGTGAGGTCGTTTTGATGTTTGTTTTTGCCCATAAGTTGTATCTGTGTTTTTCTCCTTTACCGCTAGTTTTACTTCGTCATTCCACCAAGTTGTGCTTTTGGTCGGGTACCTCTGAATTTTACTGTTCCGATGTTTCTTTGGCTGCTTCTAATAAAGTTCTCTTAAATACTGTCCATTCTTCTTCTACTGACTTGCTTTCTTCAGTTAGTTTAGCAAAATTATCTGTGACTCTTTGAAGATATGACTCTTGTGTGTTGACATCTGTTAATTTATTGATTTTGATTATTTCTTTTGTAGTCGTGTGTTGCCCTCTGGTACTCTTCTTGTGTGTTCTGATAGTCATAACTACCGCTTTGTGGTCCGTGTCTATGCATAAATTTGGTATAGCCTTCGCGTCTACCACTGACCTTCTTTTTGATCTTTTGACTAGAATGAAATCTATTTGGCTCTTGCAAAGTTGTTCCATTTGTACCAAGTATAAATGTGTGATTGCCGATGTTGAAATTGTGTGTTGGTAATAATTAGGTCATGCTGGTTACACAATTCCAGAAGTCTTATGCCGTTTCCATTTCTCTGACTAGTGTTGTCTCCAAAGTGACCTAGATATGACTCAACTCCTGTCCTATCAGAACCTAAATGTGCATTAAAATCACCCAATAGAAAGTATTCTCCGCCTGATAACTATTTATAGCATAATCCTTTGAACAGACAACATAGTTGCGATCAAATATCAGAATAGAGAGAACTAGACCTACTACAACCAATTATCAGAACAGACAGCATTAGAATATTACAATCAACTACTAGAAAATATAGTAATAAACATATTACAATAACATCAGATTAGAGATAATTAGATAAACTACAATCAAATAGAACACAGAGAACATTAAACATACCGCAATCAACACAAAAATTTATATTTTCTGGAACTGAGGCAAAAAAGTGTATATGATACAATGCAAGAAATACAACAAAACATCAAAGATGATCATGCAGCACAAAATATGAATTGACATATATAATGCAAGAGAAATAGGTGAAGTAAGGAATACAAGGAGACAACAATTTAGTCTGAAAATCAAAAAAAGGAAAAACAACAATATGTCAAATGTCTGCACTTGCGTACTGGACAATACAATAAAAGAGATAATACAGAAAAAAGTAGTGATATGCAAATAGTAATGATTTCTTACTAAAACACTTGTTCCTATCTAGAACAGGAAGTAAAGAGCATAACATAGAGAGAATGTTCTTATTACCTGTCCACAAATAACAATAACAATATTAATTGTCGATCTCTAGAAATAATGACAATAACTTTAGACTGTTATTGTGTTCTTTTATCACCTATGTTTGTAAGGAAGTGATTGTACAGTCCAAGTTTACTACTGAACACTCTATCACAGGTTCTAGTCGCTTTATGTCACAATGTGTTTTCTTACCAATATTGTACCATATTCATTCTCATTTGGTTATTGAGATGATAAAATAATACTTTAGGTAGACCCATGCAAAATGTGGAAGACCCAACATGACCTGGAGAGTAACAGTAGAACAGGTACTAAAAGAAATGAATCACAGCTGGAACACAGTACAGAGGATGGCCAAGAGTAGAGAAGATGATGAGCATTTGTTGCTGTCCTAAGTACCACAGGCTAAAGATAGAGAGAGAGATAAGAGAGTAGACCCATTGGAGGCAGGTCTCCCACAGCAATAGATATAGAGAGTAGACCCATTGGAGGTCAGTCTCCCACAGCAGAGTTAGAAAGGTATGAATGATGACTGCTTATGTGACTCAACCTTTGGTATTTAGTTTTAATGCAGTCCACTATAGAAAACACAGGTCACACACTTAAAAACAATTTAGTGATCACTCATATACTGAGAAATAGGCAAAACATTAAACATTTACACATGAAGTCATGACACTTTAGTCAACAAACATTAAATCAACACCAAGATTACTGTGTACAGAGCGTGTATATCCCAGTGAACCATGGTCTCTACACACGGTGCAGGAGAAATGGATGAATGCATTCCACATGTGTTGTTTGAGGTGTATACTCAGGATCTCTTGGAGTGTCAGAGTAACAAATGACAAAGTGTTGGCATATGCTGGAATTCCTATCCCAGTTACCCTAATTCATCAAATATACCTAGAAATGCTAGATCATCTGACGTAAGTGGATGGTGACCAGATTCACAAGAATATTCTACACAGGGAGCTGGCTACTGGCTAAAGATCTAAGATCTGTAGGGATGACCATTCCTTCATGACAAAGATGCTTGAAAGCATGACTGGAGGATGCTGGACATGAATACACAAAACTGGGAGAAGTTTGCCAGGGACAGATCCAGCTGGAGACAGGTTCTGAGAGCAAACAAGTTGGAGAATTGTAAAGTCTGACCCAGATGTGCAAGGAGAAAGCAGAAACAAAATCCACCATGGTAGAACATCTATTGTATCTCTTGACTAACAGGATGCCACCATCATCATCATCATGACATTTAATATACAAAGTCGATGAGAAAGATGGATATTGAGGTAAAAATAGGGAAAAATGAGTCCGTCCCAGAATGGCCTAAGATGTAGTGAATGAGATGACAAAAGTCATCAACACGGTCAGTGAACTACTGCTGGTCAACATTCTACTCAAACTTCAAGAGATAGTCATGGTAACAGGTTATGTCATTGCAGTTTGGCTAAGTAAGGAGGGATGGAATATGTAAAACAGAGTAGGTCCTACAAATGTATTGCTGAAAACAGATGTTTCAGGCTGAATGATGCAGATAACGTAACCTTACAGCAGCCTGCTACAAAATGTAACACAAGCCTTTGTCACTGTGAATAAAGAATAAGAAATCCTAAACCATAGAATCATGTACAAAATGACTCATGGAACAATCAATCAATATCCCAACTAAACAATCAACCAATAATATAATAGCGCCATCGCAAGCGATGATGACAACAATCTCAGATGTGTACTGTTGCACCTCTCTGGTGTGTGCGGAGGTGACTGTAGAGTCCAATCCTAGAACAGAATCCCCACCACAGGTGGGGCATACATGATCAAGGTTAGACATGTGCGTGTTGTGTGCTCTGTCTTTTCGCGCTGCTTGTTTTCTCTGTGACTCAACAATACGATGATTCTCAGCTATTCGGGTTCCTCTTTGTTGTTACAGCGCCACATTTGGCGATCTTGCGGAAGGGATTCCCAGCACGTATTGTCTATATCGAAGCATTTCAGAGACACTTTAAGAGTGTCTTTAAAGCGTTTTCTGTCCACCTGCTAAACGTCTGCCCCTTCAAGCTCGCCATACATCAACTGTTTTGGGATGCGTTTATCAGGCATTCGAGCAACGTGACCGACCTATCTCAGTTGGGCCTTCTGCAACAGGGTGTTGACGCTTGGGATCTTTGCTCTTGTGAGGACTTCGCTGTCTGGAATTTTGTCCTGCCAGTTTAATTTTAGTATTCTGCGTAGACAGCTTGTGTGGAAATGGTTTAATTTTCTTGCGTGTCTGCTATACACTGTCCATGTCTCGCTTGCGTACAGCAGCGTTAGTTAGCACTATGGCCTGTAAACTTTCAGCTTTGTGACTATGCTTATCCCCTTCCGTTCCCACACAGTGACACGTAACCTTCCGAACGCAGCACTGGCTTTGGATATCCTATTGTGGACCTCAGAATCTATACCAATAATAACATACCTGGAGGCGCTGTGGATGAAGTGTGGATGTCCATGGGGAAGAACAGGCTGGACCTGATAGTCTCTACTTGGTTGCCACTAAACTTGTTAGCTTTGTTGATACTCTTTGTGTACCAGTCAGTCCAGTACAGTTCATCCTCAAAGATGGTTAAGGCAAAAGGATGAGGAAGACCTGCAGCAAAAATGTTACTCTTAATAATTACTGCCTGTGTCATGCTAAACTTGCCATCTACTACACAATGTTCTAAAACTTGCTAACATCTACACAATGTTCTAAAACTTGCTAACATCTACACAATGTTCTAAAACTTGCCAACATCTACACATTGTTCTAAAACTTGCCATCATATATACCAAATGCCCATCATTGATTTTTTCATGGATATAACTAATGTTGTAGAGCTCAAAAATATCTCAAATTTTTCCATACTTTAACTCTAGAAGACCAGGGCAAAAAACCATGATTTTACAAGTCATCAGTTTTTTTAATGATAAATTTTTACACAGACAGCTGTTATTAGTTTTGTTATAAAACTGCTTTTTAATTTATGTAACACATACCATATATCATAATATTTAGAACTGAATGCTCTGTTTATTTACATTAGTGAAATATTTCTGAATAAGAAAATGGAAATGCAAAATGATTTTTAGTAAGAAGAAAAAACAAAGCAATAATAATAAAATGAGAACAAAATTGTCTTATCACTTAATTGAAATATATTTTATACATCTGCAAGCTATAGAACATGTTTCTGTTCATACTATATCCATGTGTACACAATTTAGGAAAGTTTCATAGTTTTTAAAAATGAATAAATAACATTTTTAAAACGGTTTTTATGCCAGAAGATGCCAGCTCTTTCTTTCAAGTAAAAATGAAGTGCATACTAATCGGTTGAATTTTGTGCAGATTTTATCACAGATTCCGAAACTAAAATTGAAAATAGCTATGTTCACTTGTGAAGCCAGAAATGATGAATGACCTTGGGTCAAATTAATAAAGGTGGACTGGAATATAAATTTACTACAACTGACTTTTAGAGTACCAAATGTCACTTTATTTGGCTACAGTGTCAAAAGGTGTCCAACACAAAATCCCTATAGTATTACGTTTGAACTTTCAAGTGTTAAGTTTATTACCTTCACTGATAACTGTTCTTCGACGAGATCCATCAAGGTTAGCACACTCAATGACATGGTGTTTGGCATCAGCCCAGTACAACCTTTCAGCAGCATAATCTACAGTCAGACCATTGGGCCAGAACAGGGAGGAGTTAGCAAGAACCATTCTCAGTCTGCCATCCATACCAGCGCGTTCAATCTTGGGAACTGTACCCCAGTCAGTCCAGAAAATGATGCTGAAAATAACACCCAGAACATCTGTAACTGTAAACATCCTACATTTACTAAACCATAAAAACTACCAAAGTTACAGGACTGTTGGATTATAAATATAGGTAGACTGCTGTAGCATTAAACAAACAAAAGAGTGAAGCATTATCATATGTACACAAATTATGGCAGTTTAAAAAATAAAATATAGAATATCTCAACAACTTTCAACACATGAGAAATATACAAAATTAAAAAAATCCATGAAATATTTGTATATGATGTACACACAAAAAAGTACAAATTCAATGAGTCAATGAAACATATATATCTCTATGACTCACATACAAATAGTGTAATGATACACACCAAGAACAAAATTCATAAAAATGTACATATGGCTAATATTTGTCAGATACTGAAACAAAAAAACCAAAATGTATCATCTCTTGAGAAAATTCATCAACAACAAAATAGTATCTAGCAAATGTAAGAAATAAACAAACATTAAAACAATGAAATATTCTAAACAAAGTCAATAAAAAATATTAAAAATGAACTCAGTATCTGATTAGGACTTTGAATATGGTTCAATGAACAGAAGTGGGATTGACATGAGACAAGAGAGTGACTGACCCCTGTCTTGGGTGTGCAGCTATAGCCCTTGGTTTCTCCAGGTTCTGCCAGAGAATCACCTTTCTGTAAGAACCATCAAGGTTGGACACCTCAATTCTGGAGGTGCCAGCATCTGTCCAGAACAGTTTGTCATGAACCCAGTCCACTGCCAGACCCCCTGATGATAAAATAGTGACATCAGTATTTAAAAACCTATTTTTAAAATTAATCATTGCCATTGTAGGCAGACCACAAGAATATATTTCACACTCAAAATAAAAGGAAAATTAATCATTGCCCTTGTAAGCGTCTGTAGCTTAAGGGGTAGTGAGCTCGATCACAACCCAAGCGTACCTGGTTCAAACTCTGCGGCGGGCAAGTTTAGAAACAAATTAATTTCCTTGGATTTTTACGAACGATGCAAATAGACCTCACCGTTCAGAAAGCAATGGCAAACTAATGAATGTAAAAGTAGTGCCTAGAAAATCGACGACTCGTTTACTGTTGTTGATGGTTAAGTCCTGTAAAGGATATGACATGATTTTCATTTTTCTTTCATTGTAGGCAGAGGAGAAGAATATGAATAAATATAACTATGATATACAATCAACAAAACAGTCAACTAACATCTACAGAAATACATACAACAATAATCAAAATATCATATTTACAGAAGGTCACAGTATGCAACAAATATTACTAATGTTGCATTGTGCTACTAACTAATATTGCATTGCACTATTAACCCTTTAGCTGCTAAGGACGTATATATATGTTTTCCCATTTTCTTCTAAAGACAACACATCTGTTATTATCTCTCCTTTGTGGGCTAAAGACATGTTAACACGTTATACATTGCTACTGTCACTGCTATAGGCGTACATTCACGTTTGTGACCTAGAAACAAAGAGTAGCTATTTTTAGCTAAGCCTTCACAAAGTATGTAGCAGCGAAAGGGTTAATGTTGTATTGAGTTACCAACTAATAATAATAATAATAACCTTCCATTGCAAGCAATAATGACAACAGTCTCAGAGTAACCAACAAATATTGTACTGTGCTACTAATGTTCACTCTTAGTGCAACATTGTGAATAAGACATGAGTGACATACCTGGGTTTTCTAGACCATCAGAGACAATATCCATGACATTACTGCCATTTAAGTGAGCCCTCTTGATGACATCTAACGTGACATCGCTCCAAAATACAAGTCCCTTCTCATGGTGAAAGTCAAGTGCAATAGCATTCTGCAGACCTTGAAGAATGGATGTGTACTCGCTCTTGTCTGGAGTAACTCTTCGAATGTCTACACGGTTGGCAAAGATCAAGTAGGCCTCTCCACCTGTATAGGTTAACAATTGACAACCATGACATGTAGTTTATATCAGATGTAGGAGGGAAGATTATCTGTGATATGCATTCTTTTCATTAATCATAATTACTTTTGTATGGAAATCCCACCTGTGTGGTGCCGGGCTCACAAGGGAGCAACGAATAGTACCACTGTGACCTACAAGGCATGTCATAAGAGGCAACTGATGTAGGACCTAGGAAAGCTACCTAGTAAACAAAAGCATCGCAGAAGTTGGATGTGTTGGCCTACTTGTAGGCGCATAACAGGCACAAGGTACAATCGTTCTTAGGCTCAGATCACATACAAATCACACAAGTTGATAACAAGTGGTTGATATGGAGCATTTAAAGAAGAAGAAAGAATAAGTATGTGAATTATTTGCTTACTTGTGGATAATGTGCTTACATATGGATTCAACCAATGAAGTTATATGGCTCGACTGTCTGAGTGTTTGCCTATTATGTCATGATTGGATTGTCTGCTTATTTGTATGTGATCCTTACCTTGGGCTTTGCAGCCTCTGCCATCAGGTTTGAGCTGGTAGCCCACCACACAGGAGCAGTGGTATGAACCGGGAGAGTTGCGACAGATCTGACTGCATGTCCCATCAAAGGTGCATTCGTTGATATCTGCAGAGCAACATAAACATTCTTAACATGTTATAATATTTTAACATATGTCAGTCTAGTTCATGTCCATACACTTTGGTACAAGTAGGGGGAAAATACACTACAACATGTACCTGAAGCTAGACCAACTTTCTATCTGCACACACCTGTTTGTACAAGACATACAAAAACAGATCAGCTTACTACCAGCATACACATTTCATTATGAGACCATCTGTACAAGGTTATTGAAGACAGAAGGTCTAGGTTGACCTTTTCTTCTACTTTCGCTCGCTATGAATTCAGGCGTAGTCAGGGCACCTTCTATGGTGTTTCTGACTGATTTTTTGTGTGAAGACTTGCTTTCTGTATTACCAGTGTCCCCTGCCAAGGCTGACAAAAATCAGTGTTATGTGTGCCAGGAAATGCAGGGGTAAGGGGAAATAAACATGCTGATAGACTTGCAAGTATGGCTGCTGTAAAAAGTGGGCGAGCAATAGACCAGGCTGATGTTCTGAATTCCCAAAGGTAGAGAGGATATGTAAATGATATAAGTAATAGTGGTGAATCTACAACCGGATCAGACTGCAAGAACACCAGGTCAAATGTGGTGTAGCTAGTAGACAAGAGCCCTATACTGGAAGTCAAAGAATAATAGTAAACCAACACAGAACCAGTATCATTAGTTGCCACATGCTGAGAGATACATTGAGGAGGAGATAGGAGTACTTATGGACTAAATGGTTCAATGTGCAGCGAAGGTGATCCAAAAACTAAACTAAACTTAACTGAACTAAACTAAATTAAAGGCAGACCTCTTTTAGACCTGTTTATAATTTTCATTGCAAGACAGTTTTTACAAGCAATACAAGCAGTGGACTTTGGAAAGGAAAAGCAGACTAGTGACAACCTGGTAGAGAATGTCGAAAGAGATGCACAGCGTGGGTCAGACTTTAGGTATGATGTGGAGTATGGTCACATATTGAGAATGCTGAAATGACTTTGCTGTTGTCCTACAAGATGCCACAAGACTTTGTCTATCTGTGTCCAAGGAAAGGTAGAATATTTGATCTAGCCGGCTGTGAAGTGAAATAACTCTTTGTCTTTCTCTAGCTTATATCCTGGTGGAAAACAAATTGTTTTCAAGTAGAACAAGACTAAGATGGATACAGTTTGAAGACTGCAATAATGAAAGGTCACTGACAAATGAGCAGCAGATGACCATGGTGGCAAAAAGACATTAAAGATACCTTGAACATGACAAATGGAGGAAGCAGAAAATCTGGATAGAGATCTAGAGTCTTTCAGGCAAAATGTAATGGGAGAAATGTTCTGCAATAGAAATCCTGATGCTCATCCATCACGGGTGATGATGATCACAATTTTCATCCAAGGGAATGTAGTTGCGTTATGTTTGTCTGTGTGTTCGCAGATGACTAGTGAGCCCGATGTGGGCTTGAAATGTTCTTGTATAATGTGGGCAAGGAATATTTGCACTTGTGGCGGATTTTACTGCCTTTCTACAGGGTGTTCAAGATAATTGCAGCCCCACTGACAAATCGAAAGTTGCCAGATAATTATCGCGTTGTGTCTATTTACTATTTAAACCGGTTCTGACTAGCTCATCCTCGCCTACATTTGTCCTTCCCACTACAATTACATAACACATAATCACAAAGTACTGTAGCTTTACAAATTACAAAAACAATGACAAAATACAGCAACCTTTCGACCAACAAGGCCTTTATCAAGCAAACGAACAACAGGAGTGACAAATTTAAAAACAAATGGACAACTAAAACAAACATTTCTAATCAAACAATTACAGGCCGTCACACAACCTTGACCTATACTACGTCATAGCTGAACCTTCTCATTTTCATACATATATGATAGATTAACTCCATTCACAGACCACTTTTATCTTGAACACCCTGTATTTTGATGTTTTTATTCCATCCGTGCAGTTCTATCTGCCTCGCAGGCTGAAGAACCGCATTGAAGACATTGAAATAGACATCCTCCCGAAGAATGATAGGCATAGTAGAAGTGGATAAAGGAAGTCAGAGTATGGACTGTACCTGCACATGACTTTCTGTCATCCTGAAGCTTGTATCCTGGTTTACACCAGCACCTAGCTCCATGAGGGGTAGACTTACAGTTCTGTTCACACTGACCATTATCTTGAGAGCATGATCCTGGAGAATCTGCACAGGTTGGAGGTAAACACAAAATTTAGTTTTTGAATCCTAATGTACACAGATGTCATAAATAATATATTCAATTTTTGACAGTACCTCAAACAGTGAATGTTTCAAGCTAGACCCAGCTTGGTCAGTAATAACAAGTCTAGAATGTGCTATCTAGTAGTAAATGGTTTGAATATCAGATCTTCTTTTCTGTTAAATTATGTTTCATGTGATCTTGTTTTGCTGTTGACAACTTTGATCTAAACTTAGTTACATTTGTATTTATATCTGATCCTGGGCCACTGTCACAAAAAAAGTGACAACGATGCTTTAGGGTCAGTGAACTGGCACTGATCAATACCATACACACCTCACGTGGTGGCCTGAAACAGACTAAGACTCAGTAGTCTGGTAAAGTGAGTAGGGATCGAGGGAGAGCTACCAAGCACTAAGGTAGTAGTGGGAGTGCAATCTTGAACATTATGTGATCTGTTTGCAGCAAAGATGAGCAGAATCTCAGAGAGACTGCTTCCCTGTGTATCTCCTGGCCAACGTCCAAAAATAAAAATAGTCACAACTGTAGTCAATAGTTATACAAAATCTGCCAGCTCTAGCCAAGCACATGTAACAATGTTGGTGAAGTTGGCAGAGTGCAAAATTAAAAGTTGTGTTATAAAGCCTAACAAAACTGCCCTCCCTGGAAGAACCGGGTTGTTACGTTGACTGTGCGCAAATCCAAAGTTGCATATTTGGGAGTAGAAAGGCTGCCCTTTGGGGAACGGGTGGGTGATGTGGCCACCTGTTACTGATCAACTGTGCACTCTTCTACCAGGCAAGATTATCTAACTTTTACAACATAGTTTTCTTGCAGGATGTACAATTAATGTTATACAGGATGTGCACGTAAGCACACATAAACCCACAAACCCTCCCTCTATCAAAGAATAAGACTATTTAAAACATGCAGACCAATAGACTCGCATTCAAGTTTGTATTCAGATAACTGCAAACACTATATCAAACATGCACTCTGTAACACTCACTGTCTAGACTAGACCAGTATAACTTGCCATGATCTACACACACATGTCTGTAACTATTTGTGTTTGTCACTCATACAATACAAGAACTCACCACAATTCACTTCATCTGACTCATCCTGGCACTCTTTCCTTCCGTTACAGACTTTATGAAGACCCAGACACTTTCCATCTTCACATCGGAACTGATCTGTTCGACATTTCTTTGGTTCTGAAATTTAGATTAATCAGAAACAAGGAACTATATTACATGACAAACATGCTAGTCATTAAAAAACCCAAACTGTAATTACGGCATGTAGTACCGCTTTTGGATGATATAGGACAGGTGGGATGAGAGCCTGAGAATTTAATGTCAGCGTGGCTAGTGCAGTTGCACGCAAAGCTGTTCAGGTTAGGAGCTCCTGTGCCAATTTCTCCTGTAATCAGTAGTTCCAGTTACACCTTATCAGCTTGATAGATAAAGAAATCAATTGGTAGGTTCAACATCTTCATCAAACAGCTTGTCCTGAGCAGAACTGTGCCACTTTAACAGTCCTTTGAAATTTCTATCTCTCATAGCCTAAATGTCCGTCCCGCCTCTGCAGCCATCATACTCAAATCGTCAATTACATCCTGGATCCATCTTCTCCGTGGTCTTCCTCTTTTCCTATTTGCAGGGATGCTTTCTTCCATAATGGTCCTCTCCAACTCTTCATGTTTATATGTACAAAATACGTCAATTTTTTCATTCTTATTTGTAGCATCAGCCAGTTTTCTTTGATTTTCAGTTCTTTCTAGAGAGATCTATTTGTTCTCTTCTCTGTCCAGGTACACATTATAAGTTTAGAACAGAGACAAGTTTAGGACAGTAATGTAATCTATGTTATATAGTTGTAGTTACTTACTCTTGACTTTTGCATTACAATTTCTATTTTATGTTAATTTATAATCCATACAAACACTTTCACAGGATTCACAAATAATGAGCATCATACCTAGAACAACAAACAAGACTAACAAAAACAAAGAAGAGAACTAATAGATACATCACCAATAAAGAAACCTGGCCCCATAACACAGAGCTATGTGAGAACGGAGTCCCTTAAAAACACGGTAAAATTCATGATAAAAGTTAGTTCATCAGTCTAGGCCGGGATGGCGAGAGAGAGAAATATACATCACAGTTGGCATGCTTTTCACATTTCACAGTAACTACATTCTTGTTTGACAAATGTGCCCACAGATCCAGACACTGCCCCAATGAGATGAACTTACTGCATCCTCTTTCATCACTGTTGTCTGCACAGTCTTTTCTGCCATCACATCTCATCTTCTTGTCTAAACAGAATCCAGTGTCACACTTAAACTGTTCTGGGGTACAAGGCAGTAAAGCTGAAATGGAAATAAAAGTGATGAACTATCACTGAACAATGTAGGCTAACATCTCTCAATGGGCAACAAAGTACAACATCTTCCTTTGGACAACAAAGTACAACATCTCTCACTGGACATCAAAGTACAATCTCTCTCAAAGGACAACAAAGTACATCATTCTCTGTACAACATAGTACAACATCTCTTCTCACTAGAAGCAACCCATATTGCAAATATCAGTATTGAACCTAACCTATGTCATAGGGACACAGGAGAAATGTTATCCAACATAAAATGCTAAGATTGGCAAACACAAAGTATGAAAATATATCAAAGTATGTAGTGATCAGCTGCAGAATATAAATTCTACATGTTCCAACAACTATTGATGTCCAGCTCAGACAAATGGACAAACACATGTTAGATCAATAACAACAATATCAAATTTTAATTTGAACTTGTCAATTTGAAAAGTCATCTTTTCTTGACCTTTTCATCAGTATGTGGACAACCTACTTATGTCAAACTTAGAGGTCATGAACTTCATTGATGACCTTATTTTGCTCTCAAATAGACCACATGACATGTAGAAAAAAGTAGATGACCTAGCAGAAATGATGCATAGGGTCAGTCTTAAAATCAGACAAGAGAAGACAAGAGTAGCAACAACATACAGCAAGACCCTATATTGATTGAGGGGAGGGCTATAGAAGATGTGGGCGTTTGTCTACTTTTTAAGTAATATCCCCCATCAGGAAGTAGCCTAAGATAAGGACATTAATGCCAAGATTAGGAAAGTCTGACAGGCCTTTACTCTCATGTACAACAGTGTGGAAACCTACAGCCATCTCCACTCAAATAATGCTCAGGAAATTCAGCTCAAATATGAAATATGTCTTGTTGTATGGCTCGAAAATGCAGCGAGCCACCAAGTTAAATACATATCAGATAAAGACCTTTGTCAACAGATGTTTTCTACATATTCTCAGACAAATATGACAATCTCTCTCATCAAACATGACAGTAACATGACTTACTACAATTTCTCTCATTACACATGACAGTAGCATGACTTACTACAATTTCTCTCATCACACATGACTGTCATATGACTTACTACAATTTCTCTCATCAAATATGACTGTCACATGACTTACTACAATTTCTCTCATCAAATATGACTGTAAAACATGACTTACTACAATTTCTCTCATCAAACATGACTTACTACAATTCCTCTCAGCAAACAAGACTGTAACAAGACTTACTACAATTTCTCTCATCAAACATGACTATAACATGACTTACTACAATTCCTATCCTCAAACATGACTGTAACATGACTTACTACAATTTCTCTCATCAAATATGACTGTAAAACACGACTTACTACAATTTCTCTCAACACGACTGTACGTGACTTAATACAACTTCTCTCATCTAACATGACTGTAGTCTGACTTACTACAATTCCTCTCATCAGATTGATCATCACAGTCATAGTCACCATCACATCTCCAGCTGCGATTGATACACACTCCACTTGTACAGTTAAACTCTCCTTTCTGACAGTGACCTGTAGGATGCAAGTGATCAGTATGTGTGTATTGTATCACTTGAGAATTACTAAACACATAAGCATATACAATGCATTAATTATATCTACATAACAAATGCCATCTTCACAAAATTTGACTTATAATGTGGAGGCTGGTTTGATGTGGAGACTGGTTCAGTGTGCATGCAATGGACTGAATCACTACAAGTGTCAACAATTTGCAGAATTATGCTTATCTTTGGTTCAGAGCACATGGGTGTCATTGGCAATGAGAGAGCAATGGATAGAGCTGACATTCTGAGTGCCCTAATAGAGTGTGGTCACAAAGAAGATTTTCATCTAAACCAATGCACGTCAACTACTAGATTACAAAAGCTGGGATTGAAGATTGGTGTAGCAAGAAAAAAACAGCACAACAAAATATGAGTAGATTCAACAATCAAAATCGAACTGGTACAGTCAGTCGCTAGATGCTGTTGGAGATATTGCGAAGGAGATCAGAGCACCTATGAACATGTCCGAGTGCAACTAAAACTGAAAACTAATAATAAATCTCTAATATTTTCATTCTCTTATGAAAGGGTTTTCTTTTACTAGAATGTTGATGAATAGTCTTGCTATTTTGATCTCTGTCTCTAGTTTGTGATACCCATTGAGTTTAGGGCAGCAACAAATACACATCATTGTTTTCTCTGTTCTTGGCCATCCACTGTATTGTGTTCCAATTGTAATTCATTTCTTTCAGTTCTTGTTCTACTGTTCTCCTCTAGGTTGTTTTGGGTCTTCCACATTTTACCTACCCTCTGGTGTCCATTTCAGTGCAGTTTCTGTGACACAGCTAGTATCTATGCTCATCACATATCTCAACCATCCCCAGTTCTGGGTGTATATCATACCCTGGTGCATTGCTATGCTTAAGAGATTTAATAGCTGTAATGATCTCACACCTGGATGTTTCAATGTCAATTTCTAGTTCCTCTATATTTAGTTATAGTAATAGTTTACATATTGTCCAGCTGCTTTCAGTACTTCCATTCCAGCTTGTCAAATTAATACTCATGGGGAATATCAAGGTAGTCATTGCAATCCTGAAGGTAGTCATTACAATCCTGAAGGTAGTCATTGTTGACACATAGAAGATTAATGGCTACCATTGCATCCTGAAGCTCCTCACCTAGTTTGTTGGTGAGTATTGACCCACAATTTACCTTGATATTAAAATGCCACATAAAATGACATGTGCTACTGCGAATAAAATATAGTGAAACACTGTCATCTCAGGACATCCACTTCATTTTACAAGTATAGACATTAACCAACACAAAAGGGAGGCTGGCAGTTTTGATACTAACAGAATGAAGTTGCAGCTAGTCACAATTCCCAACTGCACATGTACAAATGTGACACTTACCACATCCCATTTCATCCTCCCAATCTCCATGTCGTTCTCATCATCACATAGAAACTCTCGCCTTATACACTTGAAAGCTCTGCTGCAGTGGAACTCATCTTTTGTACACAGGGGCTGCTTGTGTCCTGAAGAAAAACATGGGTTATCAGATATTTGCAGATAAGCAGCACTTTATACCAACAAATATCAGGAATGAGAATGTTTCAGGAATAAGAATGTTTCAGGAATGAGGAAGTGTCAGATAGGAAGATAAGTACCAGGTATGAGAGCAAGTCTCAGGTAAAAGAAAGAGCTTGATATGGGAAAGTGACAGGTATAATCAAGTGTCAGGTGTGAGCTGGCAGTTGCGAATTGCTGATATAAAAAAGTGCCTTTTATGAAGCGCATACAAAAATCTATTCTAGGAATCTCTTCTTGTCCTAATTCTATGAGGCAAAACAGGAATAGAGAAAACAAAGAAAGAGAAAGTGCCAGGTATGTTTTATAAAAACATGCACTCACAGATATATATCAATAATTTCAGCACTATGTTCAATAAGATGTTGCTGAATTGAATAATATATATAGTGCTTCTTCTTCTTCTCTGCGTTCATTCTTACGACCAATTTTAATCACTCTTTTGATATGTTTGATTTTGCCAAGAACATGTATACGTTACACATTGGTTTGGTAGGCCCTAAACGCATAGACTTGTACACATTTAGGACACATGCATCCAATTTCAGCCAAACCTCCTTAGTGCCTCTTACGACATGCATGGCAGGTAACAGTGGTTCTATTCTTTACACCCAAATTTGGGCCCGGTAACCACTCGGGCGATATAGTGCTGAAACATAATTCTGAAATTTGTTGCTAAAACTATTTCATTTTCTCACTGCAGTCTCTGTAGCACATTTATTTTACAGATTTGAGTAAGTTATCCTAATCCAATCAGTGATTATCTCCAGGAATAAAGGTCTAAGGTTGAAGGATTGACTTCCTTGTATTGGGCTTTAACCCACTATATGGCTCAGTACCTCTCTGTAGAATTGGTACGCAACCTGTTGAGAGTATTGCACAAAGCACAAACTCCATAGCTCTGGAATATTGTTCAACAGAAGACAAGTCACCCGAGTGGTTACAGGCCCATATTTGGGGTGTAAAGAATACCCCAAAGAAACCACTGTTACCTCCACGAATGTCGTAAGAGGCGACTAAGGAGGTTTGGCTGAAATCGGATGCATGTGTCCTAACGTGTAGAAGTCTATGCGTTTAGGGCCTACCAAACCAATGTGCAACGTAAACACGTTCTTGGAAAAGATCAAGCATATCACAAAGAGTGATTAAAATTGGTTGTAAAGAACACACGCAAAGAAGAAGAAAGACAAAGTTTACAGAAGAGGGTGGATCAACTGTTAAGTTTGATCAAAACACACAACTATAAAGTACCACATCCACAAAGTTATACTGCAGCATGGTATCAGAACTGATTGGTGATAGGGAAGATCATCGGGGGACTGCCTAGAGTAGTTGATAGTAGCTCGGCCTACTAGCTGTGAGACGCCTCATAGCTCGGGTTCGAACCTACTGTCCGGCATTTGTTCGAGTCCCCTGGTCTTACTCAGGACGATAACATGAGTACCTCTGAAGTCGGAGAAAATCTGCCTGTATGGCGAGGAATACTAATTACGAGTACATTGAGCACACGGCTGCCAGTGTAAAGTAATTTACAATGTCACCTTGCTGCCATTGTAAGAAATTGAAAAAAAACGGATTTTCACGCAAAAATCAGTTTCAGAGATGAAACTTCGTCTGAGTTGAAAGTGGACGAAAGAAAAAAAAAAAAAAAAAAAAAGAAAAAAAAGGGAAGATCATCAGAACACACATGAAAGATGATTGAAGATTGAATATGTCTAATCCATCTCTACTGCAGCATCATCATCTACTGCACTGCAAGACCCCTTCTCAATGATTGTCTTACAGCTTCATATTTCAAATTTCATTCTGCAGCTCAAATATTAATCATCATCTTTCTCAAGTGTCTCTTCATTATTTTCTGATCATTCTCTGTTTTATTATTAAACGACTGCATCTTATCCCATGTGTAGTGTAACTCATCCCTCCAAAGATGCCACCAACTTAGAATTTCAATACTTCTTATATTCTCAGCCATCTTTTTAAAAAACCATATCTGATGAAATTTTCCCAATTGCATAATTCAAGATCTAGTCTTATAATTACATCATATCAGATCTAGCCCTCTAGTTACATCATCCCACATCTAGTCCTACAATTACATCATCCTACATCTAGTCCTACAATTACATTATCCTACATCTAGTCCTACAATTACATTATCCTACATCTAGTTCTACAATTACATTATCCTACATCTAGTCCTACAATTACATTATCCTACATCTAGTCCTACAATTACATTATCCAACATCTAGTCCTACAATTACATTATCCTACATCTAGTCCTACAATTACATTATCCTACATCTAGTCCTACAATTACATCATCCCACATCTAGTCCTACAATTACATTATCCTACATCTAGTCATCAAATTACATTATCCTACATCTAGTCCTACAATTACATTATCCTACATCTAGTCCTACAATTACATCATCCTACATCTAGTTCTACAATTACATTATCCTACATCTAGTTCTACAATTACATTATCCTACATCTAGTTCTACAATTACTTTTATCCTACATCTAGTCCTACAATTACATTACCCTACATCTAGTCCTACAATTACATTATCCTACATCTAGTCCTACAATTACATCACCCCACATCTAGTCCTACAATTACATTATCCACATCTAGTCATCAAATTACATTATCCTACATCTAGTCCTACAATTACATTATCCTACATCTAGTCCTACAATTACATCATCCTACATCTAGTTCTACAATTACATTATCCTACATCTAGTTCTACAATTACATTATCCTACATCTAGTTCTACAATTACATTATCCTACATCTAGTCCTACAATTACATTATCCTACATCTAGTCCTACAATTACATTATCCTACATCTAGTCATCAAATTACATTATCCTACATCTAGTCCTACAATTACATTATCCTACATCTAGTCCTACAATTACATCATCCTACATCTAGTCCTACAATTACATTATCCCACATCTAGTCCTACAATTACATTATCCTACATCTAGTCCTACAATTACATCATCCAACATCTAGTCCTACAATTACATTATCCTACATCTAGTCATCAAATTACATTATCCTACATCTAGTCATCAAATTATATTATCCTACATCTAGTCCTACAATTACATTATCCTACATCTAGTCCTACAATTACATCATCCTACATCTAGTCCTACAATTACATTATCCTACATCTAGTCCTACAATTACATCATCCTACATCTAGTCCTACAATTACATTATCCTACATCTAGTCATTAAATTACATTATCCTACATCTAGTCATCAAATTACATTATCCTACATCTAGTCATTAAATTACATCATCCTATATCTAGTCATCAAATTATATTATCCTACATCTAGTCCTACAATTACATTATCCTACATCTAGTCCTACAATTACATTATCCTACATCTAGTCATTAAATTACATTATCCTACATCTAGTCATTAAATTACATTATCCTACATCTAGTCATTAAATTACATCATCCTATATCTAGTCATCAAATTATATTATCCTACATCTAGTCCTACAATTACATCATCCTACATCTAGTCCTACAATTACATTATCCTACATCTAGTCATCAAATTACATTATCCTACATCTAGTCATTAAATTACATCATCCTATATCTAGTCATCAAATTACATTATCCTACATCTAGTCATTAAATTACATCATCCTATATCTAGTCATCAAATTACATTATCCTACATCTAGTCATTAAATTACATCATCCTATATCTAGTCATCAAATTATATTATCCTACATCTAGTCCTACAATTACATTATCCTACATCTAGTCCTACAATTACATTATCCTACATCTAGTCATCAAATTACATCATCCTTCATCTTTGAACGCTCCATATTGACAACTTGTTAACAACTCTTTGTGATTTGTACATGATCCGAGCCTAAGAGCGTATGTACATTGTACCAGTTATGTTCCTACAAGTAGGCCAGCAGATCCGATTTCTGCGACGCCTTTTATTTACTAGGGTAGTTTCCCCTAGGCCCTACTAGTCACCTCTTACGGCCTTCTAGGTCGAGTGTTACTATTAATTGCTACAACATGTATTAGTCCCCAATGTATACTTTTTATGGAATATATATTAAACACAGCATATGACCAGCCTGTCCAGCGTGTGTTCGTAGCGCGCAGGACTACGGGTGACTAGCCCTCTGTGAGTGCGGGTTCAATTCCGCAGGCTGGCAGAAAAGCCACAGGTTCCCCAGATTTATGGTGTTCGTGGCACCGAACCGAAGGGTTACAATGTCCATGACACCAAGCCGAAGAGCTGAAAGCTCAAGTGCTTCTGGATCGGAAAAAAAAACACAGCATAAAGCATCCACGCACTAACTGTGTCATTGTGTTTATTCTGTGTTTCATATATAACCATCACATTGTATCCTTTGGTTGATAAAGACAGTTTTGTTCAAAAATTTCTGCATTCGGTTTTCTTCTGCTATGTAAAATCATATGAATCATACTGCATATGAATGGCTTATCTTATATTTATGGTTTTATATCTTGCTATGAAAGATACCAACAATCTCAATAAACAACAAATGATCGCAAGAACATACCACAATCTCTTTCATCACTGCCATCACTGCAGTCAATTTCTCCATCACACTTCCACATTAGGGCAATACAAGACCCATCTGGACATCGAAACTGACCTGGTTTACAATCCTGAAGTGCTGAAGATGGAACACAAGGATGAGTGTTAAGACAGGTTAGTCAAGTTCAGTTTGAGTGTAACAGAGAATTGTAGATTGTTCAAAGTTCTAGATAGACATTCTATTCTGATTAAGATGTATTTATATATATATATTTTCCTTCACTTTTAATCATAAAATATGACATTTTTCTTTCTTTTATTTTCTCGTATCCTGTTTTGCCTGACAGCGTCAAGATAAGAAGAGATTTCTAGAATGGGCTTTTGTGTGCACTTCATAAATAGTGTTTTTCGCAGCTTCTGTTATCTCTGAGGTCCACCTTTTGTGTGCACTTCATAAATAGTGTTTTTCGCAGCTTCTGTTATCTCTGAGGTCCACCTTTTGCGTGGACTGCCTTTTGCTTTGTATCCACTGTATCGGATTAACATTTCTCTTTGAGGCGTACTGTCTGTTGGAAATCTGCTTATGTGGTAGAATCATTTAATATGTTGTTTCTATATTATAATCAACACAACAAGATTGCATACAATACGATAACTAGATAACGAAACAAGACCAACAGAAAGATCAGCAAATATTCAAAACATCCCATCCCACCTACTATGATATTGATAGTAGAGAATTCTAAGAATGAAATAGTAAAGATAATCTATTTTCTGTTTTTGTTTGTTTGTGCTTGTGCATTTAAAATCTAACAGTGTGTAGCCAAAGCAAAGTGTTGTTTCATTTGCTTAATGATGCTATGCTTTTCTACTTGTCATTTCAATAATGTCTACATGAAGTAAACAACTTAATGTATGTTTGTTGTTGTCGACTTATCTTGATATATCTGATTGTAATGGCATAAAGATGTTTGATATATGCTAAATTTGATAAGATTCTCAGAGTTTAACTGCAGGTTTCTTCTTTCTTTAAGATAAGAATAAGGTGGTTTATGTTAGAGAACACCGAGGAGGCGCAGAGTCAATGAATATGATCAATACAAAGACAGTGAATAAGTATATTTGGGGCTTCCGAAATAAAAACAAATTATGAAACATGATTTAAACCCTAAATATTCTTTAAGCTAAGTACAGGGCTTCCGGAACAACAAATTACCAAACACAGGATTTAACCCAACCCTTCTTTAAGCTAAGTACAGGGACTTCTAGGGAACAACAAATTCCAAACACAGGATTTCAACCCAACCCTTCTTTAAGCTAAGTACATGGAGCTTCACAGAACAACATAATTACAAACACAGGATTTGAACCCAACCCTTCTTTAAGCTAAGTACAGGGGCTTCCGGGAGAAACAAACTACCAAACACAGGATTTCAACCCAACCCTTCTTTAAGCTAAGTACAGGGGCTTCCGGGAGAAACAAACTACCAAACACAGGATTTGAACCCAACCCTTCTTTAAGCTAAGTACAGGGGTTTCCCGGAGAAACAAACTACCAAACACAGGATTTCAACCCAACCCTTCTTTAAGCTAAGTACATGGGCTTCCAGGAACAACAAATTACCAAACACAGGATTTGAACCCAACCCTTCTTTAAGCTAAGTACATGGGCTTCCAGGAACAACAAATTACCAAACACAGGATTTCAACCAACTTCTTTAAGCTAAGTACAGGGCTTCCGGGAACAACAAATTACCAAACACAGGATTTCAACCCAACCCTTCTTTAAGCTAAGTACAGGGGCTTCCGGGAGAAACAAACTACCAAACACAGGATTTGAACCCAACCCTTCTTTAAGCTAAGTACATGGGCTTCCGGGAGAAACAAACTACCAAACACAGGATTTGAACCCAACCCTTCTTTAAGCTAAGTACATGGGCTTCCAGGGAGAAACAAACTACCAAACACAGGATTTCAACCCAACCCTTCTTTAAGCTAAGTGCTGGCAAACTTATTAGTTAGGGTTACACTAAGTCTTTAGAACATAACTTTCTCTCTCTACTTACGACATTCCTCATCTGTACCATCCTCACAATCATCATCCCCATCACACCTCCACTCATTTGGCACACAGTTACCATTTCTGCATTGAAGCTCTCCACCAGAACAGTTGCGTTGTGCTATAATGAAAACAACAGTACAGTTATATATTAGTTGACATGGCAATCTTTCATCAATGTTGCAAACAATCTTAGATTGACAATCTGTCATCAATGGTCCAGACAATCTTAGATTCTGGGGCAGAACAATCTCTGCCCATGTGTTTCCGGGGCCCTCTTTGGGAGCAAAGAATAGTAACAATGCTACCTACAAGGCATGTCGTAAGAGGTGACTGAGGTAGGGCCTAGGAAGCTACCTAGGAAATAAAAAGCGTCACAGAAATCAGATATGCTGGCCTACTTGTAGGTACATAACTGACATAATGTACAATAGCTCTTAGGTTCGAATCACAATACAAAGAACAGTTTAACAAGTGGTTGATATGGAGTGTTTGAAGAAGAAGGAGGTGCCCAGCGTGTTCGTAGCGCTTTGGACTACGAGTGACAAGTCCTCTGTGAGTGCGGGTTCAACTCCGCGGACTGGCAGAAAAGCTACAGGTTCCCCAGATTTACGGTGTTCGTAGCACCAAACCGAAGGGTTACGATGTCCATGACACCGAGCCGAAGAGCTTTCAGCTCAAGTGCTTCTGGATCGGGAAAAAAGAAGAAGAAGAAGGCCCAGAACAAACTGATGCCAGAACGAATTTTCAAAACACTGAACTGTCCAATTATATTAAAAAAAACACACATAATCACACATAGAGAATGAGGTGACATGTGGAAGCAAACACGAGTTGACCAATACTTCATCTTCAAGTAAAGATCATGGTAACATGCTGCATCTCTGCAGTCTAGTTAAGTGAGAAGGGATTGAAGATTTGAGTTAAAGCAGGTCAAAAAAGGTTACATGGTTGAAAATAAATATGTAACGTTGAAAGGATCAGATATCTTAGAGCAGGTATAAACTGTGAGCTAAGTTTTACTGCAACCCTCTAGCCCAAATCATAATGGAGCTATATATCTAATTATCTTGGGATGCAGTGCAGCAAATGTGACTTTTCATGGTCACCAAAGAAACATAAAGATAATTAACGTTGCCCAGAAGTAATCTGTCATGAATAAATATGGTCAATGATATAAATATTAAGATACATGAAGAATATTTCCAGAGAAGATGGACAGAGAAATCGAGACTAGATGTCTCCATTTCTCTGTCCATCTTCTCAAGTCAACCAGTGACAGACCAACTGTCATCACTGATAGTACACCCAAACATAGATATGGTAATCATGCCACAACTAAAAAAAAACTTAATTTTCCAACTGTCTGTTATCAATGTTAAACATGGTCTGTACATCAACTCAAGAGATAATGATCACAGCATGTGAAATGAGCTGTTTAAGAAAAACTGTACCTGCTGCCTTACAGGTCGGCTGGGGACAGCCCAAGGCAGACGGATAGCGAACCCAGTATACCGGACACATCGCTGAAGGATAAGCACCAGAGCTCCAAATGGCCCTAAAGATGTGACGAAACATACCCATACTAAGGCTGCATGAATAAGATTTCGACATGAACAAGAGAATTTATAGGGAGATCTGGTACATCAGTCTAAGCGGTGATCGCGAGAGAGAGAGAAAACTGTTAATGTTACAAGGCGGAGAGAGTAAAATATGAGAAAATTAGAAACATCAATGGGGGTTATACTCTGCATCCAACAAATTGAAAGACAAAAAATAAAGTGATTCTGTCACATAATAAGAATGGAACCAGATCTACTGTCATCCCGCGCCTATAGAAATCAACAGCATGACCACAGGAAGAACAAGAAAGAACCAGATGGACAGATAACAGAGATCTTACGGCAACACGAACTAACAGCTACACAAGCAAGACATCTGGCCCTTGATAAAAAAACTACACGTTCTCAACGCCGTTTAACGGCACATGTGAACATGATAAAATAAGATATGAATGTTAACATTAATAAGATCATAATGAGTTAATGGTTATGAATAAATCCAACTGGTGATTACATCACATGTCCCTGCCAAAGCATTGACTGGCAACGTCAAGCGCAACATACCTGGCACAAGATAGAAAACTAAATCTCCCCACGACGCTTCACGGCAAATATGGTTAAGATAAGATAAGATTAAATCACATGTGATTGAATATCTACTGAGACACCAGGAGGAGGCAGCGCTAATACAGAGACTGAGTGCTGAAGTAGTCATGTGTTTAGAACACTGACAGTGAAATAAAGATACTGGGATAGCTGTTACCGGCATGTTTGGGTGAACCAGCTGCAAACAGTACATTGTTTGCTGAGTAATAGAAGGGAATATTTGCGAGGAAAAGATCAAATAAACTCTAAATGTTAAGGCCTATTATTACGACGCCTCTGTGCTTTCACATTCCTATGGCCTTCAATTCTATAAGATTATATCTACATTATAGAAAATATCATGTTCGTAGATTTCTGTAAGCTTATACTCCACTTTTCACAACAATGCTGCCGCGAAACATGGACAATAAACAAGATATCAGATCGCTGGATGATGATGAATGGATTAAAATTCCAGACACCGGAGATGAGAATAACCCTGGTCTAAGAACGAGGTCACATTGTTTGAGATCAAGATCTAAGCAGTATAGAAAGAAAGGATTGAGGAGAAAAAAAGAGAATCCAATATAAAGGAACAAGGAGACGTTAATAGGAAGCAAAGGCCAACGTATTTATATTTAGACGACGTGTTTATTACTGCAGTATTTTAAAGATACCGTCATTTTACTTAACAAAGTGCACCTGTCATGCAGGTAAATGATTTATTCAGAGGTAACACACCTTCGCCCCTGATTGTCCAACTCCTTCCCCGACACACACATATATATAAACGAAAGGAAGATAACACACGCACGCATCTCTCATATCTTCTTTTTTTATCCATCGTTCTTTTTGGCAACTCTTATTGTGATAAACAGCCTTTGCCAAGAACGTTTTTACGTCACATCATTCAGCGCCATTTGGAACTCTGGTGCTTATCCTTCGGCGACGTGTCCGGTTTCAGCCAGCGTTTACTGGGTTCGCTCTCCGTCAGCCTTTGGCTGTCCCCAGCCTACCTGCAAGGCAGCAGGTTGCTATTTTCTTTAGGGTAGCTACCCTTAGACAACCTTCCCTCCCCGATCGTTGAGCGTCATCTGCCCAGGTTACCTGTCTTTTTGGACTACTTGGTTTGCCTACCGTCCAGTTTTGTGTACGGTTTGCTCCACTAGCCTTTAATTGTCCCCAATCTAACTACAAGGCAGTAGTAGCATCTCTCATATGACCAATTATATATATCAGATCTGACACCATGCTACAGTATAATTGAGTAGATGTGGTACTAAAAAACGGGTTTCTGTTTACAAAATCGTACTAGTAATTCGTTCATCCGGCGTACAAGTCGGTGCCCTATTGGACAATATACATACACTCTCTGGAAATAAAGCAGAATAATACTAACTAAACCTGAGAGGATTGAGAATATGTGTAACTTTCTGAAGACTGACATCCATAGTTAAAGGTGCAGCGACTTAGAAAGTGCTCATTCTCTTGTCTGGAACATTCTGAGTGTAGCAAAACTCAGCATAACGAACACACTCAACCCTACCTTGACTGCTATACCAGTGAGCAGCACAGAGAGAGAACTTTGTCCCTAAAGATAGAGCAGTCCAAGCCTGGCTCATGTCCGTAGAGGGTAGAAAAGGAACTGGGACACCCTAGTTCCTCAGTGCAATGACTACACAGTATTATACCGAAGATAAAGAGCCCACGTGAAGCAGGACCGTTTTAGAAGAAGAATAGAATGACTAATGTGTTTAACCAGTGAGTCATGGAACCATCAGCATGCGCACACTTCGACATCTGCTGGAGTGACTGAGTATCTATGAGCCAGTCCAGATCGATACGACCTAGGTTCAGAAACCAATAACACATATATCTATCTATATATATATATTAAAGGGTTTAAAGCCGAACGATTGACTTCATTGCACCGGGTTTAACCCATATGGCTCGTCCCACCGCAGAAATGGCGCGCCACCTGCCGAGAGTATTGCGCAAAGCACGAACTCCGTAGCTCCAGCAACAATCCTAGGGTATCTGGAAAAAACTACACTCGTGAACAGAACGGTGCGGTCCGGATTCAGAACCACGACCTTCGACTCACAAGGCAAAGGACTTAACCACGTAACCACTTAACCACAGAGACCACATATATATATATATATATATATATTCCCTTCTTTCATCCAAACTAAAACTTCAGATTTTAAACTGTCATTTTCTAGAAGGTTTCATCGATCTAGCGACACAAAAATCGAATCTAATATCTTCCGTTGTCAGGTTTATCTGTCAGAGCTAGACAAGGAATAATCCGACTTTCATTTCAGTGGAAGATATTTGCTGTCAAGGACAAGCCGTTGTCCGTCAGTGTAGCTCAGGGGTTCCCAACGTTGTGGCACAGACACACTGATATGGCAGGATAGGGTCGCAGGTGTGGCAGAAAGTTTCCATACATCCAAGGTTTTGTATTTTTATTTTATTGACATTTTAAACAAAAGTTTATATGGGAAAAATAGATACACCACATTCCTATTTATTTTATTATATTTAGTATATATGGAGTATAGCACGATAGGTTACAACTATATACATAATATCATCATAATCATCAGGTGCCGTGCCGGCTGGCATAGGCGATCATGGATCTCCACAAATCTCTGTCCCTGGTGTTTGCTATCATCTCTGATGATGAAGCTCTTCCGGCGATGAAGTCAGGCTGTTCAAAACTTTATTGTATATATCTATAGTATCTATAGTGTATATATCTATATCCAAGTTTTACTGCAGTCTCCACCCTTTTTCGATATCTATAGTGCAATAGTGTATATATCTATAGTGCAATAGTGTATAGTATCTATAGTGTATATATCTATAGTATATATAGTGTATATATCTATAGTGCAATAGTGTATAGTATCTATAGTGTATAGTATCTTATAGTGTATATATCTATAGTGCAATAATGTATAGTATCTATAGTGTATATATCTATAGTATCTATAGTGTATATATCTATAGTATCTATAGTGTATATATCTATAGTATCTATAGTGTATATATCTATAGTGCAATAGTGTATATATCTATAGTGTATATATCTATAGTATCTATAGTGTATATATCTATAGTAATAGTATATATCTATAGTGTATATATCTATAGTATCTATAGTGTATATATCTATAGTATCTATAGTGTATATATCTATAGTATCTATAGTGTATATATCTATAGTATCTATAGTGCAATAGTGTATAGTATCTATAGTGTATATACTATAGATCTATAGTGTATATATCTATAGTATCTATAGTGTATATATCTATAGTATCTATAGTGTATATATCTATAGTGTATATATCTATAGTGTATATATCTATAGTATCATAGCAATAATCTATAGTATCTATAGCAATAATGTATAGTATCTATAGTGTATATATCTATAGTATCTATAGTGTATATATCTATAGTATCTATAGTGTATATATCTATAGTGATCTATAGTGTATATATCTATAGTATCTATATGCATAGTGTATATATCTATAGCAATAGTGTATAGTATCTATAGTGTATATATCATAGTATCTATAGTGTATATATCATAGTGTATATATCTATAGTATCTATGTGTATATATCTATAGTGTATATATCTATAGTGTATATATCTATAGTATCTATAGCGCAATAATGTATAGTATCTATAGTGTATATATCTATAGTGTATATATCTATAGTGTATATATCTATAGTATCTATAGTGTATATATCTATAGTATCTATAGTGTATATATCTATAGTGTATATATCTATAGTCCCTATAGTACCTATAGTGTATATATCTTTAGTATCTATAGTGTATTATCATAGTGTATATATCTTTAGATCTATGTATATATCTATGTATCTATAGTGCAATAATGTATAGTATCAATAGTGTATATATCTTTTCTATAATTGAATCATATTTTCTGTTTGATTTTGTTGTTTTGAAAATAGTTTTCTGATATATTCTGATTTTGTTAATACGGTTGTTGTGATCTGCTGGGAAGGCTTAGCATAATACTTAGTCTTCGCTTATCTTATAAAACACCATAAGGTTGTAGGTTCAGTTCCACACTCGACGTTTCACACGTGAGGAAAGGAATTGACCCTCCTACCGTCTGTCTACTGGAACCTAAAAATGTGAAGTGGCAGGTACTTTGTTTTGAAGTTGTATTCTGAGTTATGAATAAGACAATGCTATGATTAGACTGTTTTGTGTATGAAGATATTTCGTATCAACAGTCTCCCGTGTGGTGCCGGGGCCCGCAAGCGAAACAAAGAATAGTACCACTGCCACCTACAAGGCATGTCGTAAGAGGCGACTGATGTAGGACCTAGGAAGCTATCCTAGTAAATAAAAAGCATTGCAGAAATCGGATGTACCTGTAAGCGCATAGCTGGCACCAACATATACTCGCTCTTAGGCTCAGATCACATACAAATCACACAGAGTGGTTAACAAGTGGTTGATATGGAGCATTCGAAGAAGTATTAATAGTAAACTTTGTGCAGTGCAAGACAATTGTTATGTGAAAAATATGGCCCAGTGACAGTTTGTTTTTAGACTGGTGTAGAATCAGTGAACCGCTCCAGCTCTCCATGAACCTGAAAGTATCGTCTGTTTGTTGTAGAATAACAAGCTGTTTGTTGTAGAATAACAAGCTGTTTGTTGTAGAATAACAAGCTGTATGATGGAGAATAACAAGAAAACTAGCGTTAAAGAGAAACTGTTTGATTCATGAGAACGGTACAGTGAATTATCTAGTTTGACTGGGATTAGCATGACACACATTGCATCTTTTCATGTCGTAATAGCATATAGCAATGTAGAGAATTATCTTTTATATCTTTGTAAATCCGGGATGTACACGATAGGGCAGATCTAGCGACATGCAATCAGTGCACATTTGTACCGATGATAAAAAGAGAGTGCAGGAAGGGCGATGATAAGGTGACAGACGTACAGGTCGATATATAAGGTTTACTGACAGGTCTAATGATAAGGTATACTGACAGGTCTATGATAAGGTATACTGACAAGCATATGATATGGTAGACATACAACTGAAATCAGACAGCAAATATGGTATTTACTACAATACCATATCAGCAGTGCTTGCCCGCCTGACCAGCGTGTTCGTAGCGCGTTGAACGACGGGTGACAAGCTAGCTCCCTGTGAGCGCGGTTCAATTCCGCAGGCTGGCAGAAAAGCCACAGGTTCTCCAGATTTTCGGTGTTCGTGGCACCGAATCGAAGGGTTACGATGTCCATGGCACCGAGCGAAGAGCTGAAAGCTCAAGTGCTTCTGGATCGAAAAAACCAAAACCAACAGTGATTCTGTGAGCTTAGAGTGAACATTAGCAAGAATTAGCGTTTCTATCACATTATCTATCTGATAACATTTTTCATCCATACCACAAGAGCAGTCTAGAAATTAGTGGCATACGAGATACTATTGGTAATAATATTATGTTCATAGCTGGTAGAGAGATCCCAGTCTAGGAGATTCATACGAGATCTAGTCAAACCTTAGTGTGAAAGTATTAGACCAAATTCCAGTTAAAACAACACGACTGAAACAACAAAGCTCAGTTTCGTGTGCACTATTACTATACAACAATCAACAACAGAATAACTAGAGTGAAAATTGAGATGATAAAAACGAAACTTGACTGGAAGCTCATCAAAGTTCAGAGCAAGTCAACAGAAGCACTGAAAGAGTATACACATGACCGGAACTTGTCAACAAGACTCGGCCACCATATAATAAGAACAGCACTTCAAGAGATGCAGTCGCTGTTCAGCCCCCTTCTCCAAATTCACAGTCAAAAAAATGTGTGGAGTAATAGGTTTCTATCATCACAGTTAGTTGCATGTGTCCTAAACGTTTAGAAGTCTTATGTGTTTAGGGGCCTACCAAACCAATGTGCAATGTATACACGTTCTTGGCAAAGATCAAACATATCACAAAGAGTGATTAAAATTGGTCGAAAACAGAACGAACGCAGAGAAGAAGATCACATTTAGTACGTTCAGACAAACAGCTGCTATTATTCATGATCTGTCTACAATATGAACAGCGAATGGTGTGTTACGGTTCTGCATGACTTGACTGACAACGTAACAATAAAGGTCTGAAACTAAATGGCAAAGAAGACGGAAGTTATCAAGTCTAATATGTAAATTGTACATGAGTGAGTCCAACACATTTGAAAACTACACACATACACATTTAATAAAATGACAATCTATCACCAACAGATGTTCAACCACATCTTTTTTTTTCTCTCTATAAAAATGGACAAACGAATTAACACTCTTTAGTTGAATATGACAGTAGTACATCAGTTGAAGATATGACAGTAGTACATCAGTTGAAGATATGACAGTAGTACATCAGTTGAAGATATGACAGTAGTACATCAGTTGAAGATATGACAGTAGTACATCAGTTGAAGATATGACAGTAATACATCAGTTGAAGATATGACAGTAATACATCAGTTGAAGATATGACAGTAGTACATCAGTTGAAGATATGACAGTAGTACATCAGTTGAAGATATGACAGTAGTACATCAGTTGAAGATATGACAGTAATACATCAGTTGAAGATATGACAGTAGTACATCAGTTGAAGATATGACAGTAGTACATCAGTTGAAGATATGACAGTAGTACATCAGTTGAAGATATGACAGTAGTACATCAGTTGAAGATATGACAGTAATACATCAGTTGAAGATATGACAGTAGTACATCAGTTGAAGATATGACAGTAGTACATCAGTTGAAGATATGACAGTAGTACATCAGTTGAAGATATGACAGTAGTACATCAGTTGAAGATATGACAGTAGTACATCAGTTGAAGATATGACAGTAGTACATCAGTTGAAGATATTACAAGTCATCAGTTAAGTTTGTCACCAATCATTCATTGTTAGGATGTCCTCAGAATCATCTTCATTGTATAAGTGACAAGTCCATTAGTGCTTCAATATCATCTTCATTGTATAAGTGACAAGTCCATTAGTGTTTCAATATCATCTTCATTGTATAAGGGACAAGTCCATTAGTGCTTCAATATCATCTTCATTGTATAAGTGACAAGTCCATTAGTGCTTCAATATCATCTTCATTGTATAAGTGACAAGTCCATTAGTGCTTCAATATCATCTTCATTGTATAAGTGACAAGTCCATTAGTGCTTCAATCTCATCGTCCTTGTATAAGGGACAAGTCCATTAGTGCTTCAATATCATCTTCATTGTATAAGTGACAAGTCCATTAGTGCTTCAATCTCATCGTCCTTGTATAAGGGACAAGTCCATTAGTGCTTCAATATCATCTTCATTGTATAAGTGACAAGTCAATTAGTGCTTCAATATCATCTTCATTGTATAAGTGACAAGTCCATTAGTGCTTCAATATCATCTTCATTGTATAAGTGACAAGTCCATTAGTGCTTCAATATCATCTTCATTGTATAAGTGACAAGTCCATTAGTGCTTCAATATCATCTTCATTGTATAAGTGACAAGTCCATTAGTGCTTCAATATCATCTTCATTGTATAAGTGACAAGTCCATTAGTGCTTCAATATCATCTTCATTGTATAAGTGACAAGTCCATTAGTGCTTCAATATCATCTTCATTGTATCTGTCAGAACAAGGTAATTGACAGTTTCAGTTATGTGTCGTCTTCTTCTTCGTTCATTCTTCACGGCCAATTTGATCATTCTAATTGTGATGTATAATTGGTCCACTGGCAAGAACGGAGTGATCTACGTCGGGACGATTGTGCGCCCATGGTGACTAGGCCCGTCCGTCCGTTTTCAGCCAGCTTTTGATTTACTAGGGTGAGCTTTCCTAGGGATGTGTCGTCTAATGAAACATGTACAAATCTCGTAGCAACACCATGTTTGATTCCAAAACTCTAACTACATCCTCTGTCCGACAATGGCGTTCAGGATATCAGCTCTGTCCATTGCTCTACCGCATGCATTGTAGCCGTGTCCGCTTGATCGTTTATTTTCTATGACTCCAGCACGTACAGTATGCCTGGGTACGAACATGAAGGTGACTATTTTGCAGCCACGAACTTAACACAGATTCCAACAACTGTTGTCGCAACCAACACGCAAGAACATTCATGAGAATGCCAAATGATTCACTAAGAATGCAGGTATGAGTGGCGCACTGCGTCTCCTGCCATTGCCTTGTTTACAACTTCCATAGTCATGCTACTTGTGGCCACAAAACCATGTGTGCTCCGATCTTTTTCCTACACCGGAAGATCTCAGCGGCAGTGCATGAGTTCCGTAGTGCCATTGCGTGTCCCGATGTAATTCAAACGATGCTGAACATGTTTGTATAAATGTTATGTTAATCTTCTAATGCAAGTTTCACGGGAGACAGCTTTGTAGACTACTATTATCGATTTTCAAATACCAATGGTTCCTTTACGTGTGCAACCTGAACACGAGATCTATGTTTTATCGTCCGTGCGATAGGATGTGCCACTCGATCTCACCTACACTGAGATCAGGATCATGCAGTGGCGGCTCGTCATTAAGGGCCAGTGGGCAGGGCCCACAAAATAAATGTACAACGTGTAATTATTATTTTATAAATTAAAATATAGCAACCCAAAACCATGATTTATCCGGGGAAAAGATGTCTGGCCCCACCAACAAAAATGATCACGAGCCGCCACTGGATCTATGTAAAGACATCTTGATTGTCCTATACATGAAAGAACCGAGTACATTTGGAGCGAGAGACAAGTATCTTGCCTCCCACTTCCAAAGCTGAGATAGAATAAACTGAACAGAAGTCATTGAGATTTAGGTTGGTCAAAATAAGCACTCAAGTGAGCAGTGTACATGATAATAAATCTTAAAATCGTTCAAATATAACACGAAAATCACTGAAACTAGGGTCGTAGCTGGTCGCAGTTTCTTTCAGTGCATTGATTTTCCCCCCTTAAATCTGAGCAAATCTAATATGTTTTACATGCAAACGAACTAGCAGACACTAGCACACATCTGTCTTTTAATTTAGGTTTCAGAGAGCAAAAAATAAACAAACAACAAAACAGAACCAACTGGGATCAGGTCTCCATTTCCTGTTTCTGTTGTTTCCTGTTTGATTATTTCCCCTGGTCCCAACCTTTTATCTCCCATGCATTATTTATTCGTATTTCTAATGGAACAATGGCTGCGACACAGGAAGGCTCTTTTACATGACTAACAGAGACTAGAGATACATACATCACGATCAGTGAGAGAAGGAGGAGATATTCCTACACGAATACCAAGAAAATATATTGAGGTCGTGAACAAATGAGGGATCTAGAGTACTAGTGAATTGTTTTAAAACAGCGATTCTCATACTGGGCGATGAGACACTGTAGGTCGGCGATATTTTGATAATATGAAAAGGCGATCTTGGGAAAAGGGAGATGAAAATTCTAATGATCTCTCTCTCTCCGATCACCGTTCAGACGATGTACCAGATCTCCCATAAATTCTACTCATGTGGAAATCTGATTCATGCAGCCTTAGCATTGGTGTGTTTTCCTTCACATATTCAGCAGCATTTGGAGCTCTGGTGCTTATCCTTCGGCGATGTGTCCTGTTTCAACCAGCGTTTACTCGGTTCGCTCTCCGCTCTGTAGCCATCTAGTGTTTTTTACGGTGTGGGATAGCTAGCCCCACGCCAACCACCTTAGTCGCCTCTTACGACATGCGTGGTAGGTAACAGTGGTTCTATTCTTTACACCCCAATTTGTGTCCCGGTAACCACTCAGGCGATTCTAATGATCTAATACTATTCCTAAGACAATCATTTTAAATATATATTTCAACAGTTAAAGTTTTCTGATGTTACGAAGTTCTTGGGAAAATGTACTTGATAAAAACTTGGACTAGTGCCAGTGACTCCATTATCTATTAGAGGTCTCATCTATTATACTGATTAGAAACATGTAGTACTTTATAGTAACGAGCCAACACATTATTATTTAATTTAACCAATACACTATTCTACAGAAACATGGAGGAATCAATGCAAACAAAGAAGACGTGCAGACTTTTGTGCAGAACATAAAACAATTCGGATTAATAAAATCACCAATAAACAAACAGATGTTAATGTGTTTAGTGTGTGCAAAGATATTTTCTAATGAGGAAATGAAACCTTATAGAATGATTGCACATCTCAAGAGGGAATAGGCTGGTATGGAAGATGAAGATGTTACTTTTTTCCAATCACTTTCTGACAAATTTCCCAACCGTCCAACAATGTCAAGCATGTTCTGTAAGACTTCACAACAACACTCAGAATGTTTTTCCAGCTTTCTACAACATTTCATTACTGATAGCAAAGTCTGGAATACCACATACTATAGTTGTAGAACTCATCCAGCCTGCTGTTAGTGAGATCCTGAATACAGTTTTTGTACAAGTCACCACACGATATAATTAAGAAAAGTTCTCTCAGTAACAACTCAGTGCAACCATGCATTGACAAAATGGCTGCTAATGTGGAAGATACGCTGTGCAGTATATAACATTTATTTTAAAAAAAACCACAACAGAATTTGCGTTACAGCTGGACGAATCAACATTGCCTGGAATATTCTTCTTCGTGTGTATGTCCGCTTCATAAAAGATGCAAATTTGATTGAAGAATTATTAATTGTTAGGGAACTAGAAACAGATAATAAATGAGAGTTAATAGTTTGTTGTTGATCAGTTCTTCAAACAGAAAGCAATTCCACTAACATACATATGTGCTTGTGTGAGCACCATCAATGACTGGTTGTTACCATGGATTTCTTGCTGACTTGACAAACAAGTGCCTAATATCTTTACTATTCACTTTGTCATTCATCAACATCATCTGGTTGAAAAATCTCATTGATCGTTTGACCAAGACATTGGGCACTTTCATTACTGCAGTAAACAGAATAAAGTCATACCCTCAACGTCGGCTATTTCTAGAACTCTCTGAAACACACGACCTCATAGCTAGGCGTGAATACCAAATAAAGGCCAGCAATATATAATGTTTAATAATAACAATTAATAACTGAATGAACAACAACAATGAGAACTAGAACCGAAACTACAGGTAGTTAATGAAAACAATAGAAAGACAATTTTTGGTAGCCACTGATAACTGTGAAAATAAAATAACTAATGACAAATGAAAACAATGATGGGGAAATTACTGGTAGTCAATCAAAACTATGAAATGTTAATTATTGGCAGCTAAGAAAATCGCGGAAACTAAATTATTGGTTGTTAATCAGAACATAGGCTGAAATAGTGCTGATTAAATTAGCAAAACACGTAATCACAAAGTACTGTAGTTTTACAAATTACAAAACAATGACAAAATACAGCAACGTTTCGACAACAAGGCCTTTATCAAGCAAACGAACAACAGGCGTGACAAATTTAAAAAACAAATGACGACCAAAAACAAACGTTTCTAATGAAAATCTGGAAATAAAACGAAAATCTGGGAATAAAAACGAATAACGAAATAAATGTAGCACAAAAACACACATAAAAACTAGAAATAGAACGGAAGAGAAACAATGAAAATCTAGTAAATATATAACTTGAATACATGCAACATATACCCATATAGATGCTTCTTAGTACTTTCTCTTCCCATGCCTTGTAATCTATATGGGTATATGTTGCATGTATTCAAGTTATATATTTACTAGATTTTTCATTGTTTCTCTTCCGTTCTATTTCTAGTTTTATGTGTGTTTTTGTGCTACATTTATTTCGTTATTCGTTTTTATTCCCAGATTTTCGTTTTTATTTCCAGATTTTCATTAGAAACGTTTGTTTTTGGTCGTCCATTTGTTTTTTTAAATTTGTCCCTCCTGTTGTTCGTTTGCTTGATAAAGGCCTTGTTGGTCGAAACGTTGCTGTATTTTGTCATTGTTTTTGTAATTTGTAAAACTACAGTACTTTGTGATTACGTGTTTTGCCAATCAAATAGTTTTACTGCAGTCTCATATATATATATATATATATATATATATATATATATATATATATATATATATTAATATATATATATATATATATATAGTATATATAGAGAATTATAGATATATATATAGTTTGTATATAAATTTAGAGAAATCGTCACTTGTTATAAGGGTGAAAATCAAGAGAAGATCATAGACATATTCAGATGTTATATGAAGGATGATATTGTGAAGATGTATGCTGACTATAAGCAGGTACTACTGTCTGAAGTTATTGTCTGGAGTATACTGTCTCTGATTGACCTACATAGTCGAATCTCATTAGCTTTCTCTTAGATTATTATCACGAATGTTGACATGTGATTCAGTAACTCTAATGGAACTACACAATCCCTAGCAGCAAATCTCATCAGTTTTTCGCTGGAGTATTATCACGAACGCTGATAAGCACAAAGCTGGCTAGCTCCCTACGGTACCAGGTTTACACTCTCCCAAAGAATCGTTGTCCCACAAGGTCAGAACTGTGGTGACAAATTAATTACTACTAACGATTAGCTGGATCCCTCAAGGGTCATTCTGTAGCAAAATTAAGATATAGTGTCGGCACTATGGCGTTCTGAGACATCGTGAACCAACGTGAGGGGCATGAACCCCTTGAAAAAAATCGATTAAAGAAAACTGGCCACCTCTTTTAAGAGGCTGGAACCAGAGAGGAGTAGTGATTAAGGTTGGAATCGATTTGAGTGACCAATAGATGACCTATACAGCCTTTCAGTATTCAGAAGCTTAGAACTGATTGAACCTTTTTGGACTGCTGGATTGATATTGGCTATAGAAATTATGTCATATCACTCTGTGTAAATACACATATGCTCAATCTCAACTAGCAGGTGTGTAAGGGTGCGTATAATGATAATTTCCGTGTATTTCTTGTTAAACATACATCTCATTCTGTCTATCCGACGTGCAGTCCATCTTCTACAAAGCGTGATGTCAAATATCTATTCTCAATTACAGTATAGATATGTAAGAAGAGAAGCAGCAAGGGAAAAAGAAGATAATATTTCAGAACTGTTATCTGCAGAGGACCAAAAATATCTGAGCCGAGTTAATTAGTTTAGTCGGCCGTATCGTCATCACTGCACATCGCACCAGTCAGTCCATACGTGCTACGATCTCTTCCTCAGTAGTATGTCGCACAGTGTGTGGCAGCTAACGACACTAGTTCTTTGTTAGTTTACTATTCTTCTTTGGCTACCAGTATAGAACTCTTATCCCAGCTACACCACATTTGACGATATTCTTACAGTATGGTTAGGGTCTGAATTATTACTTGAATCATTTTCCCGGCCTCTCTCTCTTGGGGAATTCATAATATCAGCCTGGTCCATTGCTCACCCACCTTTTATAGCATCCATTCATGAAGCCGAGTTAATACCAAGGGTGAAGAAAATAATATGAATATAAGCACTAAAAGACAGAGACAATGGTAACACAATGGCAGTCATAAACCCTTTCACTAAAGCTAAAGTAAAGAACACATACATCCTACAAACACGTAGGGGCAATTTTCACTTCAGAAAAAATATGAATAGAGAAATCAACATACTTTGCGCAAAGGCAAACTAAGTACTGGGACAACTAAACCACTCATACAGATACATAGATACATAGCATACTACACAACTTTCATAAGTAAACGATATTTGGAATGTTAAACATAGCAGCTAACGAGCAGAAAGTAATAACAACAGAAATGATATGTTTTAATAGAAGAGCTGCAGGAGCAACAATGAGAGATAAAAATTAGAAATGATAAAATGAGAAGAAGGCTACGAATGAATCCAGTTATACAACTTATAAAAGAACAACGGATTAAATCGTTTGGTATTGACACATGTCAAGAATATCAGGTATCGTCTATCCCAGAGAACCTCACTGAAAAGACATCATAAACACAGCAAAAGGAAAACCACCACGCAAGAGTGACGGCATCAAGAGAGAAATAATATCAACTTAATAAAACACACTAGACAAGGCACACACAATATTCTGACAACCCCACCACCCAACACATCACCTAGATATAATGGAGACAAAGAAGTAGAAGTAAAGTAAACGGTATAGAAGCGTGATTAATGGCCATCTCCATTATCCGTTCTCAGCACGGCGTCTATATGTGCCATTGAAGCCTGTTCATTAATGTCTTCTGCTTTCTAATTACCGTGAAGACCAGTAGGCCTGGAACAGTATAATTGCCAGATACCGACCGGAATGACCATTCAAATACTCTACTTGTTCATTAGAGTGACCATTGATCCATTCAGATCAATAACTTTCTTGGAAAGGTAAAATATTTGTATAACAAACTTCACTTCATATTGTCTCTCTGAGATCTTCATATTTGTCTACATGTTTATTCTCAATGCGTTCAATGCTGTACTTATACATACACATGCATGTATATATATTTATACATACACACGCATGCATACATATACATACATATATACACACATTATCATCAAATAACTTGTCCGGAGCAGAGCTTTGTCACCCCAACAGTGCTTGGGAACTTCTCTCTCTCATAGGCCAGAGACTCTGCAGCCGTCATGTTCAAACCATCAGTTACACTCTGAATCCATCTTCTCCGCTGTCTTCCTCTCCTCTTTGCCGGAATGCCTCCTTCCATTATGGTCTTCCCCAGCCCCTCGTGTCTCTTTATATGTCCAAAATACTTCAATTTTTCTCATTCTTATTTGTAACATAGAGAATATTCTTTAATTTTTTCTGGATATATATATATATATATATATATATATATATATATATATATATATATATATATATATATATATATATCGTTCTTTTCTCTGTCTTTGATATATGGAAGACACTCTTCTGCCCTAACATATGGAAGACATAAATACATACATACATACAACCACCAAAGAACATAGATAAACTGAAAGTACTTACGACAATTGATTTCGTCGGAGAGATCGCCACAGTCGTCATCTCCATCACATACCCACTTGACCTGGATACAGTGTCCGTTGCTGCAGGAAAAGTCCATCTCTGGACACCTGTGGCTACCTATGAAGCAGAAATCACATATATTAACCACTCGGTGTAGACTTTGTAAGGCATTATTCAAAACGTTAGATTCTTACAAGAAAAAAGGCAGTCTAGCTTTTCTGTTCATGATATGAGAGGTGAGATGTGCATGGTTGAATGACACCCTGCCAATAGGTAGCATATGTAGAAACGGAGAGAAAACAGAAAACAACAAAAAAATGTAATGGGTAGCTATAATCCTCACATGGGAGTATCGAAGTAAGTCAACACAAGGTGGCAAGCAAAATGTAAATTAAGTGGTGAGACCATGATCGCGTGTTAGCCAGTATGACAAATAAATAATATAAACAGATAGACAAACCTATAGATAAACCGGTTTAACTTCTTTTAAAGACAGTCCGAAACTAACAATGGCGGGATCCGTGACAAATATTGTTGTCAACAAATGCAACGTCTACTTTCTGCTTACCACCGTACTACATTCTTGATGGAGGTACAACCGAACGATTGAGTACACACAATCACTGATTTCCAAAATGAACGGTCAGTAACATATGCTCAAACAGGCGTACACGCTAAGCAACACAAAACAAATCACACACGGAATTAAGAGGAAAGAAGGATTGAAATGCTCCAATAAAATAATTTACATAGAAGAGGTTAATAGTGTTGATGCTAATGTCAAGATAACCGCAATATCATAGTGGTTAAATAAAGCCCAAGCTTTATAAGCGCGCAGTTCCATGATAAATTTACACAGTTGGAGTAGGATTTTTCCAATCGTAATGGCTCTTAAGTAAACAAAACCTGACTGAGTATAAAAAAAGCAATGGGAAGTAACATCAACGGTGTTCACACCATCACCCAGCGTATACTGTTAGTGAAAGATAAATGAGGATCTAACAAGCTATTTCCCAATATACCGATGATGCTCGTCCATCACGGGTGATGATGACCACACAAATACCCATACGTTGCTATTTCCCAATATACCACAGTGTATAGAAACGGGTACTCTACTTCATTCACTTGCTGTATTGGTATTTGTTCATTGCTAACAGCAGATGGAAATGGGATGAAGGAAATTAAAAGAAGAACAAGCATGGCTTTACACAAAATTAAACAACGAAAAACAGTATGGAACGAAACTGATAGGAAAACAAAGATTAGAATACTAAGAGCATGCATATTCCCAGTGACAACGTATGGGTGTGAAGCATGGACATTTAATAAGGCAGTAGAAAAATATATGTGCTTTTGAATACAAGTATTACAGAAAAGTCCTTCGTATATCATGGACAGAGAAGTGAACAAATAGATCTATACAGAAAGAACTTAAAATCAAAGAAAACTTGCTGATGCTACAAATAAGAAAGAGAAAATTAAGGTATTTTGGACATATAAAAAGACACGAAGGGTTGGAGAAGACCATCATGGAAGGAGGCATACCGGCAAATAGAGGAAGAGGAAGACCCCGGAGAAGATGGTTTCAGGATGTAACTGATGGTTTGGACATGACGGCTGCAGAGGCGGGACATCAGGCCTATGAGAGAGAAATTCCGAAGGATTGTTGGGGTGGCAAAGTTCTGCTCAGGTCAAGCTATTTGATGATAATGATTGATATTTATCTACACTAATCTACACGAAAGAGTCAGAGAGATAGCGAGACGTATAGGGAGAGCGAGAGAGAGAGAGAGAGAGAGAGAGAGAAATTTATCAAGACTGAATGTGTAATGCAACTTACCACATTCAAGTCAATAACACAAACATCCATACAGTGGTATTATTTGCACCTCAAGAAAATGCTGGTAACTATCACTGGTCGATTAGAAGGCTAACAAACGAACAGATAAGTGCATGTTATTATTCTCTAGGTCAGTTATTCAGATCGTGGGTCAACAGCACCCGCTCTGAAGATTCTCAAATCGAGGACCCACATAGCATTCACACAAAATCCTTCAATTTAGTGTCCGCACATAGGGACGCCGATAGCGAAGACGATAACACGCTTTGCTAGTAACCTAAATTACAAGTACCTTAGAAGTCGGAATATGGTTCGCTTGAAATGCGATTGACTCTGATAAGGAAAGACAGCCTTCACGAAAAAATTAGCCAGAGGTGCCACATAGGTGCTCTGACTACTCTCGAATTCATAGCGAGCAAACGGAAAATAAAAAAATATTTAAAAAATCCCAGATCCTTCAAATGTAGGGCCGGCATAACTCATTCAGTAATGTCTTCATATCTTGGACCGTATAACATGCTCAGAGGATCTGCACACCATTGCCCCCATAACACACTCAAGGGATCTTCAAATCTAGGACCACAATAAAATGCTCAAGAAGATCATATCTAGGGCCCGCATAACATGCTCAGAAGATCTTTTTATCTGACGTACTCATCCAATACCCAGAAGAATGCTAAAAGTATATACAAATACACAAGATTGACATCTATTAGACGGGTGCAACGTACGGTTGATGTGTGAGTGGTGATACGGAGAAGCAATGCTGATATAGAAGTGGTGGTGTTGTTGATACGTATTGTTGTTGTGGGAGTGGTAGCATTGATAAATATGTTGTGATGCCATCTATAAACAAGCTGCACTACCACAATTAGAACTCCACGAAGATAGTAAACGTTGGCACCTTACCAACTAGGCAACATTGCAGATAGGAATCAGATATCTAAAGTAAATTGGTAACAAAATCACCCAGTCTATCAGCAATTCGTTTTCCCATGGTGAACACATTTATTTGGTATAACAGCAATGAGAAAAGTTGAAATACAATGCCTCCTGTTTACATGAAACAACTGTACACATGTGTTGGTCTTCATCTAATTCTGATCAAGACTCGTTGGTTTCATCTATCACATCTGACATCGTCTTATTACATCAAGAACCAGGTTGTGTGTGGTGTTTGGGAAAACTAGATGTCATCCATGTCTATTCCCTCAAGGGGTTATATATGGGTGATATATCTTTTAGCTAATTGAAAGTGTCAGAGGCAAATCATTTACATAGTATCACCGCTTCCGAATTTATCCCCTTAACAGAAAATAATACTCATTTTCAGCCTGGATGACTGAAGGATCGACGGTACAGGGAACTGAACACATTATACATCCAGCACGCTACAAATATTGTTCCTAGTGTTAGATATTTTTGTACGAGCTCGTATGTCGTTTGTCACTTCAACATGTATATTAAGTAGATATATTTTATATTTATGTTTAGAAGCTATAATAGATTGAAGCACAGGCATGTCAGTAAGTATAAACATATTGATGGGTATATACTAGTCTATATTGTGTGTACGACGTTCTTGTGTGTAGCATTAACTTGAAAGAGATGACGTTTTCCAAAGGTTTGCAACTCTTGTTTACGAATGCAAATTATATTTGATAACAGATTTGTGCAGGTAAATGATATTTGACGGTGTTGTCTGAAATAGCAGGTGTCCTTATTATGCCATAGTTTGTATTGAGAAGAATATTGCTACCCTAATAGTCCTTCGAAATTTCTCTCTCTCGTATGCTATATGTCCCTCAAATAATCCAATCCAGCTTGAATCATCCATATTCTCCGTGGTCTTCTTCTTCTTGCCAGGACGCCTCCTTCATAGTTGTCTTCTCCAGCCCTCGTGTCTCTTTTCTGTGTCCAAAATACTTCCATTTTATTATTCTTATGAACCACTTTTCTTTAATATTTAGTTCATTCTAGACACATATATATATATATTTATATTTGTACTTGTTTCTGTTCATGGTCTACTGTGTACTATTCTGCAGTATTTCTATCGCTGCCTTGTAAAATGTTAAATTCTCGGAAATTTGTCCAGAGAAGTTTTAACAGAAGCAGACAATACAAATTAGATCCTGTGTTCAAGTCTAGCACATAAAAGAACCATTTGGTAGTTAAAAATTCGATAAGAATAGGCCGGCAAGATGCTGCCATATAATACACATTTCTAAACAAGTTGTCACTATCTTCAAAGTTACATAGAGAGAAAACACGTCGGTGTTAAGAAGTTCGTGCACTGCCGCTGTAATATTTATTTAAAAGAAAGATATCAAAGCACACATGATTATTCATTGAAGCGCAATGATGGTAAATCAATCAATCAATCAATCAATCAATCAATCAATCAATCAATCTCTTTGTCAATTTTATTATATTAGTTAACATTATTTTTGTCACACTGAGATATCGATTTTTTTGGGTGCTTTTCTATTCTATTATTAATTTTTCAGATCAATTTTTGCGATGTTGATAGTAGCACTGTATCGTGAGCATATATTTGTTCAGGTATTTCTCTTCCTCCGATTACAAAAGTATCGTATTATTCTTTTCGGTATCCACTGTAAGATTCGTCGTGACCTTTTCTACGTACATGTTAGATCTAGCGACAGAATGCAAGCGTATCTGACTTCTTGTCTTACGTTAAACATAACAGGTATCATATATATGTAACATGAATGTTGTTGTTTTGTTAAGGAATACGGTGCGTGCGAACATTTGAATGATACCGGCGGGCGAGAAAGAAAAATGGAGCAAGAATATCCTCAACACCGTCAAAAGTTTCACTAAGCAAACTATTAAAAGATTTCTTTTGAGTTTAAAAAAAAATAATAGCCGTCCATCGCAAGCGATGATGACAACAGTCTCAGACTTGTGCTGCTGCACCTTTTGGTGTGTGCGGAGATGATTGTAGAGTCAATCCAAGAACACAACCCCCTACCACAGGTGGGGGCATACATGATCAAGGTTAGACATGTGCATGTTGTGTGTTCTGTCTTCTCGCGCAGCTTGTTTTATTTATGCCTCAACGACACGATGATTCTTAGCTATGCGAGTTCATCGTGTGTTGTTACAACCACATTTGGCGATCTTGCGCAAGGGATTCCCAGCATGTGGTGTCTATATTGAAGCATTTCAGAGACACTTTAAGAGTGTCTTTGAAGCGTTTTTCTAAGATAATGTCGGGGCCTAGAACTGGCTGGTTTCATTTTTTTCTTTTACGTACGTTTCGGAACACTTATATCGTGAGTAAACTAATGTACACTGATGTACAAGTCGAATTGGATGCATGAGAGGCAGAGTGAGAGGTGTGTTTAATCAGTGAGCCACAGGAACCATCAGTATGCATATTCTTCGATATCTGTTGGGGGAGACTGAGCACCTATGGGTCTGTCCGGAGTGTAATGACGTCAGTTTAGTAACCAATAACACTGTTGTCGTGGGGTGACTGACTATAATAATGTTAACGTCAGCTTCAGTTAGTTGTGATCTTTTTTTCTGAACGCGGTGTCCACTTTTAAAAAAATCTGCCTTTTTCAAGAAAGACAGTAACTTCTTGTATGATCCAGACCTCTCAAAAATAAGATTACAAACTTCTAGATTTGTAAGTCATTTCATATAGGAAATACATAATACTTCGTGGAATTATCTGATTTCTGTTGTTGGGATTTATTGTCGTCTCGTTGTCAATGTTCAAGTCTCATTGTGTTACACAAGCACTCAGTGATGTTCTCCTATTCTCGAGATTAGAATTCATGGAATAACGAACCAAATATGTCACAAAATGTTTATAGTCTACGTACATTTTTGTCATGTAGACGTTATTAACAAGAAAATAAGGATAAAACAAGAAGTGTAACCACGCATGTAATAGAGATACAACCATGTTTTACGCTGTTGATTTTTCATATTTTCATATCAATGTCTGACAAATAAAACCAGCCAGTTCTAGACCCCGATATTATCAGAGATTACTGACGTATTACTAGATGTATATAGTTTCATATAGTGGCGGTAACTACAATAATTATCTTTTATAGTGTTATGTAGTGGCGGTAACTACAACAATCACCTTTTATATAATGTCATGTAGTGGCGGTAACTTCAACAATCACTTTTATATAAGTGTCATGACGTGGCGGTAACTACAACAATCACCTTGTTGATAGTTTCATGTGTGGTAACTACAACAATCACCTTGTTGATAGTTTCATGTAGTGGCGGTAACTACAGCAATCGCCTTGTTGGTAGTTTCATGTAGTGGCGGAAACTACAGCAATCACCTTGTTGATAGTTTCATGTGGTGGCGGTAACTATAACAATCACCTTTTATAGAGTGTCATGTAGTGGCGGTAACTACAACAATCACCTTTTATATAATGTCATGTAGTGGCGGTAACTTCAACAATCACTTTTTATATAGTGTCATGACGTGGCGGTGACTACAGCAATCACCTTGTTGATAGTTTCATGTGGTGGCGGTAACTACAACAATCACCTTTTATATAGTGCCATGTAGTAGCGGTAACTACAACGATCATCTTGTTGATAGTTTCATGTGGTGGCGGTAACTACAACAATCATCTTGTTGATAGTTTCATGTGGTGGCGGTAACTACAACAATCACCTTTTATATAGTGTCATGTAGTGGCGGTAACTACAACAATCACCTTGTTGATAGTTTCATGTGCTGGTGGCAACTACAACAATCACATTGTTGATAGTTTCATGTAGTGGCGGTAACTACAGCAATCGCCTTGTTGGTAGTTTCATGTAGTGGCGGAAACTACAGCAATCACCTTGTTGATAGTTTCATGTGGTGGCGGTAACTATAACAATCACCTTTTATATAGTGTCATGTAGTGGCGGTAACTACAGCAATCGCCTTGTTGGTAGTTTCATGTAGTGGCGGAAACTACAGCAATCACCTTGTTGATAGTTTCATGTGGTGGCGGTAACTATAACAATCACCTTTTATAGAGTGTCATGTAGTGGCGGTAACTACAACAATCACCTTGTTGATAGTTTCATGTGCTGGCGGCAACTACAACAATCACCTTGTTGATAGTTTCATGTGCTGGTGGCAACTACAACAATCACCTTGTTGATAGTTTCATGTGCTGGCGGCAACTACAACAATCATCTTGTTGATAGTTTCATGTGCTGGCGGCAACTACAGCAATCATCTTGTTGATAGTTTCATGTGCTGGCGGTAACTACAGCAATCGCCTTGTTGGTAGTTTCATGTAGTGGAGGCAACTACAACAATCACCTTGTTGATAGTTTCATGTAGTGGCGGTAACTACAGCAATCGCCTTGTTGGTAGTTTCATGTAGTGGCGGAAACTACAGAAATCACCTTGTTGATAGTTTCATGTGGTGGCGGTAACTATAACAATCACCTTTTATAGAGTGTCATGTAGTGGCGGTAACTACAACAATCACCTTTTATATAATGTCATGTAGTGGCGGTAACTTCAACAATCACTTTTTATATAGTGCCATGTAGTAGCGGTAACTACAACAATCATCTTGTTGATAGTTTCATGTGGTGGCGGTAACTACAACAATCATCTTGTTGATAGTTTCATGTGGTGGCGGTAACTACAACAATCACCTTTTATATAGTTTCATGTAGTGGAGGTAACTACAACAATCACCTTGTTGATAGTTTCATGTGGTGGCGGTAACTACAACGATCACCTTGTTGATAGTTTCATGTGCTGGTGGCAACTACAACAATCACCTTGTTGATAGTTTCATGTAGTGGCGGTAACTACAGCAATCGCCTTGTTGGTAGTTTCATGTAGTGGCGGAAACTACAGCAATCACCTTGTTGATAGTTTCATGTGGTGGCGGTAACTATAACAATCACCTTTTATAGAGTGTCATGTAGTGGCGGTAACTACAACAATCACCTTTTATATAGTTTCATGTGCTGGCGGCAACTACAACAATCACCTTGTTGGTAGTTTCATGTGCTGGTGGCAACTACAACAATCACCTTGTTGGTAGTTTCATGTGGTGGCGGAAACTACAACAATCAACTTGTGTATAAAACCATGTAGTGTCGGAGACTGCACAAATCAGCAGGTAGCAGGAGGAATGTGCGCTCACTTGTACATACTAGAAAATTGGCAGCAGAGAACGTGAGGGAAGCAAACAGAAATACCAGGTCAGTAATTGATAGCTATGACCTACTTACAGGTGTATCATAACATCACGAGTGTGAGCGCTGAATAAGAAAAGAAAGAGACACAGAATGATAAAGATTGAGAGATCTAAAAATATCGACATCGATACTATAAAAAGACGAAGGAAGAAAAAGATATTCTACTTGCCAGATGATAGAGGATACAAGTATAAATGTTTGATGGAGAGATGAATGTAACTATTAGTACTCTGACAAAGAGAGAGATGAATAAAATTGTTATGCCTTTGATATAGAGATACATTTGAAATTAATAGTACTTTGACATAAATATAAATGAAATTAGTTTAGTTTAGTTTAGTCCTCGGATCACTATCACTGCACGTCGAACAAATTAGTCCATAAGTGCTCCGATCTTTCCCTCAGTATGTCCATCAGCTTGTGGTGACTAACGACACCGGTTCTTTGTTGGTTTACAATTCTTCTTTGTCTGCCAGCATAGCGTTCTTGTCGAGCTACACCACACCTAACTTTGAAAAATATAGATGAAATGGTTCTTGGTAACTTAAAAACAGAGATAGATAACATGTTTCGTACGTTGAGAGCTGTACGAAATATATAATAATTTGACCCAAAAAATAGATACAATAATATGACCTAACATACATGAGGTATCGCCAACAACGTAGTATTAGTTTAGTTTAGTCGTCGGATCATTATCACTGCACATCAAACCATTTAGTTCATAAGTGCTCTGATCTCAATCTCAGTATGTCCCGCAGCGTGTGGCAACTAACGACACCGGTTAATTGTTTAGTCACTATTTTTCATTGTCTACCAGTATAGTGCTATTATTTAGCTACACGATATTTGACTTTGTATTCTTGCAATCTGGTTAGGGTTGCAGATTCACCACCATTACTTGAATCATTTACACGTCCTCTCTCCGTTTGGGAATTCAGAATATCAGCCTCGTACATTGTTCGCATGGCTTTTACAGCAACCATACCTGTAAGCCTATCGGACCGTTCATTTCCCCTTAAATCTGCATGCACTGACACAAAAATAAAACTGATTTTGCCAGCCTAAGCCTCTTCAGCGGCACCAACCATTGCCTTCAATTTCCCTGAACACCGAGTCACTAAGAAAACAAGTATGTATAAAAGTCTGTGACTCCAGCCATGATGTCCATTGTAAAACGGCTTGTAGTCACGGCAAAATCATCAATGTCTTCCTTCACAACATCCCCTCTGACGTGAGCAGTAAAAGTCCATGAGATCCGCATGTATCGAACAACATCCTCAGACGAGTTCCCAGAAATTAACGCCCGATGAATTCCTGCCTCCACGACCTCTAGGTTTGGATGAAAATGCCAAGAAGAATCAATAGCGAAACACGTACAAACAAAGTACTATAGTTTTACAAAATACAGAAATACCAAGTTTTACTGCAGTCTTTCCCCTATTAAGAAGAATCAATACATAATTTTCAGTAAGTATCAAGACTTGATATAAAATGCAGACAGGAACAACATAATATATCAGATAGCAATTAAACTCATTCTCAAGATAATTTCTTCATCTAACCAACATGATGAAATCGTTTCATTCTTTATTAAATCAGAAAATACAATTCTTGCTATTAGATGACATCTCTTTGAAAGGCTTACCCAATTCCTCATCAAGGATTAATAACAACGTTCACCCGCGCAAAGCCGGGTTAGCTAGTAGTATATGAGATGACAATTAAACCCATTCTCAAGATAATTTCTTCATCTAATCAACATGATGAAATCGTTTCATCCTGGGTGGGGAGTAGGTTATACCAGAAAACTGACTGCGATCTCAGACATCTATCTTCATCTGTCCTCAGGTGAGATATAACCTTTGACTGTTTATTTCTAACGATTTCTTCCAGGTGTGACGATATTTTCCTCTACAGCCAGGGTTTTTAACATGTGCTGTTCTCTTCTCCAGTGAAGGTATCAGGATGATTTCCTGAACATGTATCGCTTATATTGTTCTTGTTGCTGACCTAAGGTTGGTAGGTCTGTCTAAATAATATCAGGAATATAAATTGTTGACATGAGTTGAACTGCATACATAATATAGACAGTCAAAGTAGAACAGTGTTACCTGAATTTGCTTCCTAGAAGGGTGATCTCGGTTAGATCCCCAATTGTAATATGATTTCTCCGACAGATCTCAAGTCGACCCATCCTTAATTGGTTACCCGAGAAACAATGGGAAGTAAAGACGACCGGCGTAATGTTGACTACATCACAGAACATGTGAAGTTGGTTGAAAAAAAACCTAATGGTCTACCACAATATTCCCCATTATGACACATGGTATGAAAACATATTCTTTACTTTTTATTTTACACACAAACATAAATTAATTTCATTGGCTTGACAGAGTGATCAATATTTGGCACAAAACATGTAATAATACATGATAAACATCCTCAATTATAACTACTCAATACTGCACGGACATGATTTCAACCGTTTTGTTATATATGTTCATTTAATAAATCCGAGATGAATTCAATCATAAACATTTTGAATTCCATTCCTGGTTTGAATAATTTTCTAGTTTGTTATGCTAGAATCGGATATCTCTCGAGTTAAAAAAAAATACGAAGTCGTCGCCGCAGCTGCAGTGTAAGTGCGCTGACGCTGATATACTCTGTTAGTGGAAAGGGACTCAATGCATATGAGACATCCTGAGTGCAGAAACGTTGAATCTATGCAGCTTTAGAATGATTCAGTTCTAAGGAGGGCAAACTTTTATCTTTTATATATCATGGGTCGGACCAGAAACATTTGTGGATGCAAAGAGCCTGATACTGGCACATATTTAGAACTGATAAATTATTTAAAGTATATAAACGCATGCTAATATAATATAGACATCATATTACAGAGGAAAAGTAGAAGAAGAGAGAGAGAGAAAGAGATAAAGCGAGGAGCAGAGAGAGAGAGAGAAAAATAAAGGACAATAAATTATAAATGAGCGCGATGCTTTTGTGCCTTAGCACAAACCTACACATATGGTCGTGACGCGATCATTCGCCTGCGCTGGTCTTCAGCCAGGTGGATTGATCCTGAATACGTGATGATAGCCATCGAAGAGCTGAACGAGGCTGATACTTAAAAATGGACTTAGGCAAAGAGACGACACTAAAAAAAATGAATTAGTTAAAAATGGGAGGGCGCGTGCTAAAGCAGTAATAAAAAAAATAATCGCCTTAATATTGTCTTCTCTCTCTCTCTCGCTCGCGGATGTACAAACCTATAAATCAGGTGTCAGCGGATCAGATCAGATCTGGAGAATCGAGGAAGGCTGAGGTGATACTAATAAATGGGCATTTTAGGACAAAGACACACATACTTGGTATCATATAAGCAAGCAAAATGAATAATTAAATAATTAAACTAACAAAAATTCGACGTTTAACTTCTCGCACAAGCCTGTTCAAATGTAGTGGTGTTTATCAATAGTCCGTTCAATAACCCATGCCCACAGTCCAATGCGAATTGTATCAAAACCATCAGTTCCACAATAGCGAAACTTTGCACCCAATCTTAGAATTTTACCAACGCAAATGTCTGATGGAAGAAATTGCTATAGGAAACCTGGATTTTGAAATATAACGGTTTCCTTTGATGTTGGTGGCATATTTGGCAAGTCTGAAACGACATTTTAGTTTCTACAGTAAACGCACACATATGACATTTGATGACAAGTCTCATGCAAAGGCGTATCATCTCAGCTTATACATGGGGCCAATGTTGATACTTACAACACAGTCATGCAATAAACAAGAAATGTAGACATAGTTGTATTATTGTTTTTAAATAACTTACATTACAGTTAAAGTTAGCTGCCATGTCATAATGTCATCCCCTTTCGCGTCCAGGCTTGGGACTGGCAATGGCGGAGCTCAAGCAGTAGCATGTCATCACAGCCTGCCTGAAAAGCTCTATGTCTCTTGCAAGTTCTCCTGCCTCTTCCAGCGTCATGTTCAAGGTTTCTTTGATGTCCTGTTGCCATCTTCGTCTTGGTCGTCACCTGCCTCGTTTTCCAGGAACCATGCCTTCCATTACCTTTCTCTCCAAACCCCTGTGGATTTTAATGTGGCAAAAATATTTCATCTTCCGGGACATGATGTTATTTATGAGCCAATGCTCCTTCATATTCAGGTCTTGTAGGATGTCTTTGTTTCTTCTTTTCTCTGTCCAGGATGTTCTAAGAACTTTTAAATAGCTCCTTGTTATGGCGGAGCTACTGGAGAGATTCTTTTCATATTGCTACTTCTTCGTTACAATGTGCGTGTGTTAGCATATGTGGTAGGGAGGTATCACTATAATAAAATAGTTATTTTCTCTGGTTCTTGTATACTGTAGTACAGATGATCCATATGTGCCTCTTTGCGGAAATGTGCGTATAGCATTAATGATTCTTTTTGCATTGTAACTTCAAACTCATTAGAAATGTTATATCAATGTCTGTTTTGAGAAGGCAACAATATGACCCAATAGCCTCACACTAATTTCGATATACGCCTTTAACTAAAAGTCCATCTCCCATTAATGACGCCATTTGTTTACCATGTTCAAGCCCGAGTCTATTTGGTGCATGGAAATGCAAGAATTGTTTTAAAAAAACCATGGAATTCGTCTTGAGTGTTGCTATTTTTGTCATCTATGTATTAAATGGCTGTAAACATTAGTTTTCTTCAACCATGCCAATGGAGGTGTTAAATATATAGCACAAAGAAGGCAACTTCTAGATGGTATGATTGTTTGAAGGAAAAAAATTTTGTAGCGTCGGGAACATGTGTAGTTCACATGCAAGTTTTCAAATTATTTCATCAAATGGTTACAAAGATACAAATTTGTATCTGTGGGCATGACAAGTTGAACGGACTATAACTGCAATGCGCAATGTATTATCAAGATTAAACCAGTGCGATCGCAATACAGAATACAGAAATAATCCGCAGCACATTTTTCATGTGAAAGTACGACATTCTTTGTCCTTTTGCTTGTGACAAATTATACAGTTTCTTCCTCTTACCATATACTGACTACGCAGACAAAGCAACATCCTCTTTTGATCTCAGAGATTTGTCGACCGCAGAAAATACCAGTTTCCTCAAGTTCATCAATGTCTTTCTTAGCACATAAGCTGGCTTTTGACGTGTTTTGCGTTAACACGTTTCACTTGTACGATCAGAGATTTGAAAAAATGAATTTTAATGGGGACTCTTTAACATTCTCTTATTATATTTTGTTTACGTTGATTTAAAAAAGGGGGATTTGTGTGTGTGCTTGTGTTTTGCCTAAATTAATTTTGTTTAGCTCAGAGGCGGAGTGCATAATAATTGTAGAGTAATGTTACATAGATCTGGAGGGGTGATTAAAATTATTTGGCCGGCCGGTTTCGGGCCCGCGGGTCGTAAGTTGTCCACTCCTGGTTTAGGTTAAACGCTAGTCAAGTGTTTTTTTTTCCCGATCCAGAAGCACTTGAGCTTTCAGCTCTTCGACTCGGGGCCATGGACATCGTAACCCTCGGTTCGGTGCCACGAACACCGTAAATCTGGAGAACCTGTGGTTTTTCTGTCAGCCCGCGGAATTGAACCCGCACTCACAGAGGGCTTGTCACACCGTCGTCCAACGCGCTACGAACACGCTTGGCAGGCGGGCTAGTCAAGTGTTTAGAGATCTTGTTTCGCAATGGAGCTTAACTGGGATCGCAACATGGTTTGATTAACCTATAATCAATCCATACGATAACGACTGTTTTAGGGGACATTCGACTGTGCTACGGAGTTTGTGCACTGCCGCTGAGATCTTCATGTGTAAGAAAGAGATCGGAGCACGGATTGCACTCACTGAAGTGCAATGAAGTCATATCAATCAATCAGTCAATCAATCAATCAATCAATCATGAAACGACTGTTTGACTGTCTTCTGCACTGGACAGCAAACCAAAACAAATCGTTTGCCGAAATCAAACATGCTGACCAGAAGGACGCAAATATCACAAATTTACTGCAACCTAGCAGCACATCATACTTATTCTCAATAGCGCAAACCACATAGTGTTTTATATAAGACTATTTATTATATACAGTTGATTCTGAATATATCCATTTAGATAGATCTTTAACATGTGTGTCAAAGAAAGCTTTGAGAATAAATGTCTCCGAAAATGACTAAAAGTAAAATGGAGTGATTTCGTTTCGAACAACGCAGTGAGAGATAGAACACAACAACAATCCGTATCAAATATTATAAGGAAGTAAAGATGGAAATATTTAGGTCATGTTCTTAGATCAGACGAAAAGAGACTAAATCGACAAGTCCTAATGTAGTCACCAGTTGGCAAAAGAAAATGTGGAAGACATAAGACCACTCTACGAAGAACAATACTACAGGAAAGTAAATTATAGGGATGTAAAGCCATACACGAGATCTCCAACTGCTAGCAACGAACCGCATTCATTACATGGAGATCTAAAACCTCTGCCCTATGTGCCGCCTTTGGCATGATAGGAAGAAACAAACACACACAAACACAGACGCACGCACACACTAACTAAACTAAACTAAACTAAACTAAACTAAACTAAACTAACTAACTAACTAACTAACTAACTAACTAACTAACTAACTAACTAACTAACTAACTAACTAACTAACTAACTAACTAACTAACTAACTAAACTAAACTAAACAACCAACCAACCAACCAACCAACCAACCAACCAAACTAACTAACTAACTAAGAGCTATTTATTGCAACTTAAAAATAAAACTGCATTATCTTAATTATAAACCAACTGGTTGATTGACTAGTATGTAGAAGGGCGAGAGCTGGCACACATTAAGCCCAGGTTCAGGAAATGTTTCAGGACAAATAAAGTGAAGAATACCTGGTTTACTATGTTTTCTTGGGGAAACTACCTACGTGCCTGTCAAATTCTATCTGCAGATTACTCCTCTCTGAGAGTGTAACACAGCACTTTCCACTGTCTGTTGATCTGGTTCTTATATATCACTTGCACTTGTCCTAACGGCTCGAGTTTATGATCGATTGATGAGCTACCCCTAGTCTATTTTCTTGGCTGTGTGCCATGTCTGCTGCCAAATAAAAGAGCTAACATGAGGTACATATGAACATTCCTGGTTATGACCTGCCATACCAAGTCTGCAGACTTCACATTGTAATGAGAATCGAATATTGTTCTATCTGTCTGCATACCGATTCATCGATCCCTCTCTTCCTCTGTCTTTCCATCCATCCATACACTTACACACCCAAATATTCATCTCCTGACCACACATCTGTCCATCCACGTACACACCTCTCCCCTCACCATACACTCTCCCTCTACACCATCCATCTATTTATCTATCTGTCCGTTCTTCCTTATCCTATCCTATCCTCCTCCGGTATGTCCAGTCCGATCCTTCCATCCATCCATCCATCCATCCATCCATCCATCCATCCATCCATCCATCTATATATCTATCTATCTATCTACATATTCCATCAAATTATCATATATACATCTACATATTCACTCATCTATATCAACATCCATTCCCCTAGTTGTTAAAATCTACATCCCTATGTGATAAACACTTAACTTTTAACGACAAATAAAAAGCTTGCCTAATACATTATGGCGTTGTGACCATTAAAAAAAAGTAGATGATATACAGTCATGCATTCTTGCCTCTCACTAACAAACATCACTCCATTAGAAGATCTTGCAACCAGATACATCACACGAAGCTCAAGTGATTGAAAGATACAGGTGAATATAGGGGAGACATAAATATCGAAGTTTCTGAGTAATATTTGAGTTTAACACATCTGTATGAGCTGGTGGTCATGAAAGTATCAAGAAGTCAGAAGTGACAGGTCGCCTGAGTGGTAACTGGGGCCCATATTTGGGGTGTAAAGAATAGAACCACTGTTACCTGCCATGCATGTCGTAAGAGGCGACTAAGCTACGACAGAGACATTCCAACGGTCCTAAAATGAAAATCTGTGACTAAAAACGAATAACGAAATAAATGCCCCAAAAAAATAGAAGTGGAAAAATACAAGAAACAACAAAAAATCTCTTTTTCTGCATTGGCCGTTTATCAAACTCCTTCGGACGGCGCTATGTTCTAAATCTACCGACCCAGTGCAACCACCAGTATGTATTTGTTTGGGTTCGTTATTCTAATCAGTAATCGTCCGTGACCTTTTTCGTCCGAGACAGCAGTTGTTACGATCAGAATTAACTCTTGACAGAAAACATGTCTTTCCCCTGGCTAGCGAGTCTATTCTACCTGGCAAATATCTTCAGAATGTAAGACAGTTGTGTGAGACTGAACTTCCAGATCAGAGCCCTTGATCTCCAGACATCACCTTATTTTCTAGAGAACTCTTCCTGACAATGTGCTAGCCATTGATGTAGCAAACTAAACAGGTGAGAATGAGAATACTTGTGGGTCGATAAGTGAGAACTAGAGGTGCACATCAAGGCAGAAAAATGCCACTGGGAATAGCAGAGTATGATAGACAAGTAGTAACAGACGGCACAGAACATACATCTTAAATATAACAATTCACTTATGTTACTCTGTATGGAACGTTTCTATTTCAATATTCTCTTGAAAACAATATTATAATTTCCAGTATGTGTGGTGTGTATATATATATATATATATTGGGTCCATGATCACTGCCAGCCTTTCTCTTGATGAAGACATCAACGCTCGTATAGGGAGTGCGGCTACTACATTCGGCAGACTATCACAGCGAGCGTGGGACAACACAAAACTAACATTGCAGACGAAGATTCAAATATATCGAGCCTGTGTAATTAGTTCTTTACTATATGGCTCAGAAACATGGACAGCCTACTCAAGACACGAGAGGAGACTTAACATCTTTCACCTTCGATGTCTCCGAAAGATTATGAACATCAGGTGGTACGACAAGATAACCAACTCTGAAGTACTGCAACGTGCAAACCAGCCTTCCATCATGGGCATGCTCAGCAGTAGACGACTAAGATGGTTGGGGTATGTTTGAAGAATGGAACCTTGTCGCATACCAAAACAAATGTTGTTCTGTGAACTTTCAGAGGAGAAGAGGCACCAGGGCAGACCACTGCTCAGATATAAAGATGTCTGCAAAGCCTCAATGAAAAACTTTTCTATAGGTCCCAGCACATGGGAAAAACTAGCCGATGACAGAGTTGTGTGGAAAGCCATATTGCGCAAGGCCGTAGGGTCTTTTGAGAAGAGACTTATGTATGAGCTGAAAGACAAGAGAGAAAAGCGAAATCTCAGAAGTTGTCACAGTAAAACACTTGCCAATTGACCGTCTGTAAAGACGAAAAGGCCATATATATATATATATATATAGTTGACATATTGCTAACTTATAACCAATATGAAGTAAACATTTCCAAAAATAGCAACAAAATAATTCATTATTGAGGTTTTCCCCGGAATTTGCTATCACTTCAAATGAATTCAATCGTACATGCAAACAAATTATCCAAAAAGTGGCAATCTCAAGAGCATACTGGAATATTTATAATTGCAGATGAAAGTCCACATCTAAGCAAATATGACACGAAATATCATATCAGGTGCAGTAATTATACTGTGGTACTTTGAAGTCGGGTCTCGCAATGGGAACAAATTGAAAATATGCATAGATAATTCAAACAGACAGGGTTAACTTCAGGAAAAAACAACATAGATATTACCCACATTGCGCACAGAAACAATACTTACGATGATTATTCTAATTTTTTATATTAAAAAAATGATTATATACATTATAAAGCTGTACTAAAAATTAGTGTTAACTAGTAACAACTATTATAAGAAGGAGAAGATGAAGATATGTTGGACATACCTTGAGAAGAGATGATCATATACATTATAAAACTGTATTACTAATTAGTGTCAACTAGTAACACTATTATAAGAAGGAGAAGATGGAGATATGATGGACATACCCTGAGAAGAAATGATCAAAGAATACTAAAGCAGGCATTGAAGTGGAGACAAAGGGTTTCAGAAAAGAGAGCGCTCTGGGGAGACCATGAAACGAACTTTGCTGAAAGAGGCAAGAAATATCGGTCTCAATTCCATGGAAGAGATTGAGCGAGTTGCAAAGGACAGAGTGATATGGAGAAATTACGTGCAGGCCCTACTTACTTACTTAATCCCGTCATGCCTAGTGACACATGGGGCTTCAGAAAGGACTTTCCATGCTCTCCTGTCCGTGCAACCTTCAGCGCAGAGCCCCACGTCAGAGATGCGGTTTCCAGTTCCTGTTCCATCATGCGCCTCCATGTTGTCCGTGGTCTGCCTTTCTTTCTCTTTCCTTCTGGTGTCCAAGTGAGGGCTACCTTGCAGGCATTTCTTGTCTCATTCTCATAACATGTCCGAGCCATTTCCATCTTCTCTTTTGAGTATGTCATTCATTGCCTCTTGTCTTGTATCTTGGAGTAATTGATTATTGGATATTTTTACTGGCCAAAAGATTCCCAAGATTCTGCGAAGACAAGAGTGGTGGAAAACTGACAGCCTGTTAGTATCTCCTTTGGTCATCCTCCAACACTCCGATCCGTAGAGCAAAACTGGCAAAACAATGCTTTTATAGAGTTTAAGCTTTGTGGTTCTATTGTAGATTTTGGACTTCCATACTGGTTTCATTCTGGCAAAAGCGGTTCTGGCCTTACTTAGACGTGATTTATATCTTCCTCTGTGCCACCATTTAGTGTCAGTACGCTACCAAGATATGTGAATTGCTCAACCCTTTCCAGTGTTTCATGTTCTAACATTACTGGTTGTTGGATTTCACTGTTTGTCATAATTTTTGTTTTTCCTGTGTTTGTTTGAGGCCTACTGTCTTTGCCGTGCTGTGAAGTATTGTACTTTTCTCTTGTATATGTTCATATTTGTGTGACACCAGGGCTATATCATCTGCAAAGTCCAGATCCTCAAGCATATCGAAAGGGGTCCATCTTATTCCTCTTGTATATGTTCATATTTGTGTGACACAAGGGCTATATCATCTGCAAAGTCCAGGTACTCAAGCATATCGAAAGGGGTCCATCTTATTCCTCTTGTATATGTTCATATTTGTGTGACACCAGGGCTATATCATCTGCAAAGTCCAGGTACTCAAGCATCTCGAAAGGGGTCCATCTTATTCCTCTTGTATATGTTCATATTTGTGTGACACCAGGGCTATATCATCTGCAAAGTCCAGGTACTCAAGCATATCGAAAGGGGTCCATCTTATTCCTCTTGTATATGTTCATATTTGTGTGACACCAGGGCTATATCATCTGCAAAGTCCAGGTACTCAAGCATATCGAAAGGGGTCCATCTTATTCCTCTTGTATATGTTCATATTTGTGTGACACCAGGGATATATCATCTGCAAAGTCCAGGTCCTCAAGCATCTCGAAAGGGGTCCATCTTATTCCTCTTGTATATGTTCATATTTGTGTGACACCAGGGCTATATCATCTGCAAAGTCCAGGTACTCAAGCATATCGAAAGGGGTCCATCTTATTCCTCTTGTATATGTTCATATTTATGTGACACCAGGGCTATATCATCTGCAAAGTCCAGATCCTCAAGCATATCGAAAGGGTCCATCTTATTCCTCTTGTATATGTTCATATTTGTGTGACACCAGGGCTATATCATCTGCAAAGTCCAGGTACTCAAGCATATCGAAAGGGGTCCATCTTATTCCTCTTGTATATGTTCATATTTGTGTGACACCAGGGCTATATCATCTGCAAAGTCCAGGTACTCAAGCATCTCGAAAGGGGTCCATCTTATTCCTCTTGTATATGTTCATATTTGTGTGACACCAGGGCTATATCATCTGCAAAGTCCAGGTACTCAAGCATATCGAAAGGGGTCCATCTTATTCCTCTTGTATATGTTCATATTTGTGTGACACCAGGGCTATATCATCTGCAAAGTCCAGATCCTCAAGCATATCGAAAGGGTCCATCTTATTCCTCTTGTATATGTTCATATTTGTGTGACACCAGGGCTATATCATCTGCAAAGTCAAGATCCTCAAGCATCTCAGAAAGGGTCCATCTTATGCGCTCTGGAGTCATAAAACAACTTCTGAAGAGGCATATCATCTCAATCCATAAGTTGAGATTCAAGGCATATGATAGGGTTACTCAGTCTATTCTCTTGTAATGTTCATGTTAGTGACACTCAGGGACTCATTCATCTGTCGTCAAGCTTCAGTCCTCAGAAGCATATCGAGTTCCATCTTCATCATGCTCCTGTTGTACGGTTGTTTTCTTCTTTGTGTCGAGCTATCCTTGCAGCATTTTTCCATCTCAAAAGTCCAGAGCCATTTCCATCTATCTTGAATAGGGTCATTATTCCTCTTGTGTATCTTGGTAATGATTATTGGATATTTTATGCAAAGTTCCAGATCTGCAAGAAAGGTGGTCATCATCTACACTGTTCATATTTTGGTCATCCTCAGACATCATCCGCAAAGCAGAACTCAAACAATCTAGATTAAGTGGGTCCATCTTATTTCTTCTTGGGTTTCATTCTGCAAAGTTCTGGTTATTAGACGTGAGTTTATATCTTCTTGCAAAGTCAGATACTCAAGCATATGAATGTAACCCTTTCCATCTTTTTCTCTTATGTATTGGTTCATGTTGTGTGACACATTGTGCCCTATATCTTGTTGAGTCCGATTACTTTGCCATATGCTGAAGTGTCCACTTTTCTCTTGTATATGTTCATATTTGTGTGACACCAGGGCTATATCATCTGCAAAGTCCAGATCCTCAAGCATATCGAAAGGGTCCATCTTATTCCTCTTGTATATGTTCATATTTGTGTGACACCAGGGCTATATCATCTGCAAAGTCCAGATCCTCAAGCATATCGAAAGGGGTCCATCTTATTCCTCTTGTATATGTTCATATTTGTGTGACACCAGGGCTATATCATCTGCAAAGTCCAGATCTCAATCATATCGAAAGGGGTCCATCTTATTCCTCGGTGCAGGCCATAGGTAACGTATAACGGTAACGAAGAATGATTAATTATTGTTTGCCAAATAAGCACTATTTCAATCTCTCCCCATCTCATGATATTGTAGACCAAAAATGTTGTTTTATCAACCAATCATTTTTATCCAAACATTTTGTCATGTTTTATTACCAGGTTCCCTTGCCTACTGACACAATATATTTATTTAACAGAAAATTGTTCTTGAAATATGATTTATAAGAATTCCTTCCATACCAGTGCCCACCTCCAATACCCAATATCATAACCCGATTCTTGGAATTAAAATTCATCTGTTATAATGATGTATATGTCTTTGTCTGTCCGTCTCCAAAATTCAATTATATATGTATATACAAGTATTGATAAGAATGCAGTTGTAATTTATTCCTAGTCTATGGGGATGGAAGGGATTTACAAATATTGTTTACATTGATGTAGACCATGGGTTCCCAAAGTGGGCGGTACTGCTCCCCAGTGGGCGCTGAAGCCTTCCAGGGGGTTCAGAAGCATTTGGGGGAGTTTATTTTTTTGTGATTTTGCGATTGAATAATCATTTAAAATTTGAATTCTGCAATTCTTATGCCCATCTTACACAATTCATTTTTTCATCAATTTTCTATTTCATGTATATAATCATTTGAAAATTGACCATGTATTAGAGAAATATATATCAATTTTCTATGTTAAAGTTAAAATAGAGCATATGTATATTTATATGTGGGGCGGGGCGGAGGGCGTTGATAAACTGCTATAATAGGGAGGGGCGTTACAAAGTTTATGTCGTTCAAAGTGGGCGGTGAGCCGAAAAAGTTTTGGAATCTATAATGCAGACTATTCTGTTTGGGTCCAGTCTACTGCTGATATCTGCACTTGCTCCTCTTTCTGATATCATTATTTATCCAAGGTATGTACACTTATTTGTTGCTCCTAAAAATGGTTGTATGTGGTACATTATTAGTTATATTTAATGTCACGTCTACTGTCGTCCTTGTATTATCATTCAGTGCCACTTGCCCATATTTATATGAGGCTTGTTTGCCGTTTTGCTTTTGTGTTTGAATATGTTAAGTATGAGCGTAAAATCAATGCGTTGTCGTCAGCGTAGATCAGGTTGTCTTGCGCTGAGAACACTGCGCATTTTATTCCCCTGAGAATGTCTTCAGTTGTTTGGCATATTACTTAGTCTATTCCAATCATAAGGAGAATATATTACTTACTTACTTAATCCCGTCATGCCTAGTGACACATGGGGCTTCAGAAAGGACTTTCCATGCTCTCCTGTCCCGTGCAACCTTCAGCGCAGAGCCCCACGTCAGAGATGCGGTGTCCAGTTCCTCTTCCATCATGCACCTCCATGTTGTCCGTGGTCTGCCTTTCTTTCTCTTTCCCTCTGGTGTCCAAGTGAGGGCTATCCTTGCAGGCATTTCTTGTCTCATTCTCATAACATGTCCGAGCAATTTCCATCTTCTCTTTTTGAGTATGTCATTCATTGCCTCTTGTCTTGTGTCTTGGAGTAGTTGGTTATTGGATATTTTTACTGGCCAAAAGATTCCCAAGATTCTGCGAAGACAAGAGTGGTGGAAAACTGACAGCCTGCTAGTATCTCCTTTGGTCATCCTCCAACACTCCGATCCGTAGAGCAAAACTGGCAAAACAATGCTTTTATAGAGTTTAAGCTTTGTGGTCCTATTGTAGATTTTGGACTTCCATACTGGTTTCATTCTGGCAAAAGCGGTTCTGGCCTTACTTAGACGTGATTTTATATCTTCCTCTGTGCCACCATTTAGTGTCAGTACGCTACCAAGATATGTAAACTGCTCAACCCTTTCCAGTGTTTCATTTTCTAACATTACTGGTTGTTGGATTTCACTGTTTGTCATAAGGAGAATATATGATAATGGGTAATGTTACTGCATACCTGTATATGTTTACCTGAGAAGTTTGGGTGCACCGCCAAATGATGCAGGTGAAATGTATATAAAGGTTCGTGATAATGAACACATTTCTAAACTAACTTAAGTGATGTCAAGATTAAACATCAATGGAAAAATAATCAACAAACTCATACATGTATAGTACACAATATTTGTGCCTGAAATGGAATAGAAACTACAATAATTAATGGAAGAAGTAAAAAGAAGAATAAGTGATGAATATAGATTGCAAAGTTGCTCGTGTGGTGCCGCGGCCCACAAGGGAAGCAAAGAATAGTACCACTGCAACCTACAATGCATGTCGTAAGAGGCGGCTGATGTAGGCCCTAGGGATGCTACCCTTGTAAATAAAAAGCAGCGCAGAAATCGGATGTGATGGCCTACTTGTAGGCGCATAACTGGCACATCGTACAACCGCTCTTAGGCTCAGATCACATACAAATGACACAGTGTGGTTGACAAGTGGTCGATATGGAGCGCTCGAAGAAGAAGAAGAAGATTGGAAACTAAATTAACAAAATAAAAATCTCTGTATCTCAAATGAATTCAGTTGGTAAGATTTTAAAATAAATGAGAAAACGTTCTGGAACTTACTGTTAAAATATTTTAGATTCCATAAAAGTATTAGGAAAAATCGGTTAGGAATTCCTAAAGAAGCATTTCATACAGACATATTAACAAAGAAGTAATGCATACATCACAAATAAGATGACATATCAGGAAATATATCGCTATATGTCGGATAGTAATCTCGAGAGGGAAGGATACGTAGGTAATATCAAGAGGAAGACATGATAAAGTAGGACATTAATATAAAGAGTAAAAAACCAGTCAAATTGGAAGGTGTCTTCAACATCGATGACTTGATCTGGAGCTGAATTAGTATGTGTTACTGAACTGACGTCATAGAACTTCAAAAAAGATCAATAGGTGCTCAATTTCCCCCATCAGATGTCAAAGCGTATGCATACTAATGGTTCCATTGACTCTATGGTTAAAGACACTTGTCACTAAGCAAAAACATGCAGTGCTGCTTGTACAACGTATAACTCTAAACTTCGTTAGTCGCTGTATGGATTGGACATATATTTTAGCATCTTCATCCGAAAGGTAGCCGAGAAACCGACAGATATCCCCATCTTCAACTTCAACCCCCTGACGATCGATGCAAACCTGTCCGCTCTCTCGTTTCCGCGATTACCTGCATTTCCAGGACAGTTGATCCACGTAAGCCCCTAGAGGTTAGAAACTTCAATGGTCGACATCCACTCATACCACAATTTGCCATTTTGGATCTTCCGAAGCATCGACCTAGAGAATGGCACAACAACGGAGTCTCAGAGAGTCACTGAAGAGCAGCAGTAACGGCTCAATCTCCATCCCAAACTGGAAGTAGTTGTTCTGTACGCTCCCTTTCGCCTTGCAATGATTCTAGCCATGACACCCCAGCTTGACTTCTTACCACACGCACAGACGCATCGGTACATATAACAACATCACAATCACTTACATTATCTGCTTTCAGTTGCTTAACTGTGAGTTCAGCATTCACATCCCTCAATCTACATATCCCCCTCCAACAGTAATACGGAAGCTGGCCATGCTACCTTCTAGCGGGATTCATTCTTCGCCTTTCTGTAGGGTCGCAACTGTGGTCCTCTGGACAACTGTTTTCTTAGTTTGGGCTATCCACGACATACCACGATTTATTCTCGTGCCCTTAACTTCATTATTATTCTTGTGCATTTTGTTTCTCTGACCCGCAGTAGCCCGCATATACTCTTTGGTTTTGGACTATAGCATGATAGGAACGTAGTGACATAATCTACGATGGAAATAACCAGTTGATGGAACAGGGGAACAAGTAGTCCCTGTTCGAGATATGCAACTACAGTAGCATAGAGAGGTGCCAGACCACTCTTGAAACGATACTTTGTTCAACATGATGTTTGTAATCAGGCACTGAAGCAATACTGTGGATGGAGTTGAATACTCTGAGAGTCGAGATGGTGTATGCATACAAATATAACTGTCATTGCACTTACTGATCAGCAGGAAGTACATACCATCTACATTACATGACATTCTACCATATCGTCCTTTCTCTGTGTATCTGATCTATTCTCGAGATTCAACAGGCGACGAGGTCCCGTTTCATAAGACATGTTCAAACACAATTCAAACCAAAATTTCTCTATATATTTCCCATATTGTCTTGTCTAAAGTATATCAATTTCCTTTTCAATCTCGTACCAAAATTGCACAAACTGGTATAAAGTTCATGATTATGAATACTTGACTATTCATAATGTAATATTTTCACCTTGAAATAATACTAACCAAAAATAACAGACCATACCTACTAATAGAGGCTGGTTATAAAACGATAATGATTTGCCTCTCGTTCCGTCTTCTGTTCGTAAGATTGGTTTATCTGGGTTAATATTAACCATAAAAAAAAAATTTTAATTAAAATTTTTTTTTTATGGTTCAGGTCATTATTATACAGTGTTCAAGATGAGAGAAGCTCCATTGACAAATCAAAAGTTGCCAGGTATGCATTGCGTTTTGTCTATTTACTATTTAAACGGGTTCTGACTAGCTCGTCCTTTGATCACATTTGTTCATCGCCCCTTCCCGCACCATAATTACGCAGCATCCAAAAAAATCTCGCTCACTTGACCTATACTACGTCATAATTGAACCTTCTCATTTTCATAAATATGTGCCAGATTGACTCTTGACGAGGCTACTTTTATCTTGAAAACCCTATAGTACATCGTTGTCTCTCTATAATTTCGACCTCACGATCGTATAGTAAGTACATCATCGACTCTATTGTCCGCAGTGGGGATTTGAATTCTTCGAAAACAAGACAATTTTTATTGTTCATGTTTTTTAGCCTATTATAACCAAAAAAGACTCGTTCTTATGTTGAAAAGAGCGATCCTCGGCGCAAAGAAGCTTGAATCCACTATATAAAAAACAAACAAATACTGTTCACCTCACAGTCTTATAGTTTATCATTGTTGCTACACACTGTTGGTTCCGTCCTGAAACACCGTCTGTGTGAGATAAGAGGAAATATATTTGGAGCTGCTAAGCGCATTAAGTAACTTCCTCTCACGGACTAAAATCTCTACAAGCCAAAGGTTCGCTAAAAATCTATAATACTAATAAATCGTTAGTTGTTCGGTCCACTATTATGTTTGATAGTGACGATGAATGAGATTTAACATACACGTTAAATGGGATAAAGCATATGTGTTATGTTGATTGTTTGTTGGTTTGGTCTGTTGTGTAAGGGATTTAAGCCGCTTTAAGATGAGACACGCCTCTTTCAACATTAAGGAAGACGTTATTTTTGGTTATATCAAAGCGCGTAGGTCAACAAAAATCTTATTTTTGGTTATATCAGACCGTGTAGGCCATAGATTCCCAAACTTTTTCAGCCCAGCGGCTACTTTGCACAAGATAAACTTTGTAACGCCCCTCCACATTAACACAGTTTGCCAACGCCCCCACGTATATACACATGCTCTATTTTCTCTTTGACATAGAAAATTGCTATATACTTCTGTCAAACATGGTCAATTTTCAAATGATTGTATGCATGAAATAGAAAATTGATGAAAAAATGGATCGTGTAAAACGTGCATAAGATGAATTAAAATGCAGAGTTAAAATTTTAAATGATTATTCAATCGCAAAATCACGAAAATAATTTATTTTAAAATATTTATTATTAATTTCTTCTTTAAGGACCACCGACCCCTAATCGCATTAACACCCCCAAATTCTTATAACCTACTATCGCACACCTAGAACTCTTCAGCGTCCACTGGGGGCGGTACCGCCCACTTTGGGAAAAGCTGGTGTAGGCCAACAAACATGAAAAATATGAATTAACTCCTTATGGAGAAACAAAGTATTATTTGATTTGGCTAAGTTGATTGCTTTCTAATATAGCATTTATACCAGTGGCTCTCAAAGGGTGTGCCCAGACGCACAGTGTGCCCGGTGACATACCTAGGTGCGCCCTAAGAAATCCCATATCAGGTGTCGGCAACGTGGTGCCAGCGGGCACAGGGTAAAATTCGCCAAGATACATCAGGCCCAAGCTTCTCATTATTCAGAAATTAAATGATGAATAAAAGTACGTAGCATTTACAGTTGTTTCTGTATTTCTTTGCATCTTATTTATTACGTTTTTGTGTATAGTGCGCCTACGATTTTTGTAGGACTTCAGGTGTGCCCCGACTTCGAAAAAAGTTTGAGAACCACTGATTTATACAGTAGTTCCGGACCGAGTTATATATTTGTTTGCAACTAAAAAAAAGTATGGTTTCCAATTACAGTTGGGAATACCAGGTAACGAATAGTTTCGGGGAAGGAGCCAACATACATCAGTGATTGAAACCATTGAACTAACTAGTCGTTGTGATAAACCGTTAATATTTATTACTTTTATTTAAGGTGTGTAACATGAAATCAGCAACAATTCTTATCAAATATTATAAGGAAACGAAGGTGGAAATATTTAGGTCATGTTCTTAGATCAGACGAGAAAAGAGACTAAATCGACAAGTCCTTATGTGATCACCAGTTGGGAAAGGAAAACGTGGAAGACCTAAGACCACTCTACGAAGAACAATCCTACAAGAAAGTAAACTACTGGGATGTAAAACCATTCAAGATCTTCAACTGCTAGCAGGGAGCCGCATCACATGGAGCTCTAAAACCCCTGCCCTATGTGCCGCCTTTGGCACGAAAGGAACAAACTAACTATAGTTCGTTCCAAAATTCGTGATCATCGTTACCGACCGATATAAAATCATCCCATTGACATAAATTCTTGATTTTAACATTTTTATATAGGTAACAGTGACGACCTTCCAAAAGTATTTTTGCCCACCCAAACCTTTAGTTCTGTAAGCTTTTTTTTAATTATATGTTATTACTAAAATTGCAGCGATGTTGATTTGGTATACTTGTCGAAGTTTTACATTACGATTGTCAAGTTTGTCTATAACTAAGCATTACCGTGTTCCACATGCAATTCAGTGCAAGTCAATATCGGGAATTCCGTGGAATTAATCAGTTCACAATGTTTCATACCGACTGTCATTGGCGTATGTACGCAACATTTACTTTCATTTATAGAAGTGGAAGGTATCATTTGTTCACTATGTGACCTTTCTTTTATAATATGTAATAGGGATACACCTTTGCAAACATTCGCCACCATTTTGTGTATTACTGTAAATTCTAAACATTGGTTACCATTTTGTTGTGCTTATATAACAAAAAACGTTTTTGCATCAACTAAGCTACCTACCAATTAGTTAAACATGAATTCGTAAGGTCGTGAGGTATATAAGACTGCATGCAAAAATTACTTCTATCCATCAGGTACATTTCGTACAAATTGAAAATTAGTGTGATCACGAATTTTGGAACGAACTATAACATGAAATCATATTTATAGTTGCGTAACTAGGATCATATTTGATAAAATGCATATGCAAATGTCAATAATACCAAATCAGGCATTGAAATGGGAGGTAAAGGGTTCACGAAAGAGAGGACGCCCTGGGGAAACCCTGAAACGAACTTTGCTTTAGAGAGGCAAGAGATATCGAACTCAATTCCATGGAAGAGATTGAGCGAGTTGCCCAGGACAGAGCGGTATGGAGAAATTACTTGCAGGTCCTAATTCTTCTTCGAACGCTCCATATCGACCACTTGTTAACCCACTCTTTGTGATTTGTATATGATCTGAGCCTAAGAGCGAGTGTACGCTGTGCCAGTTATGCGCCTACAAGTAGGCCAGCACATCCGATCTGTGCGACGCTTTTTATTTACTAGAGTAGCTTCCCTAGACCTCTACCTCTTACGACATGCCTTGTAGGTCGCAGTGTTACTATTCTTTGCACCATTGTGGGCCCCGGCACCACACGGGCGAGACCCTATGTAATGTATACGAGATGAATATATATATGTAAATGATACACGTTTTTTGTTTACTGTCGACATGAACATTATCTAGACATAATGTAAACTTCTTTTTAATCCTATTCTGCAGTTTCAATGTTATACAAATCTCTGCTATGAGCTGTGATATTTTATATCAATTCTTTTCATTTTCAGAATGTACAAGATCACGAGAAGAAGATCTGTTGCTATACATATGTCTAGTTGAGTAGATGTTTGTGATTTCATCTGGTCTTCGTGTATGCCTTACTGTTTGCTGTGCTCACAATTCTTTACCTAACATACTGGGTGGCTTGCACGTGTTAGATCCAATATCTGCTATTGTTTTCTGTTTCTGTCACAGAACTTTACTAAAGAAAGATTTTACCTATGCCAGATCTTACAATGCTGTCCAGTACATAGCTATCTCTTTTAACGTGTCTATGTGCAAGCTTGTGCAACGGATTAGCGTAACGCGTAAGCGTTCGCATATCGACTGGGACTCAAGAAGTTGTGGGTTCAATCCTACACTCGATGTTCTACACGTGAGGAAAGAAATTGGCACTCCTACCTTCTTGCACACTTCTTCTTCTTTTGTCGTCACACTGCTACCGGGTTGTTGCCCAGTGTCGTGGTTTTCTGTTTTTGTCTTGCGCTGCTCTGGTGGCTTGTGTGATTGTTATCTTTGCTCTTTCACAGGATTCTGCTACGCCATCTAACCATCTTTTCCGTGGTCTTCCTTTTGCCTTCTTTCCCGATGTTCTGTACACTAGAATCTAGAAATATGAACTGACAGGCACTTCATACCCTAAGTTCTGAAAAGGTTACAGGGAAATATTCTTATTCTTATCTACAAGCTTACCGAAGTGTTGTATGTATGTGATCTAGAATTTGAGGTCCTTCAGAAAAGAGTTAAACGTATCATCAATTAATTGAACAATAATTAGGTTTTACGCTAGCAATTCCATTGGTACTTTCCCCGTTTATAATAATTGTACTAATCAATTTCATGTGTTTGCTTTTGCTTTCGACGCGTACAATTAGTGGATAGATAATGTACCAGCCTTGATGTTACACAAGCATACGGTCGACATGTAAAATAGCTTCTTCTTCTTCGAACGCTCCATATCGACCACTTGTTAACCCTTCTTTGTGATTTTATGTGATCTGAGTCTAAGAGCGATTGTGTCAGTTATGCGCCTACAAGTAGTCCGGCACATACGATTTCTGCGAAGTTGTTTATTTGCAAGGGTAGCTCCCCTAGGCCCCTACCTCAGTGATCTCTTACGACATGCCTTGTAGGTAGCAGTGTTACTATTCTTTGCTCCACCCCCTCCCTCACGGGCTCGAGTAAAATAGCAAACTTTGTGTTCCAATGACAAACAGATACGTGAAAATACTAATCGTAATCTTTTATAACAGAACCAAACAAAATAGTTGAGCTTTGCTGCTGTCATTGTATCGTTGATTTATTGTGTTTTTTTGGTATTAGTGCTGATTTCACTTCAATATCTCTTACTGAACTTGACGATAAATTCTTTTGTATGCGCTAACTCATTACGGGTTGCGGTACTCTGTGACTAAGTGATGAGCCCGTCAGAACTAGGTCATGATTCTCACTAGTTTGTCAGCTGCAATTTTTCCAGTCAGAACTAGGTCATGATTCTCACTAGTTTGTCAGCTGCAATTTTTCCAGTCAGAACTAGGTCATGATTCTCACTAGTTTGTCGCTACAGTTTTCCAGTCAGAACTAGGTCATGATTCTCACTAGTTTGTCGGCTACAGTTTCATCAGAACTAGGTCATGATTCTCACTAGTTTGTCGGCTGCAGTTTTTCCAGTCAGAACTAGGTCATGATTCTCACTAGTTTGTCGCTACAGTTTTTCAGTCAGAACTAGTCATGATTCTCACTAGTTTGTCGGCTGCAGTTTTCCAGTCAGAACTAGGTCATGATTCTCACTAGTTTGTCGGCTGCAATTTTCCCAGTCAGAACTAGGTCATGATTCTCACTAAATTTTCAGCTGTAATTTACCCTGTCAGACATAGGTCATTATTTGGACAATTTTTTCAGCAGCTTTATTCTTCTAATAGGAACAATCAGATCATTCTAATAAGTTAGTTATCAAGTAGTTTAATTTTTTCCAGTCGTAAAAAAAAGTTCATGATTCATACTAGATTTCCAGAAACTTTATTTTTCTAGTAGTAAACACTCAAATGATTTGTCGGCTACGCACATGATAGAACAGACTGGCAAACCATCTGTACCACAGATTCAACATTGGCACAAGAGATCTGCAGACATGGTGGCTATCCGTTATATGACAGCAAAACATCTATCGAAGATCTGCACATTATATGATATGAAATCTAGTATCACATTGTCTGCATTAACTCATGAAAGCTGTTCTGTAAGCCTAGAACAGACTGTTACGCTCGTAAAAGAGTTAATAATAAGGCTAATAAAGAAGTAGAATATGAAGGTGTCGTCAACTGAGTGTTTTACTACAGTCATGGATACTTTACAATAATGCGAGAGAGAAGCAGAATATTGTTCTATATAAATTCTATATATTTATACACCATTCGCTCTCTCTATCCCTCTCTCTCTCACTTGTTCTTTTGTTATTTCTCTCTATCTCTAAATATGTTAGCAGTCTTACGCAGGTGCAGATTGACTTTAGATGCCAGGAACTGTTTGAAACAGTCCAAGCAGAGTGTCCCTTTGTACACAGCGGTCTACCTGGACGTTTGTTGCTTCTGTCTGTACTTCCGTTTAGCAAACGCATTAGAAGAAAGGAGGATAGAGCTAACAGATCACAGGTGGTCTATTTGCAATGTCCTGCTAAAGAAATGTCAGCTTTTGTGTCACGGATATCAGTGAGACGAAAACTGAGACTGCTTATTGAAGATTTTTATTTGGGTAATCCACGCACAGCACACGCGGTGGGAAAGGAAAAACAAATAGAAAAACCGAGGGTGGGTGCAAGGGGGCGAGAAAAGGAAAGAGATAAGATTTATAGTACTGCGTGTAAAACAGTGTTGTTACCAAAAGGGGAAGGAGGAGGGTGGGAGGCTAAATGTTAAGTATTCTGTAACATAGTCTCTCACTGTCGTGTTTCATTAGTTCGTTCTCACGCCAGGATTATTAGCTATCGATCTGCTCGATTAGACTGTCTGTCTCTGTGTTTGACTGTCTGTTGCAGATTTGTTTCCTCTGTTCTCAACTCCCCATGAGTAGCCTGCTGCATCAGTCTATGTGCATGTTTACGGTCTTACAGTGTGATTCCTCTGTACCCAAAACGCCACTTGTAGCTTGTTGATATAACAATACTTGTGTATAGAGTTCTGTTTTGTCTGTGCGTTCATTTAACTAGCTTCGGGGCTTCTCTAGCAAATCTGACGTACTGCATTTCTGCACTGAGCAGACTTATCATATTTTATTGTTCCGTGTCTATCGCTAACAATAGTAGTTGACGTCTATGTTTAGTTATACTTGACAGTTAAGTGTGGTTTATCTGTCTATAAATATGTGTATGGAATAGGTTTCGAGATCAATGCGAGAAAGACGTCTCTAACAAAAAACGTTGCACCAAGTAATTATATCATCATCATCAAGGTGCGTATCCTTTATAGGACGTTGCTCTCTTTGCAGCACATCTGAAATTCTCGCTGTCTCTTGTCAGTTCACCCACTTCGTCGATGGTCATATTCATGGTTTCTTTAATATCTTGTAGCCATCTTCTTCTTGGTCTGCCTCTGCGTCCTGGGACCCTGCCCTCTAGTATTGTTCTTTCCAGGCCATAGTGACGCTTGATGTGACCAAAGTATGTAATTTTTCTGTATAGTATGTTGTTTATCAGCCAATTCTCTTTAGCATTTAGTTCTTTCAGGACATCATCATTCTTTCTTTTTCTGTCCATGGTATTCGTAGGATCTTTCTGTAGCATTTAGTTTCGAAGGACTGGATTTTCGTTCTTAATTTTTGTGTTATAGTCCATGATTCACAACCATAAGTAGCCACTGGGAAAATGTAAAGTAATTATATAGTGTTCCATTTTTCTTTTCCGGCCATCCTTATATTTAAGGTCTATGGTTTAGTATTTAATTTAGTATTTCATGTTTGTATGTGTTGTCTTGATTACGACATATAGTCGAAATGTCGATTGTTGTTACTTTTGATATTTGATTATTCCATTTTTTCCATGCTAATGTAAAAGTGTTGTATACATGTCCTCGTCCAAGTTTATTCAGTTTTTACCTCAGCAATCTCACTGTTTTTTCTACATCTGATATGATTCGGTCTATCAACTCAGATCTGCAGTTTCTAGCATTGAAGCGAGACCGTCCCACTGAACACTAAAGGACCTAAGTTCAATTTCAGGTTTCCAATAAATTAATTGTTCTGCTGTTTGGTGTACACTGAACATTTCAGACAGTTGTTTTTTTAAGTTACTTTGTCCTGATCATCTAGAAGTCGCAAGCATAACACGATACCATATACGCTAAAACAGAATATTTTCAACAGTGTAGATTAGTAAGTTAGTAATCCTCATCAGTGGACGGTTTTCAGTTCCAAGTACATTTGAGTCTCCAGTCACCCAACAGAAAATGAGTTCCCCAACTTTCTGAGTTAGACGAAAATTCGAAATGATCTCCATAGCTACTATAGCAATTACAATGTAGCCATTACAATGTAGCCACCACAATGTATCCATTACAGTGTAACCATCACAGTGTAGCCATTACAGTGTAGCCATTACAGTGGTTTTAACATATATCACTTTCTTTTTTGTGCTGAGCCTTCCACTTTGTTTATCATAGCTATAAATAAAAAAAAAAAACCCACCAAATATACTTAACTAAATAGTATAATAAATTATATATATATGTTAATGTGAAGCTTTCTGCAAACAACGTTTGTGTGATGACAATTACAGTATCATAAAACAATTGTAGGCAGAACTCGGCAACCTTTATGGTATGGAAAGAGTTAATGAGTAGAAAAGACATTGGTGTGATAGATATATAGATAGATAATAACGATATCTTAGAATCACATTTGATCTTAGAGTACACACCTATCAAATGGTGACAGTATCGTGTTTGGCGGGATTAACTTTCGTTTCTCAGTGACCTATATAGCTATAATGGAAAAACATGTAACTGGAGTAATGACTAACAATGGAGAAATAGTATGTGACTTCAATGAAGCAAATGGCCTTACAATAGTCAGTTTCTTGTCGTCATTTTGTATTTAGAACTATGTTTTAGTTTATTTAGTATTTTGTGTTTGTAATTGTTTTCTTGATAAAGGCCCATGGTTGAAACGTCGAGTATTGTCATTTTTTTTATCTCTCAGATCTGTAGGTTTTCGTACATCGCCTTACAATAGTAGGAGCACTGTTTCCCCATAAATCAACTCAGAAGATGACATGGTGGACATACAGAGAACCAGAGTGATCACATTCTTACAAATTTACAATTGAGGCACTCTCTGCAAGATTTCAGAACAGAAAGAACGGCTGATATAGTGAGTGATTGCAACCCATTGATAGAGAAAATTGCATTCAAACTAAGAACAACTAAATTAGGAGGACAGAAACAACAACTTATGGCTGTAGCCAAACTATAGAATCCTCATATAAAACATCATTTCAGACTAGATTTAAAAAACAAAACAAATTCAACATTATACAGGAGGAGACTGAAATGGAAATAGAAAGATTCAATCATGCAGTAGAACTAGTTGAAGAGATTTACTTGGAATACACAAGATCCAGAAAGGAAGAATGGATTTATCAGAGAACTTGGGATAAGAGTGCGCAACAAAATGAAATAATGAAGCAATTGCACAGTGCAAAATTAGCCAGATTAAAGGATACAATTTCGACAGAAGTGAGAATATAGGGGCTTAAACCGGAGAAGGGACTGATTAATGCACACAAATGGAAAAGCTGTTTGCAGAAACAGAGAAAGCGGCAAACAATTTTCGACCTAATGAAGTCGTAGAGTATAAATAATAAACTGAAAGGAAATGCACTATTCAAAACTTGCTGATAACTGAAGACAACGCAACGATGGAGATATCATAACTAATAGAGTGTATATTGTGAAACCCACTTACAGTTGCAAATGTATCAGAAACAGATAAGGGACCTATCCATATGGGAAAACCCGGAGCAAAAAGTCAAGCTTTTAAATCACATAAAAATTGTAATCAGATTAGGGAGGACATGAATATGAACCTTCAGTCCATCGCAGACAAGGAAGTGAAATAAGATAACTAAGCACAAACGATAAACAAAGCACCCGGTAGTGCCAGTATCTGTCCACAATTGAGGGCAAGAAAAACACAAAAGTTGTTCTGCAAGAAATTTCCAGATATCTGGATAACAAAAGAAATTTCTGATGAATGGAAAAAAAAGAAACATCATCAAACTACTAAAGAAATGAGATCTGGGGAAATTGAGACAACTGGAGAGGTATACGTTGTCAGTAACGAGTAAGTGCTTTAGTTGTAATATTTCCCAAAGACTCATATAAATCAGACAAGAACAAGCAAGTGTCATGAAAGAAGAAATCAAGGTATCGATTATAGTTTCACTATACGTCAAATAAGTGAACCGAAGAATCGAATAGTATAGTTTAAATAGTGTTTGTTGACTTAAGAAAAAAGCATTCGACAATCCATACAGGAAATCTATATGCAGAATCGTGCATAACTATTGAACTGTTGTTTGTTGAATGGTTGAATGGTTGATTGATTGATTGGTAGGGACATCATGAATGCACTCCGGTGAATAACCATGCGTGTTCCTATCTCTTTCATACACAGGAGTATCTAAGCTGAAGTACACAAACTCCGCAGCCTCGGCGAGGATACCCGACGTAATTTTGAAGATGGTAAAATATTTTGCAGGAGTTTTATTTTCATATTTTAAAAAATGAATTTAGCAAAAGCATCGATTTTCCACTGTTATGTTTTTTTTACATGTCCAACTTGAACCCAGGGAGCTATTTTATATTTGTTTAGTCTCCGATAGAACAAGGAACACGTTCTTTATTTATATATATATATATATATATATCGCCCGTGTGCTGCCGGGGCCGCAAGGAGCAAAGAGTAGCAGCACTGCGACCTACAAGGCATGTCGTAAGAGGCGACTAAGGTGGGTTTGGCGTAGGGCTGGCTACCCTATCCAGTAGAAAATTTTAGCCACAAAATCCAACCAACCATGAACAAGTCACATAAAATAAAATAAAAACTGTGCCAGCCAAGAGGAAAGGAAGCTCTTCTAGAAGAGGTATGAAGCGATGCAGAGAAAGCCGCAAGGAGTCTACACAGCAGATTATCTTCCTTTCACCTAGGAAAAGCTCCAGAATTGGCACCTGGAATGTTAGAAGTATGTATCAAATGGGAAAGACAGCACAGGTTGTAAATGAGATGAAATTTCACGGATTGGCATCTTGGGATTATGTGAAACTAGGTGGAATGGTGCAGGCAAACAACGTCTAAACACAGGAGAAACAATGCTGATCTCAGGCCATATGGAAGAAAATGCCCCCATAGTGAAGGAGTGGCTTTAATGCTATCTAAAGAAGCGGAGACTGCACTAATAAAGTGGGAAGCAGTGAGTCCTAGGATAATCACAGCAACATTCAGAACCACCAAAAGAAAGTATTCTTGAATGTGACCCAGTGTTATGCACCTACCAATGATAAAGAGGAAAAAGTAAAAGAGGAATTTTACATAAAACTTCAAAATACTATAGGTAATCAGAGAAATGGGAACATCAAAATTCTGATGGGTGACCTCAATGCCAAAATAGGTTCGGACAACATAGGCTACGAGGAGATCATGGGGAAACACGGACTAGGAATAATGAACGAAATGGAGAACTATTCACTAATTTCTGTGCAGCGAATCAATACGTCATAGGTGGAAGTGTCTTTCCACATAAAAGAATACATAAAGCAACCTGGGTATCACCAGATCACAGAACAGAAAATCAAATTGACCACATATGCATAAACAAGAAATTCAGGTCATCTCTACAAGATGTAAGGGTCCTAAGGGGGCAGATGTAGATTCGGATCACCATTTGCTGATAAGTAAAATTAAACTGAAGCTTAAGCGATACATAACATCCCATGAACATAGACACCAATATAATGTAGGATACCTCAGAAGTCAAGAAACAAAGGAACAGTTCACGGTCACAGTCTCTAATAAGTATGAGGTGTTGCGGCAATTAGAAGATGAGGTGAGTGCGGAAGAATGCTGGCAGCAAGCCAAAAATATTTGGAATGAAACATGCACAGAGGTATTAGGAAAGAAGGAGCGGAATCATAAGGCATGGATAACTCCAGAAACTCTCAAGGAAATAGAAGAAAGGAAAAAGAGGAAAGCAGATTTAAATAATAGCAAAACTAGAACTGCCAAAGCCATAGCCCAGGAAAAGTACACAGAAGCTAGCAAGAAAGTGAAGAAACAAATAAAGTTAGATAAAAGACAATACGTAGAAGATCTAGAAAGAGAAGCAGAGGTAGCTGCAGGAAAAGGAAACCTTAGGGATCTTTACAATATCACTAGAAAGCTAGCAGGAAAATACAGACCATCAAATGGGTTGATCAAAAATAGTAGTGGGGAAACTATCACTAATGTTAGAGACCAAATGGAAAGATGGATGGAATACTTCAAGGAACTCCTGAACAGACCAGCACCTACAAACCCCCAGATATCCAACCGGCAGAAATTGACTTGGACATCAACTGTGAGAAACCATCCAAGGAGGAGATTAGTAAAGCCATTAAACTTTTAAAAGATGGAAAAGCGGCCGGTCCAGATGGTATTCCAGCAGAGGCGGTTAAAGCCAACATAAACACATCCACAGAAATACTGTATAAATTATTTAGCAGAATCTGGGAGACCGAAGAAATACCAGCAAACTGGAGAGAAGGATACCTGGTGAAGCTACCAAAGAAAGGGACCTTCAGAAGTGTGAAAACTATAGGGGAATAATGCTGTTGTCAGTACCTGGGAAAATACTAAGCAGAGTCATCCTGGAGAGACTGAGAGATACCATCGATATAAAGCTAAGAGATGAACAGGCAGGCTTCCGACCAAATAGATCCTGTGCTGACCAGATAGCCACATTACGTATAATAATAGAGCAAAGTATTGAATGGAAATCCCCACTTTATATCGGATTTGTTGATTATGAGAAGGCTTTTGACAGTATTGATAGGAAAACCCTTTGGAAATTAATGAGGCATTATGGAATCCCACAGAAAATTATTAACCTAATAAAGCAACATATACAGATATGAAATGTAGAGTTCTTCATGAAGGTAAACTAACAGATACTTTCGGAATAGAAACAGGAGTGCGTCAGGGATGTCTTCTATCACCTTGTTGTTCTTACTGACAATAGACTGGATTATGAAGACCACAGTAACTAACACCAGAAATGGAATCCAATGGACTCTGACAGAGCAACTAGATGATCTGGACTTCGCTGATGATATAGCCCTTCTGTCACATACACAAAATCAGATGCAGGATAAGCTTAACACATTGAATCAAAGGTCCCAGCAACTAGGGCTGAACATTCATAAGGGAAAGACAAAGATATTGAGAATTAACCAAGCAAACGACAACTCGATCTCCTTGGGGGAAATCCCACTTCAAGAGGTAGAATCATACACATATTTGGGCAGCAACGTAGACAAAGAGGGTGGAACAGATAGAGATGTTAAAATAAGAATACAGAAGGCAAGGGAGCTTTCATTGCACTGGGAAACATTTGGAAGTCCAAAGAAATCAAATCTAGAACAAAAATTCGGATATTTAACTCTAATGTTAAAGCAGTTCTACTGTATGGGTCAGAAACATGGAGAACAACTAAAACAATAGCGCATAAATTGCAAACATTCATCAACTGGTGTCTGCGCAGAATAGAGGGAATAAGATGGTATGATAGGGTCCACAAATGAGGAACTTATGGAGAGAACAAGACAGATTCCAGTGAACGAACAGGTTAAAAGACGCTGGCGCTGGATAGGACACACTTTGCGAAAACCGAGGGGAATATAACAAGAAGGGTCCTTGCCTGGAACCCGCAGGGACAGCGAAAGAAGGAGAGGCCGAGAAATACATGGAGACGAGATTTGGAGGCAGAGATCAACAATATAAAGAAGAGCTGGAGGGAGCTGCAGGAGATAGCTAGAGATAGGAAGACTTGGCATGAGTTGGTTGAGGGCCTATGCCCCAACCCGGGGTAAAAAGGCAAAGAGAGAAGAGATATATATATATATATAAATATTCATATATGATAGGTGGCAACTCTGCCAATGCCGGTTCCAAGCCCGGATGAAAAGGAGGAGGACTTGTGCGTGAGGCCAGCTACCTCATCACAAGAAATGAAATAGCTACAGAAACTTGTAAGAAAGGACGCCATACCGGTAAACCGACCAGCCAGGTGGTGTGCGGTGCACCTAGTGCATCAATGACGGTTGCTGATGGAAGCCGCTCTGCGGAAGTTAGTAACCCGACTCGTACATTACTTGGCTCAAAACACACACTAAAATTGGATTTTGGAATGTGAGAACGATGGCCACGGCTACAAAATCAGCCCAAATTGCAGAAGAAATGAAGAGATACGAGCTGGACATACTGGGGTTAAGTGAGGTGAGATGGCCTGGAACAGATAGAAGAGTAGTTAGTGGATTAACCTTCATATATTCAGGAAGAGAAGATGGTAAGCATTTTGAAGGAGTGGGTATAATGATGACACCTAGAGTAGCAAAGAGCATGTTAGAATGGGAACCCATCTCGAGTCGGATAATTAGAGCCCGCTTCAGTACCAGGCATGTCAATATGATAATACTGCAGTGTTATGCACCAACAAATGAGGCTGACGATGATAAGAAAGACACATTTTATGAGCAACTACAAGATCAAATTAACAAGACCTAAAAACATGATCTGTTAGTAGTAATGGGGACTTTAATGCCAAGGTTGGAAGTGATAATGTAGGAGTAAAGAGAGCTATAGGAAAACAAGGAATAAAGACAATGAATGAGAATGGAGAAAGACTGGCGGAGTTATGTATGCTGTCAAACTTAGTAATTGGAGGTACCATCTTTGCACATAAGGAAATTCATAAACTTACTTGGCACTCACCAGATGGAGTGACCAGGAATCAGATTGACCATATGTGCATAAATACACAATTTAGAACATCATTGCTGGATGTCCGTGCATACAGAGGGGCAGATGTAGGAAGTGATCATAATTTATGCATAGGTAAATTGAAACTGAAATTGAAAATTCACCATACTAAAAAGAACAACTGCGAATAGACAGTCAAAGACTACAAAATAATGAGGTAAAAGAGGAATATCAGCTCAAACTTAAGAATAGGTTCGAGTTACTCAATGGTGAAAATGAACAGAATATTGAAGACAAATGGACTAAGATAAAGGACACACTATTGGGGGCAGCAAATAGTAGCGCAGGATTAAAGACGAAAGACAGAAAACCCTGGATAAGCGATGACACCTGGAAATGTATTGAAGAAAGAAGAAAGATGAAACTAGCAATATTTAATACTAAGGATGCAACAGATGAAATCCAAGCTAAAGAGGAATATAGACTAAAAGACAAGGAAGTGAAAAGAGCAGCTAGAAGAGATAAAAGAGCATATGTCAATCGACTGGCCGAAGAAGGGGAAAAGGCAGCTAAGACTGGAAACAGTAAAATGTTATACAACACACTAAAACAACTTACTGGAACATTTGTTTCAAAGGGTGGCCCAATCAAGAGCAAAGATGGTAAAGTTCTAACATCAGATACCGAGCAGAAGAAAAGATGGGCAGAACATTTTGAAGAAATATTAAATAGACCTGATCCACCAGTACTACTCAAGTTTGACGAAGAGGCAAGAAACAGCTCCTACCAATTAACGAAGAAATGATAAGTGTAGCTGAGGTCAAGGAGGCAATCAATTCCTTGATAAACAATAAGGCAGCGGGTGATGACAACATTACTGCAGAAATGCTCAAAGCGGCTGATGATACAACTATTAGCCAGGTGCAAGAACTATTTAATAAAGTATGGGATGAAGAAACTGTCCCAGATCAATGGAAGAAGGGAATAATTGTTAAGATCCCCAAAAGGTGATCTCAAAGATTGCAACAACTGGAGAGGGATCACCCTATTATCAGTAATGACCAAGACTTTCTGCAAAATCATTCTTAATAGAATCAAAGGAGCAGTGGACACAACCCTGAGAGAAGAACAAGCTGGTTTTAGACCTGGGAGAAGCTGCTTAGACCAAATAATTAGCCTACGACTCATTTTGGAGGAACATATTGAGAAGCAACAACCACTCATACTAAATTTCATCGATTTTAAAAAAGCCTTTGATAGTCTACACAGAATCTCTCTGTGGAATATTCTGAGATGCTATGGAATACCAGACAAAATAATAAACATTATAAAGAGCCTCTATGATGGTTCACAGTGTGCAGTTCGCACTGATGGTGGACACAGCGACTGGTTTATGGTTGAAACCGGAGTAAAGCAAGGCTGTATTCTATCTCCGCTATTGTTTGGAGTGGTCATTGACTGGGTGATGCGAAAATGTTGCAGGGGCGAAACTGGCATTGATTGGGTAGAAAATAATCAACTAGAAGATTTGGATTTTGCAGATGATATTGCCTTGTTAAGTAGAAACAACCAAGATATGCAAAGAAAAACAGACAACTTGTCATCTATAGCATCAAAAGTTGGACTGCAGATAAGCTATGAAAAACAAATATAATAAAGACACCTATGGCAAGTAATGCAGATATCACACTGGAATCTAAACTGATAAAAATAACAGAGCAGTTCACCTATTTGGGTAGCAATTTTGATTGCACAGGAAATGTTAGAAAAGAAATTATGATACGAATTGGCAAAGCAACATCAGCTTTTAAAAGTCTAAATAAAATATGGAACTGCAAGTTATATAGTATTAAAACTAAATTACGAATTTTCAATTCAAATGTATCAATCTTAACATATGCCAGCGAGAGTTGGAAAATGACTAAAGATATAGAAAGCAAGTTGAATGCATCTGAAAATAGATGTCTGCGAAAAATAATGAATATAAAATGGAACGAATTCAGGAGAAGTGATGAAATCAGAGTCATGTCTGGTCAACCACTAGTGACAACTGTTATAAGAAAGAGAAGATGGAGATATGTTGGGCACACCTTGAGGAGAAATGATCAAAGAATATCAAAGCAGGCATTGAAGTGGGATGCAAAGGGTTCAAGAAAGAGAGGTCGACCTAAGGAGACCCTGAAGCGAACTTTGCTGAGAGAGGCAGAAATATCGGTCTCAGTTCCATGGAGGAGATTGAGCGAGTTGCCCAGGATAGAGCGGTATAGAGAAATTACTTGCAGGCCCTATGTAACGTATAACGTTACGAGAGGAATTATTATTATGATAGGTGGCACAAATGTGTTCCTTTCTCTCGTTTTCTTCTCTCTCCCCTCTCTGTGTGCGTGTATGCGTGCGTGCGTGTGTGTGTGTGTGTTCACAAATAAGTAGAAAGCACAAAACAGTAGAAAGCACAAAACTTACTGCAGTTTTTCTCATCAGTGCCATCTTTACAATCGTCGTCTCCGTCACAGACCCACCTCCAGGGTACACAGACACACTTCTGGCCACACAGGAAGTAATGACTGGGACAACTGCTGCAAGTCTTGCTAGCCTTGCAAACTGTAGACATACACAAACAGATTAAAATGACCACTGGTTACTCACACCACATAAGAATTACAATGCAGGAAATGCACACACAAATCGGCACCAAGTATTAAACTTGAATATACCGTGTACAATATACTAGAGATGTGCGTCTCAGTTACTTTCCATTAGAAGCGATATGTCGTTACATTTTCATCAAATACTAGTTACTTAGTACCAGTTACTTTGTACCAGTCATTTAGTTTTAAGGTTTTAAGGCTGAAGAATTGACTTCATTGCACCGGGTTTTACCCCATATGGCTCGGCCCCTCTCTCTCAGAAATGCCACGCCCCTACCAAGAGTATTGCACAAAGCACGAACACCGTAGCTCCAGCAACAATCCTAGGGTCTCTGGAAAAACTGCACTCGTGAACAGAACGGCGCGGTCCGGATTCGAACCCACGACCTTCGACTCACAAGGCAAAGGGCGTAACCACTTAGCCACAGAGATTCCTAGGATTTAGTATTTATCGTTATAGACCAGTCATTTAGTATTGCTATTTAGTACTTGTCCGACGGATTAGCATATGCGAAAGAGTTCTCCTATCGAGTCGGACACAAGAGGGTTATAGGTTCAATTTTACACTTGACGTTCCACACGTGAGGAAATGAAGTAGCCCTGCTATCTCATGCATACTAGGGACTTGAGATGGAAAATGACAAGCACTTCATATCATATTACTGAGACTACGAGCAGTCTCAGTATGAAAATCATGGCGGTTACTAAAGCGATGGTTTGGCTGGAATCACAACTTTTATCCATGCATGTTTTCTCATTGACTCAATGAGTATGCTCAGGAAGATTGAAACAGGATGGGCTAGGAGACATTGGATAGAATCGCTGGGGAGGTCTAAGCTGACAAAGATCAGTTTTATTTTGTGCCAGGGCATGCAGGTGTAAGTGGGAATGAACGTGCGGATAGACTTGCAGGTATGGCTGCTGTACAAAGCGGCGAGCAATGGACCAGGCTGATATTATAAATTCCCTAAGGAAAAGAGGCGTCTACATGATTCATGTAATAGGATGAATCTACAACACTAACCAGACTGCAAGAGCTCCAGTTAAGTGTGGTATAGCTAGACAAGAACGCTATCCTGGTAACCACAGAAGAATAGTAAACCAACAAAGAACCGGTGTCGTTAGTCGCCACACGCTGAGGGAAATACTGAGGGGAGACTAATTGGTTCGACGTGCAAAGATGATGGTCCAACGACTAAACTAAACTAAACTTAGTATTGCTGGCTATTCTGTCTACTATCTAAACTGATATATTAATAAGTTAAAATGATGATTATCAAGTGTCATATTTACTCTGCATTTCTGTGTGGTTTAAAAACAATGACCAAGCATTTGAAAGATACAATTAATACTTTTGAGATGCGGATATACAGTTGTATTGGTCATATTTCATAGAAAGAAAAACATACAAATACAGAAGTTCAAGAAAAGTTAGGAATGAAGAAAGAATTACTACTGGAAATACATACAATAAATAAGTATACACAAGAAATCAAAAGAATACTGGCTATCCATGAGAAGTCATTGGTTAGAAAATATGAAGAACAACTGACATAACAAAGGCAAGCTAAGAAAAGAAAGATTAATAAGAACATGACATTTTCTCCCTGACAACATATAAATACGAACCATGGACCCTTACCACACATTCAAGAAGAACATCCAATATTTTATGAAACAAAGTGGTACGAAGAAATTCTAAGAACGCACTGGGTAGATGAAAAAAAAACTAAAGACATCTTACAAGACCTGACATTGAATATCGATGAAAATTTGCTTTATCGCGGATTACACTCAATGTTAAATTGCATATAGTATACATCTGGTAATGTTTCCGTTCATGTTCACTTTCCAACATTATATTTTATGTTTACTAAGTCAAAATGCAATAAAAATCTCATACAATATTAACAAACGTGTGAAAACCCATAGAAAAAAATTCAGTCGAAATTGCAAAAGATCATATATTATTTTAGCTATCAATGTGCGAATAGTCCTCATCATCAAGGTACGTATCCTTTATAGGACGTTACTCTCTCTGCAGCACATCTGAAATTCACTCTGTCTCTAGCCAGTTTACCCACTTCGTCGATGGTCATATTCATGGTTTATTTAATATTTTGTAGCGAATAGTACATAACCGTTACTCCAATGTAGTAACTGTATCTTATTGTAACACGCAATCTCCGAATATGTATAATGGCTACGAAATTACAGAATAAATTAACTGATACATGTTAATGTGTACCAAATAAAAATATATAACTTCCACTGGATCGTTTCATCGACAGAAAAGTAAATGTAATTGCGACAGTAAAAGATATTTGCATGGTTTAGTGCTGCAATAAAAATAATCGAATATAACTGAAGTATATATATGGTCTTTTTCGTCTTTACAGACGGTCAATTGGCAAGTGTTTTACTGTGACAACTTCTGAGTTTTCGCTTTTCTCTCTTGTCTTTCAGCTCATATATAAGTCTCTTTTCAAAAGATTCTGCACCCTTTCGTCGGGTCTAGGTTGACAAGTCCGGGACACATGGTCCTTACGTTCCATGTGCCAAATCTAAGAGGTTTATTTGTTCTGTTTCTATGTAACTGTTGTTTTCCCGAGTTGTGCCTGAGCCGGAAACAAAACTGAAGTGTCGTCTCTCTTGTGCCTAGCCTGGGCAGCTGATATGGAGAATGTGCCTTGCCCATTTTGCACAAACCCCTCTCTACCCTACTGTTTCATCCAAAGGAAAGACAAAGTCTATACGTTTGGAATCAAGCAGGGTTTTGCAGGAGATGCCAGAAGATGGCAAGGAATACACACTTAACCATCAACTGCCTTAGGGTCCCTACCTCCGGATTTTTGGTCAAGGTTTACTCCTCTAGCCTTCTGCAGTACAGTGCTGACCCACAAGGCAGTGGGAATTTTGATCAGGTTTACTTCCTAGCCTTTAGCTCGCCTGAGCCCTCTCCACAAGGCAGTGGGTGTAGCAATTACAAATAGTACATACTGGGTAAATAACGCAGTACAACCATAGGCGATAGTGACTTATTACACATCTCTATTGATAAGATCTTTCATCCCTTTCTTATATGACTTTAACTAGTTCAAAACAGATAGTACTTGCGTATATCTAGCACTGAATATATAACTGAAGTAACTGACACTAATAGTAACATATCTACTAACTGAAACAAATCGAAGAATTGGTTCGGGGCGAGTAACGGTATTCGACGACTAACTGAAAAGTGGCGTTTCAGTTACTTTCGCGGCCATCTAAATAAGAGAAGGCCGTGCTTCTGCTCTTCTTACTTTTATCGTCACACTGTTACCGGGTTGTTGCCCCAGTGTCGTGATTTTCTGCTTTTGTCTTGCGCTGCCCTAGTGGCTTGGGTGATAGTTATGTGTGCTTTTTTTACAAAAAAATGTTTCTACTATGACATCTATCTATCTTTTCGTGGTCCTTCTCACCTTCTTTCCTGATGTTCCGTTGTATGAAAATATGTATACAGTGGAGGTTGATTGCATTTCAGTTATACAAATTTGGCTACAAATTGGTTTATTATATACACTGTTTTGAACTTTTCATAGGTCTGTACATTTTGCTTCCGTATAAGTATTTGTGCATACTTTTTTTTGGCCAAATCTACATAATTTTTGTGTATATCTGACTATTCGTGAGCATCATACAATATATTAATGTAGCTGTTATTCTGAAACTGAAATTTGATTATCGTTTAAGAAGACATAACTGATGACATAGGTCCCATCAACTTGAGTCTTTATTCATTTGTTAACATGACCGTTTCTGAAATTACATCTACGTGTTCCTTATTTAATTTCAAATTAATGTAGTTCCTGGTTAATTTACTGTCGCTGACTCACTGTCAGTTGTCATTGCTAGTTAAAGGACATGTTACCGTTATTTTTGCAAGACAGTGTATATATTTTCTTTTAAGTTTAAAAATAAATGCTCAAATAAACAAGCTGATTTTATTCGCTCATAAATATAATTAAAATTAAGATTATCAGTTAAGTTTGAAAGTATGCAAGACGACAGATCTACAGAGTAAAAAAAAAAGTGAAGGTACCATTGGTATGCTTTCTGTGAAGAAATGCTAACATAGATATAATTATATCTGTATTATCTACGTGTCCCGTTTGACACAAGGTTTCCACATACAATTTCCATTGTTGCCTTTCTGTTGCATTTCTAGTAATTGTTTTCCATTTCAAGCCACACTCTTTCAATTCTCTTTCCACTCTTCGTCTCCTTTAGAACCTTTAATTCTTCTCCACGTTTCCCTTGGACGCCCCCTCCTCCCCATCCACTGTTCATTGGAGAACTTCCTAGTGAATTGCACGTCTATTGACACATAACCAGCCAAAATGAAAATCTTCTAAGCCTAAAGCACAACAGTGAACATTACCAAGTTTTTCAATAAATCGAAAGAGTGATGTCTGGAAGACTAAATTGTTTAAATTGAAGATATTATTGACGGCTTTCATGGCAGAACATAATATTCTGTTTTGAGAAACTGATTATTAAATTTAACGTTTCAAACCGATGTTTCCAGATAGTAGTACAACTGTTTACAAAAATGTAACTGGAGCGCACCAAAGCTATGTATGTGATGCACTACGGTAATGTATGACATTATTTATGTTGAATTATACACGTTTGCAGAAATCAGAAGTTAATGTAGTTGTTGATGAGAGTAATGATGTCTACGAATTAGATGTTGGCAGCTGTTGTGCAGTTGTATAACACGAAGACATACCAACGCAATAGAGAAGAACAGGTTGTCATTTTCCGGCTAAGAACAAGTAACAATAGGCTGACCTACCATCTGTTTAACAAGTACAAAATAAGCTCTTCTGACATATGCACATGTGGCACCAGTAAGATACCAGAGGCACACATACTGCAAGAATGCCCAACATATACTGAACAGAGAGAAAACATATGGCCAATTCCGATATCAAGCCAAGACAAACTGAATGGAGATGTACATGAACTCTGGTTGACCACTAACTACTTTAAAAGTATATAAATCGATATCAGTCCAAGACGAGCTGAATGGAGATGTACATGAACTCTGGTTGACCACTAACTACTTTAAAAGTATATAAATCGATATCAGTCCAAGACGAGCTGAATGGAGATGTACATGAACTCTGGTTGACCACTAACTACTTTAAAAGTATATAAGTCGATATCAGTCCAAGACGAGCTGAATGGAGATGTACATGGACTCCGGTTGACCACTAACTACTTTAAAAGTATATAAATCGATATCAGACCAGTTGAATGGAGCTGAATGGAGATGTACATGAACTCTGGTTGACCACTAACTACTTTAAAAGTATATAAATCGATATCAGTCCAAGACGAGCTGAATGGAGATGTACATGAACTCTGGTTGACCACTAACTACTTTAAAAGTATATAAATCGATATCAGTCCAAGACAAGCTGAATGGAGATGTACATGAACTCTGGTTGACCACTAACTACTTTAAAAGTATATAAATCGATATCAGTCCAAGACAAACTGAATGGAGATGTACATGAACTCTGGTTGGCCACTAACTACTTTAAAAGTATATAAATCGATATCAGTCCAAGACAAGCTGAATGGAGATGTACATGAACTCTGGTTGACCACTAACTACTTTAAAAGTATATAAATCGATATCAGTCCAAGACAAACTGAATGGAGATGTACATGAACTCTGGTTGACCACTAACTACTTTAAAAGTATATAAATCGATATCAGTCCAAGACAAGCTGAATGGAGATGTACATGAACTCTGGTTGACCACTAACTACTTTAAAAGTATATAAATCGATATCAGTCCAAGACAAGCTGAATGGAGATGTACATGAACTCTGGTTGACCACTAACTACTTTAAAAGTATATAAATCGATATCAGTCCAAGACAAACTGAATGGAGATGTACATGAACTCTGGTTGACCACTAACTACTTTAAAAGTATATAAATCGATGTCTGAAAACGTTGAAAGAAGAAGAAGTAGAAGACTAGTATACCTCATTGAAAGGGAAAATGGAACTAGTCGTTGCTTGTTTATCTTATCTTCTTATCTTATCTTAACCACATTTGCCGTGAAGCGCCGTGGGGAGAGTTAGTTTTCTATCTTGTGCCAGGTGTGTTGCGCTTGACGTTGTCAGTCCATGCTTTCGCAGGAACTCTGAGATGTTATCTATCCATCGTGTTCTTGGCCTGCCTCGTGCTTGCGCCCTGAGTGTCGATTATTGTAGGCACGTGATGGTAATAAATGTGGTTCCATTCTCATTAGATGGCCGAACCACTTGATTCTTTGCTTCTCGCTGTACTGTATGCATGGTATAGTACCAACGATGCTTCTGATATTCTCGTTTCTCACTCTATCTCTCCTTGTAGCGTTGACAGCTTTTCGTAGACATCTCATTTCACATGTTGTAATCTTTCTTTCTTGTGTCTTAGTCTGGGGCCATGTTTAGCACTGATAGCAGAGAGTTGGAATAAATATGCAGTTTATCAGTTGTCGTTTGACTGTCATGTTAATGCTTGTTATAGTTGAGAAACTGTTGAAGACGCACGCAGTTCTGCATAGTACATTAATTTTACAGCAGATCACTATGCCGTAATGACAGAAACTGCAAGTTTAACTGCCAGTCACAGCTGAAGAGATTCGACATACGTTTGTTCTCGGTTGTGTTTTTCAATCATTTACACTTTGTGTAAGCACTGCAAAGAGCGTCCCGCCATTTGGCTTGAAATGTTCGTTAAAAATATTTTTATTTATTGTGCAGTAGTAAAATAATCTCCAGTTCCAGTTAGTACAAGATAATGTGCAGACACAGAAACATAAACTCTTGAAGTTATATGAATCTGGTGTTAAGTAAACATACGCATATTACTGTTAATATGTCTCGTTTTTTCAGAGTTAGTACCTATTATTGGGGCACTAATAAAATCAGGTTTACATAATTGGGAATGTTTATCAATAGAAATGAAATAAAATGGAAGCATTAAATGCAAATTGATAGCACACAGTTAATTCGTTTTTTTACCTCTGAAGTCGGAAGTCTGTTTGTATAGCGAGGGACAACATTAAAACGGTAAGTAGACTTTCACGCAAAATCAGTCAAAGCGCCATACCAGGCGCCCTGATTACGCCTGAATTCATAGAGGATGCGAAAGCGGAAGAAGTTAATTCCTGCTAACATTGGTATAATGTGGACAGGAAGAGATCATGGCGCCAATGCTAAAAAACTACTAAACAAATAAAAGATTAGGAACATTAGAATAGTACTTTCCCCACGTCATTACTGACAGACTATCAACTGTTCTACAACGATATATGTCCACTCTTTGCGTTGCAAACTCATATTCTTTTTTCATCGATCTGTTTCTTTCCCCCTCCACGGTTCCTTGGCACATAGTTTTCGCATGATTGAAATATCTTGTTACGTATCAACACAAATGCATTTTGTTTATTTTTTTATTCACGGAGACAAAAGTTCATATGATCTATACATTTCTCAACTGTAAGTCAATACTAGATGTGTGTGTGTGTGTCTAAAGTAGGAGTTGGCAGTCACAGAACCAGGCACGCAAGACAATTGCCTGCAAGGTATATTGAACACTATTATTACCCGTTAGCAAATAAATCTTACTTTCTTTCTTTCTCGAATCCTGTATGCCTCACAGCGTCAGGTTAGGAAGAGATTTCTAAAACGGGCCTAGTATGCGCTTCGTAGATAGTCTCTTTCGTCGCCTCTGTTATCTCTGAGGTCCATCTTTTGCGTGGGCGGCCTTTTGCTTTGTACCCATTGTATCGGAGCAGCATTGCTCTTTGGGTGCACTGTCTGATGGTAATCTGCTTACGTGACCGAACCATTTAATTTGTTGTTTCTTGATGAAGTCTAGTACTGATGTTGTACCCACTTTTTCCTGATGTCTTCATTTCTCAACCGGTCTCTTCTTGTTACACCCAGCATTCTGCGTAGACACTTCATCTCTGTTGTGACTAGTTTTCTTCTATCGTTTGTTGTCAGCGTCCAGGTTTGGCAATGTGCATAATATTTGTGTAATTTATTCGGTAGCTGGTCCATGTGGTGTCGGTGCTTGTAAGGGAAGCAAAGAATAGTACCACTGCGACCTACAATGCATGTCGTAAGAGGTGACTGATGTAGGCCTAGGGATGCTACCTTAGTAAATAAAAAGCAGCGCAGTTATAGGATGTGCTGGCCTACTTATAGGCGCATTACTGGCACAACGTACAATCGCTCTTAGGCTCAGATCACATACAAATCACACAGAGTGGTTGACAAGTGGTCGATATGGAGCGTTCGAAGAAGAAGACTCGGTAACTACTACATGTTGTAGTCTGTTGGAATATTCTATTCCGTGTTAGATTTTCCACGATCTTAAGATCTGATAATTGTTAAGTTTACAACAAATTATCTGATAATTGAATGATATATACTTTTATACTATATACTACATGTATATCAGATAAGAATGATCTGATAATTGTTAAGTTTATAACACAACGGAGGATTTCTTAGATGTTCAAATACAAAGTTGAAGCACTGTAACCGTAATAAAGATTTGAAAGTAAGACCGATTGTGTATCAATTATGGTACATAGATGAATACCAATTGTATTTTTTTCAGATCCAGAAGCACTTGTGCTTTCAGCTCTTCGGCTCGGTGACATAGACATCGTAACCCTTCGGTTAGGTGCCACGAACACCGTAAATCTGTAGAACCTGTGGCTTTTCTGCCAGCCCGCGGAATTGAACCGCACTCACAGGGGACTTGTCACCCGTCGTCCAAAAGCTACGAACACGCTGGGCAGGCGGGCAATCCCAATTATATAAAGACTGGATGGAGTTTGTATTGCTAAGAAACATATATAAACCTTACACTTATAGATTCTGGTAAATAATTACAAAACATTGCGATATGTTAATAATGTCAATGTAGGGTAGTCCCTTCTGTCAACAGATTTCTCTCGAAATACAAATTCAGCACAATTTACCAACGTACATTCGATCTACTACCGGCGTGTGCTTGTATAATTCGTTTGCCATTGCTTGTTTGGAATAGCTTTTCTCTTCTCACTGTCCCATGTTTGACACTCTTTCTCATGAGTGTGGTATTTACCAAAGATTTGTCCAAATAAACAATATCGTATTCTTGCATTCTCATTTCACGAATCTGTATCAGGTGTTTACTTCTTGGTACCAGTAGGGTGTTGCTTTTCCCAAACGATATGTTTGAATCCTACAATTTGTCTACACATGAAACCAACTTGCCTTAATATTATTCAGAACGCTGTTTGTTTTGTGAAATACCAATATAGTATTCTGATTATAGTCGAAGCTTGAGTTTTTGTAGAGTAATAATTTTATTTTACTTCAATATTTTCAAAACTTGGATGTTTTCTAACATCGTTTTCAAATGCATCAATTTTCTCACACCATAATTTACAGTTCCATTATTATTTACCAGTTCTGCGTGCTGTATTACCTGCAGGAATAAACTTCTACTACCGATGCATGGATACTTCTGCGCTTTCTTATCATGCTATTGTATGTTATAGTATCCGGTGAAGAGGAGAAGAGGAAGACCACGGAGAAGATGAAGACCACGGAGGAGAAGATGAAGACCACGGAGGAGAAGAGGAAGACCACGGAGAAGAGAGAAGACCACGGAGAAGAAGAGGAAGAATACGGAGAAATAGATTCAGGATGTCAGTGATTATTTGAGCATGACAGCTACAGAATCGAGACATCTGACATATAAGAGATATACATTCAGAAGGACTGTTAGGGGCTGGCAAGTTCTACTAGAACAAGCTATTTAATGAATGAATTTCATGCAGGCTTACATTCAAGTCAAGAGTAGCATGTCCCTTGCGGAACGTCGCATTTATCACAGCCCTCCTGAAACGCTTCCTGTCTCTTGCAGGTCTCCTGTCTCTTGCAGGTTCTCCGCCTCTTCCAGCATCATGTTCAAGGTTTCTTTGATGTCTTGCTGCCATCATTTCGTAAGGTCATGGGTACCACTAGTCCATATGCCTGGTTTCTATGAATACATTAAAACTGTTTGCTTTTCAATAAAGCTGGACAACTGTGCATCAATTTGTGAACGGACTATAGTAGACTATATACTCAAGTCCATTGGTCAGAAAATAGTAAGTAAAGTGATTGATAAAATGACGACTAAACGAAATTATCTCGTCAAATTGTGTCAGCTAAACAATGTTCGGAACCAACTCAGATATGAACGATAGTGTGACGTTTTGATAATTTGAGACGAGTTTTTCATCAAATGGTCAGCAAGCTCTGAGAACACAGGTATAATGAAATGAATATGTCGTGGTCAGCAAGTCTCTAAACACAGGTTAATGAATGACATTCTGTGTCAGCAAGTCTCTGAGAACACAGGTATAATGAAATGAACTATGTCTATGGTCAGCAAGTCTCTGAGAACACAGGTATAATGAAATGAACTATGTCTGTGGTCAGCAAGTCTCTGAGAACACAGGTATAATGAAATGAACTATGTCTGTGGTCAGCAAGTCTCTGAGAACACAGGTATAATGAAATGAACTATGTCTGTGGTCAGCAAGTCTCTGAGAACACAGGTATAATAATGAACTATTCTGTGGTCAGCAAGTCTCTAGAACACAGGTATAATGAATGAACTATGTCTTGGTCAGCAAGTCTCTGAGAACACAGGTATAATGAAATGAACTATGTCTGTGGTCAGACTCTGAGAACACAGTATAATGAAATGAACTATGTCTGTGGTCAGCAAGTCTCTGAGAACACAGGTATAATGAAATGAACTATGTCTGTGGTCAGCAAGTCTCTGAGAACACAGGTATAATGAAATGAACTATGTCTGTGGTCAGCAAGTCTCTGAGAACACAGGTATAATGAAATGAACTATGTCTGTGGTCAGCAAGTCTCTGAGAACACAGGTATAATGAAATGAACTATGTCTGTGGTCAGCAAGTCTCTGAGAACACAGGTATAATGAAATGAACTATATCTGTGGTCAGCAAGTCTCTGAGAACACAGGTATAATGAAATGAACTATGTCTATGGTCAGCAAGTCTCTGAGAACACAGGTATAATGAAATGAACTATGTCTGTGGTCAGCAAGTCTCTGAGAACACAGGTATAATGAAATGAACTATGTCTGTGGTCAGCAAGTCTCTGAGAACACAGGTATAATGAAATGAACTATGTCTGTGGTCAGCAAGTCTCTGAGAACACAGGTATAATGAAATGAACTATGTCTGTGGTCAGCAAGTATCTGAGAACACAGGTATAATGAAATGAACTATGTCTGTGGTCAGCAAGTCTCTGAGAACACAGGTATAATAAAATGAACTATGTCTGTGGTCAGCAAGTCTCTGAGAACACAGGTATAATGAAATGAACTATGTCTGTGGTCAGCAAGTCTCTGAGAACACAGGTATAATGAAATGAACTATGTCTGTGGTCAGCAAGTCTCTGAGAACACAGGTATAATGAAATGAACTATGTCTGTGGTCAGCAAGTCTCCGAGAACACAGGTATAATGAAATGAACTATGTCTGTGGTCAGCAAGTCTCTGAGAACACAGGTATAATGAAATGAACTATGTCTGTGGTCAGCAAGTCTCTGAGAACACAGGTATAATGAAATGAACTATGTCTGTGGTCAGCAAGTCTCTGAGAACACAGGTATAATGAAATGAACTATGTCTGTGGTCAGCAAGTCTCTGAGAACACAGGTATAATGAAATGAACTATGTCTGTGGTCAGCAAGTCTCTGAGAACACAGGTATAATGAAATGAACTATGTCTGTGGTATTGATATGCATAAAGAAACGCTAGAGTGGAAGTAGGAAGTAGAGTGTAGATATCTAATTAAAAGGAAAATGTTTCAAGCTGCGATAGTCTTGTGTGTTTAGTTTACTCAGTAATTTAAAAAAAGTTTATATTCCTAAAAATTACAGCAACATGAATTAACAATTCGAAATTTGAAGGTGCATATCACTAGATGGGGAGCGAAAATACATAGCCTTGTACACTGAGAAAAAATATATTTTGAAGGTCAGCAGATGTTTTTCAATGCAAATAAATGTTTAGGGAATGCTGTTCATGTGAGCTATCTCATTAATGAAATTTTTTTTCAAGAGTTCGAAACGATTTTCTGATTATTATTTTTTAGTGTTTGGATGAAGCTGTTACATTTGATATATCTCTACGTCGAATTAGATGATTAACTGATTGATTGATTGAACCATTACCACTGCACTTCCATGTGAATAACCATGTGTGCTCCGATCTCCTTCTTACACACAGAAAGATGTCAGCGGCAGTGCACAAACTTCACAGTATCGATGAGGCTCCCTGACGTCATTTTAATGATAGTGAAATTGTTTGAAGACATTTTATTTTAAATATGTTTTTTTATATATTAATTTAGCCCGGCAGCGGTTTTCCAGTCTGCTCTTATCGATTTTCAATGGTTTTTTATGTGCCCAACTTGAACAATGGGACCTATGTTTTATCGCCCGTCTCCGATACATTTAGGAGTTAGATTTCACTTACACTGAGATCAGGTGTCTCTGGAAAAATATCCGGATCTCTCCACTCGGGAAGAACCGAGTGCCTTTGGAACGACAAGCGAACACATTACCTCCACGTCAGAGAGAGCACGCCCCATACCCTCATCGAATGAAATGATTCAACACATATGCTAGACACAGCGCAGTAAGCTATTTTTATATTGACAAATTCTTGAACATCACGTGGAGTACATGTTAGCGGTGCATCTACTAGAGGAAACAGTTGCAGGTTCAAAGAACATTTTCAAAGAGCTGAAGCTAGCTTTGAGGATTTCGGTTGAAGTTGGGAAAAACGCTGTTGTGACAACAAACCAAATACCAGCTATGATCGGGGGAATGAAGATCCGGAGCTCATAATTAAATCCAACTTGTCAGATTTATGCACAGTAATCGTTTGATGTAAAAAGAAATTGGTTATTGGTTGTCGATTTCGAAGACAGATGTCGAAGGGTATAGATACTGATGGTTCATGTGGCCCCCTTATTTAACACACAACCCTCTCTGCCCCTCAAGCATCCAGCTCCCAAAAAAAGTCATGATTAATATTTGATTAAATATCATTGTAACATGCACATGTTTTACATGTGTTTATATACATCAATATATCATTAAAAAACATATTGAACGTGTTAAAAAACAAGTACTGAGAGCGTACAAGTTATTGATAAAGCTCACTTAATAGTTAAATCAAGACATATTACAACAGATTCCGGAATAAAGGTGTACAAGAAATTCAAGTTCGGATAGACGCGAGGTTTATCACTGTGATCAAACACAGCAAACAACTTCTCACATATTGTAATCATGTCTTACATTTACAGTCTTGAGGAACCAACAATGATCATTTCACACATCAACAGGAACTAAACTCTACGGTACAATGGGCATGAGTCTTCTGTCAGCCGTCAAAACCTTCTAATCTGACAATCACGGACAGCAAGAAGGATGAAGAAGAAGAACAGTCTCGCTTGCACAGTATGTAGATCAGACAAGGATAATATAACAGACTTGCATCTTGTTTATGTCCGTCCGCTGCTTTACAATTTTAACGGTGCACTCATTAGTGACAATATGTTCCAAGAACAAATGCAGATTTCTTGGACAGTGTACAGTACAATAATAATAATTCCTCTCGTACCGTTATACGTTACATAGGGCCTGCAAGTAATTTCTCCATACTGCTCTATCCTGGGCAACTCGCTCAATCTCCTCCATGGAACTGAGATCGATATTTCATGCCTCTCTCAGCAAAGTTCGTTTCAGGGTCTCCTTAGGTTGACCTCTCTTTCTTGAACCCTTTGCATCCCACTTAAATGCCTGCTATGATATTCGTTGATCATTTCTCCTCAAGGTGTGCTCAACATATCTCCATCTTCTGTTTCTTATAACAGTTGTCACTAGTGGTTGACCAGACATATCTCTGATTTCATAACTTCTTCTGAATTCGTTCCATTTATATTCATTATTTTTCGCAGACATCTATTTTCAAATGCATTCAACTTGCTTTCTATATCTTTAGTCATTTTCCAACTCTCGCTAGCATATGTTAGGATTGATACAGTACAATGCACACCGTTAAATTAGTGAAGCAATGAGGTATACACTAATTGTTGCATGTCAAATACATGGCCAAGTACTAAAACAAAGTGCTTCTCCATTATACATAGTTTTACTGCAGTCCCCATCAATATTCATGTAAAATACACATAAATGTGAAAACACTTGATATGTGAAAAGATATGGTTACAATGAAAGTTTAGGAAATGAATACAAGAATTAACACAGACTATACCAATAAACATCTGTTAGAAAACTGACCAAATAAACAAGATAAAGCAAAGAATAAAATAAGTTAGTCCTCCACAATATATTATCGAGATGAAATACAGACAGTATATTCCAGATAAAAGATAAGTAGTTGAGAGTGTAACAAGGAGTTGACCAACATACACATGTTATAATGTCAGAAATTGATACACAAACTAACAGAAAGGCAACTACAAGTTCTGACCCAGTAGTAAGTCTTATGTGAAAGCCGCAGTAACATAGTTAGTGAACTTGCTTCTTATGCGTGTGGTCCGGGTTCAATCCCAAAGTGGGCGTGGGATATTTGTTCGACCGTAACGGTTCCCATGTCGACCTAGCTTCAACTGGGTACCAGAAGAAGCAATGGAAAGTAAAAATACAGGACTAAGACCGTATTCCCCAATATATCAATATATCTTGAGGTACGATAAAGGGTTGATTAAGTAAGTCTAAGGTGAGCACCACACAGAACTGTTGAAGTTCACACAGAAGAATGTATTGTATGTCTATAAAATGAGTCTGTTTGAACGTTACCACAAAATCAAGATACGTAATATACACTCAGTATTCAGAGAAATTCTGACGCAGAGGCAGACCAAGAAGAAGATGCTACAAGATATTAAAGAAACCATGAACATGACCATCGACGAAGTGGGTGAACTGGCTAGAGACAGAGTGAATTTCAGATGCGCTGCAAAGAGAGCAACGTCCTATAAAGGATACGCACCTTGATGATTCATAGAAAAACTAACTCATTAGTTGTTTGATTATTGTGAATGGATGAGTTTTAAATATGAAGCCAAAATAACAGCACATGGACCACGTTGCATTGTACCACATGAACACTGTATTTGAAGACTTCATATCAAAGGTGCACAAATGGATATCTTTACAGAATCAATGTCCGACCTTCAAGCTCTAGAATATGGTGGTCATTGCATGCTTGAACGTTCCCAAATAGCTCTAGATAACAAATAGGATCACAAGAAGTAGAAATAATTATGCACTGGATCTGTGAGCGCTTAAATAGACTTGTAAATGGCAGGGCAGAAAAAATTAGCACAGGAAAGATCCCGACAAGAGTAATCATATAAATTTGTTTGTTATGTAGGGGATTAAAGCCTCGCAGAGGCACGTCTTTTCAACCAAAGGACGAACCTTTCTTGGTTATATGAGAGCGTGTAGGCCAACAAACATGAAAAATAAGAATCAACTACTTTCGGAGAATCCAAGTTAATAAAAGATAAAAATCAGATAAAACTGAGGTTTATAAACCTTTTATATGCCAGGGGCGGGAACTGAAACATTTGAGGAGACAAAGGGTTCGATACTCTCACATATTGAAATCTTTTATAAATGACTTCATCTGCATTCACACTTTAATATAATGTAGAAAAATAAGAAAGAGGCAGTCATCATTTTTCGTACATGTGATGAGGAGACAAAAAATAACTACATGTGAAATGCGTTGCCTGCGAAAAGTTACCAACAACACAAGAAAATACAGAATCACTAACAATAGCATAAGAAAGAAAGTTGTCACAAAACCGTGCTTGAATTACATTGAGAAACAAAGAATGAAGTGATTTTGCCACTTAATAAGAATGCATCCAAACTCCACAGTATACAGAGTCTTCTACAACAGAACATCGGGAAAGAAGGCAAGAGGAAGACCACGGAAAAGATGGTTAGATGTCGTAGCAGAATCCTGTGAAAGAGCAAAGATAACAATCACACAAGCCACCAGAACAGCGCAAGACAAAAACAGAAAACCACGACACTGGGCAACAACCCGGTAGCAGTGTGACGACAAAAGAAAAGAAAGAAGAAGAAGATGAGGAGAGGAGGTTTAGAACACACTGTAATAACTGGTAACATCGAGGGTAGACGAGACAGAGAGAAAATTTTGGATAGCCTGACTTCATGGCATAGTAGAGCGTCAACATCTAAATTGATAGCAAACACCAACGATAGAGATTTGTGGAGATCCATGATCACCTACGCCAGCCGGCACGGTACCTGATGATGATGATGATGAGAAATCATATCACTGAGAGGAAACAGCAGACACGACTAAGAAATACACACAGAGAGAGAGAGAGAGAGAGAGAGAGAGGGTGGAGAGAAAGAGAAATAAACAATGAATTATAAATGAGTAGCGTACATATTTTATGAGAAGATTATGCTTGAACTTTCCGCTCAAGCTTGTCCAAATACGGCGGTGTTTGGCTAACGGCAACGCGCAATGTGTTATCTAGATTAACACAAGATTATCACAATACAAAATAAAGAAATAATCCATAGTACATCTTTCCTGATCAGTACCACATTCTTTGTTCACTTTTTGTTTCTTGCTTGACATTATTATTGCGTAACTTGTGTCAAATGATTACTCATTCTCATCGCCTTTCTTATGAACATGCACCTCCATGAATGCTAAGACAAGCTCAGTGGATTTATGTTTAACTGCTTGTGGACCAGGAGCCACACTATTTAACTCTATAATGGCTTTTAACCTGGTCCACTAAGAGTTAAGATACGTTCAGTAGATGTGCAAGTATGTGTAAGATACGTTCAGTAGATATGCATGTATGTGTAAGATACGTTCAGTAGATGTGCATGTATGTGTAAGATACGTTCAGTAGATATGCATGTATGTGTAAGATACGTTCAGTAAATGTGCATGTATGTGTAAGATACGTTCAGTAGATATGCAAGTATGTGTAAGATACGTTCAGTAGATATGCAAGTATGTGTAAGATACGTTCAGTAGATGTGTTCAGTAGATGTGCAAGTATGTGTAAGATACGTTCAGTAGATATGAAGTATGTTAAGATACGTTCAGTAGATGTGCAAGTATGTAAGATACGTTCAGTAGATATGCAAGTATGTGTAAGATACGTTCAGTAGATAAGCATGTATGTGTAAGATACGTTCAGTAGATGTGCAAGTATGTGTAAGATACGTTCAGTAGATAAGCATGTATGTGTAAGATACGTTCAGTGAATATGTTCAATAGATGTGCATGTATGTTAAGATACGTTCAGTAGATATGCATGTATGTAAGATACGTTCAGTAGATATGCAAGTATGTGTAAGATACGTTCAGTAGATATGCAAGTATGTGTAAGATACGTTCAGTAGATAAGCATGTATGTGTAAGATACGTTCAGTAGATGTGCAAGTATATGTAGATACGTTCAGTAGATAAGCATGTATGTGTAAGATACGTTCAGTAGATGTGCAAGTATTGTAGAGATACGTTCAGTAGATAACATGTATGTGTAAGATACGTTCAGTAGATATGTTCAGTAGATGTGCAAGTATTGTAGAATACGTTCAGTAGATATGCATGAGTTAAGATACGTTCAGTAGATATGCAAGTATGTGTAAGATACGTTCAGTAGATATGCATGTATGTGTAAGATACGTTCAGTAGATACGTTCAGTAGATATGCAAGTATGTGTAAGATACGTTCAGTAGATATGCATGTATGTGTAAGATACGTTCAGTAGATACGTTCAGTAGATATGCAAGTATGTGTAAGATACGTTCAGTAGATATGCAAGTATGTGTAAGATACGTTCAGTAGATAAGCATGTATGTGTAAGATACGTTCAGTAGATGTGCAAGTATGTGTAAGATACGTTCAGTAGATAAGCATGTATGTGTAAGATACGTTCAGTAGATATGTTCAGTAGATGTGCAAGCATGTGTAAGATACGTTCAGTAGATATGCATGTATGTGTAAGATACGTTCAGTAGATATGCAAGTATGTGTAAGATACGTTCAGTAGATATGCATGTATGTGTAAGATACGTTCAGTAGATACGTTCAGTAGATATGCAAGTATGTGTAAGATACGTTCAGTAGATATGCATGTATGTGTAAGATACGTTCAGTAGATATGCAAGTATGTGTAAGATACGTTCAGTAGATACGTTCAGTAGATATGCATGTATGTGTAAGATACGTTCAGTAGATATGCATGTATGTGTAAGATACGTTCAGTAGATACGTTCAGTAGATATGCAAGTATGTGTAAGATACGTTCAGTAGATATGCATGTATGTGTAAGATACGTTCAGTAGATATGCAAGTATGTGTAAGATACGTTCAGTAGATGTGCAAGTATGTGTAAGATACGTTCAGTAGATGTGCAAGTATGTATAAGATACGTTCAGTAGATGTGCAAGTATGTATAAGATACGTTCAGTAGATGTGCAAGTATGTGTAAGATACGTTCAGTAGATGTGTATGTATAGATAAGATATGTTAAGTAGATGTGCATGTATGTGTAAGATACGTTCAGTAGATATGCATGTATGTGTAAGATACGTTCAGTAGATACGTTCAGTAGATGTGCAAGTATGTGTAAGATACGTTCAGTAGATGTGCATGTATGTATAAGATACGTTCAGTAGATGTGCATGTATGTGTAAGCTACGTTCAGTAGATGTGCATGTATGTGTAAGCAACGTTCAGTAGATGTATAAGATACGTTCAGTAGATGTGCATGTATGTGTAAGATAAGTTCAGTAAGTGTAAATGTACGGGTGTATATTAATGTATGGGTGAGATTAATAGATGAATGTAGCAACTAAGATAAAAAAAAACACCCAAGCAAGTGATGCAATCACAAGATCTATCTAGAGATTATACACACAGAAAGAAGGAAGCACTGTTACAAATATAAACACTGCAAATCTTCATGAGCAGGCCCAGAGCAACTTAATCGATAATGAAAGAGGAAGATGTCAGATATCACGAATAAGCGGTCAGATACAGCGACAGACAAGACAGATAGCCCATTAGGCACAGGATTGAAGTTGTTCCAGGGACGCAATCTGAGAAAGTGTCTAAGTGAACTGAAAAGCAAATGAATCGATGACAGATTCCTAAGACAGACGATCGCACTTTACAAATGTGAACAAAAGAATATTGTGATAAAAAGCTACAAGACAAATATAGTTACTTTACATCTGTAGTAACAGAATATTGTAGACTACTAAGAACACAAAGACACTTTACATCTGTAATCAACAGAATATTGTAGACTACTAAACAAAAGCACTTTACATCTGTAATCAACAGAATATTGTAGACTACTAAACAAAAGCACTTTACATCTGTAATCAACAGAATATTGTAGACTACTAAACAAAAAGTACTTTTACATAACTGTAAATCAACAGAATATTGTAGACTACTAAGAACATTAGCTACTGTTACATCTGTAATCAACAGAATATTGTAGACTACTAAACAAAGCCCTTTTACAGCTGTAATCAACAGAATATTGTAGACTACTAAACATTAGTACTTTACATCTGTAATCAACATAATATTGTAGACTACTATACATCAGTACCATTCTTAGGTTCAGGTAAGGCAAAGATGATGACGACAATGATGACAGTGACAGTACTAAATAATTCCAAATTAACATCAAATAAATAACAAATAGATTACAACTAAGAGTAATCAAGTGTAAGATAGTTATTTCTCCAATATTTAGTTAATGACTGAAAGGAAGGTCAAGGGATAACTCACCGCTAATGTTAGAACAAAAATGGGTGAATAAAATAACGTTAAAGATAGCTGTTCTCAACATTGTTTGCACTAAGCACCCTTTTCACCATCTGTTGGAATAGGGCAACGACATTCTTGCATATGGTGAAAGGGGTGCTCAGTGCAAACAATGTTGAGAACAGTTATCTTGAGCGACATTTTATGAACTATTTTTGCTTCTTGTTCGAAAATGTTCTGACTGAAAAGAGCCATCCATTTCAAATAATATGTACATAATATTACAACCCTTCTTTTTTTTTCTCTTCTTATATTAAAACATTAAATATTTACTTTGATTTGTTTCTTGTGAAGTTTTACAAAAGTTGATAGCAATACTCTGATCCTTTACTTTGACATCTAAATTATAAATAGATCTGAAGTTGAGGTAAGACTCGCCTGAATGGCGAGGGATACTGGTGATAAAGAAAACAAGCCTTCACGCAAAAACCAGTTAGATGTGCCATATCAGGCGCCACGAATTCCCCTAATTCCGCTCGTGTAGTGCCGGGGCCCGCAAGGGAAGCAAATAATAGTACCGTTGCGACCTACAAGGCATGTCGTAAGAGGCGACTGATGTAGAACCTAGGAAGCTACCCTAGTAATTAAAAAGCATTGCATAAATCGGATGTGCTGGCCTACTTGTAGGCGCATAGCTGGCACAACACACAATCGCTCTTAGGCTCAGATCACATACAAATGACACAGAGTGGTTAACAAATGGTCGATATGGAGCGTTGGAAGAAAAGAATTCCCTAATTCAAAGCGGGCAATAGAAAATGTTGATGGTTTGTCACATTGAAATCAAAAACAGGTATTTCATCTGCCCCATTAGTGATACATCAACAGACTAAACGAAAGTATACTTAAATAAAATGTCAGGGTATTTTCAGGATAAATTCAGTTGGGTTTTTATTTTCGGACGAAGATTACAGTCAATAAAAAAGCTGTAATTGTATTTTCTTCGCGATTGTGTGATTGCACGGAAACAATGTATTAACGAGAAACAATGGGAAAATCATTTTAAACTTTCAATCTACATTGTTGCTTAGTTTCTAATACAAAATTATTTCTCGTAGCCATTTCACACATTGTGCTATGAAGTGCCTGTTCCTTCCCATTTCTAGATCCTATGAGCAGGAGGTATGAGGACCAATTCCTTTACTCACGTGTGGGACGTTGAGAGTGGGAGATTGAACCCACAACCCGCCCGATTGGTTACCGGGGTCCAAATTTGGAGTGTAAATAATAGAACCACTGTTACTTGCCACACATGTCGTAAAAGGCGCTAAGGAGGTTTGGTTGAAATCGGATGCACATGTCCTATACATGTAGAAATCTATACGTTTAGGGGCCTACCAAACCAATGTGAAACGTATACACGTTCTTGGCAAAGATCAAACATATCACAAAGAGTGATTAAAATTGCTCGTAAAGAACGAACGCAAAGAAGAAGAAGAAGATCCCACAACCCTCATGTGCTCGAGCCGAAAAGTGAACGTTTACGCTTACTTTGACTGATAGCTAATAAATAATGATTCTGAATAGCATTTTTGACTATAAAAATAAATAAATGATTCATACATATAGATATCGTTACAAATAAGAGCAATGCGTGAATAAGTCTTTTCGAAACTTTTGTTTAGACATTACACAGTAAGAGTCAACATTCTGTGATTAATTTCTTACTGAACATATCTTTTGCTGTTGAATGAGTCTTTAGTTCCAGAAATTCACATTGACAATCATCAAGAACTTCTTCAAATGAAAATGTATATCAATGTCGCATTGAATACAACTTCTCATCCCTTCTTCAAATGAAAAAGTATATGAGTTTCGCATTTAATACAACTTCTCATCCCTTCTTCAAATGAAAAAGTATGAGTTTCGCATTTAATACAACTTCTCATTGTTGATTTTAGAAAAAACAAGCAAATGAATTAATTTTTAATCCTGTCAATGGTACACCTCCCCATTCTATAAACACTGATTCATCATCCCCAGCAAAAATAGCTAATGAAAATTCTCACAATTGTAAAACGATGTATCTGGGCCTTTCTCATCCAATTTTCTAGCATACTCATGGAAGCTTTAAAGAAATCAATTATTGAATGATATTTGTATTCCTTCCTTACATCTGAAGATTTAGTTTGTTGAGCTGCTCAAAAAATGTCAAACAAACACACATGACGCACAATTCATTATCAGATTCAACAAACAAGTATTATAAGCTCAACTTCAAATAGCTTGTTGTGTGCATTTATTTCTAAGCTCCCTAACTAACATAGTTACATTTTCTCATGAACATTATCAAACATGTGTGGATAAGAAGCAAATGATGATCTACACCACACATCTCAATAAATTAGTCTTTTAAAAGTCGTGAGTTCAGAGCTATTTCTTTGACAAAATTAACAATTTTAATTGTTTGATTCAAAAACTTTCCATAGCGGAGAACTGACATTTTTATGTTATTAGAACACTGTCTGAAGATACAATGAATGGATTTGACATTTTTGGTTATTAGACCACTGTCTGAAGATACAATGAATGGATTTGACATTTTTGTTATTAGATCACTGTCTGAAGATACAATGAATGACTTTCCTTTTAGGGGACACGCGACAATTATCCAGATTAACTTGAAATTCAAATTTAGTAACCAACATAGCAGGTGGAACATCTATACATCAGCCATAGACATTACCATATAAAATATTTTCTGATCTATCAAGTTAACCACTCTTTATGATCTGTGTGGTTTGAGCCAAGAACGTGAGTAAGTCGCATATCCGTTATGCCCCTACAGCATGTAGGACAGGTACATCACAATTTCGGCCAAAGAGTATACTTGTTATTCCACGGACATGCATTTATACTAACCGGTAACATTTTAAGACTTTACAAACAGAAAAGTCTCACTTTAAAGTAGCACATCTGGGGTTATACTGTAGCATGGTATTAGCCATAGGGAGGCCGTCAGAGAAATGGCAACAGTTGAATTGATATTGAGCAAAAGTATATAACAAGGAGTTGAAATTCAGCTTTACAAATAAACATATATATATATACAATGACCTTTCGACCAAAATAACTTTCAATCCAGAAAAGGACAAAAAAACCCCACGCAAACACGCACGCACACACACACACAGAGAGAGAGAGAGAGAGAGAGAGAAGAAAGTGGTGGGAGAAGACTCGACTGAATTGCATCTTAGTATTAGCCAATAGGGTAACATAGATAATTTTATTCTTAATTTATTCTCTATAATCCATGTTCTTGTTTGTTTGTGTTTTAGGGGATTAAAGCATCTTTAAACTAAGGCACGTGAAGATATCAATATGCTTGAAGCCAGTTCTTCTCATAACGTAGAAGAAAAATGATAACAGTTGAAAGTGTTCAACCTAAGGACGAGTTTTTGGTTGTGGTGATGGTGGGGAAGTGGAGGTGTATCAGAGATTGTTGGACAAAAAGCATTGGAAAAAGAATTAACTCTTTGCAGAGAATTTAAATCTTTATTAATTTATTTATTTGGTGTTTTTGTGTGTGTAAGGGATTAAAGGTTCTTTAAGCCGAGGCATGTCCCTTTCAACCTAAGAAACGAGTGTTTTTGGGGTTATATCAGGCAAACAATCATAAAAAAGTATAATTAACTCCTTGCGGAGAATTCATGTATAAAATTCAAATCTTTGTTTGTTAGCTGGAGGATTAAGTCTCTATTAGGCTGGAGGCCCGCCTGCCTTGCGTGTTCGTAGCGTGTTGGACTGCGGGTGACTATTCCTCTGTGTGTGCGGGTTCAATTCCGCGGGCTGGCAGAAAAGCCACAGGTTCCCCAGATTCACGGTGTTCGTGGAATGGAAACCAAAGGCTTACGATGTCCATGGCACCGAGCCGAAGAGCTGAAAGCTCAAGTGCTTCTGGATCGAAAAAACCCAATTAGGCTGGAGAATACCTCTTTAAACCTGAGACTGGTGTCATTTCTTGGTTATATCAGAGCGAATTGTCGCTCTTTCTTTATGTGGCCATGTGGCCTTGAAATAGTTCTAAAATGACTTAAAATCTAAGCACATACAAATTAAATGAGAGAACACACGAGAGAGAGAGAGAGAGAGAGAGAGAGAGAGAGACAGCATAGAAGAGAAAATTGTGTGCGATGAGTGTGTTTTCACTTTTCGTCTTTCCTAAGAAAGATTACCCGACTCCAACTCTGCCGAATTCTCAGATTCTCATGGGTACGGTAAGCAAATGGACTTTAAGATGGATGCTGCAACGGAAGACAGAGCACGCATGGGAATGTCCAATGTGCCATGCCGTCGATCACATAACATAACATAACACTGCTGAATGCAGAGTCAGGGGCAGAACACACATTGTAGACATATTCTAATATCAAATTCAAACATAAGAACACATACACATCATATTCATATAAAACAAATATAAACACAAGATGCATACACTATACTATCAACTTCACACCTCTGAGAAGATAAACATCAGATTGAAGAAACCTAAATATTAATACATTTTCCATACTTCCACTTCAGTCTACTTTCAAACTTTCAAATATTAAACAAAAACTGTAAGCGGTATAAAGTGTAAATGAATTAAGTCAGCGCGTTTAATACACGTAGATAGGAGACAGCTGTTGTAATCATCATCATGAAACTATGCGCTGACCAACCCTTCCTGTCAGTGCTAGTTCAGGTTGTTGATCTGTGATGCATGCTTAAGTTAATGAGTATAGATCCAATGATTACTCATACTTAATCTCTACAAGTTACGTGTCTACACTTGGGCGTTGTCAGTTTACCCGAAGTTTACTTGTCCCAGGTCAGAGGTAGTTACCATGCCTGGGTTCATGGTCATATACGGGTACACTGTGTTTATGTTTGTGCTAGCGTGTGAGCAAGAAAGATATGAACAGGCAGGCGCGTCAAGATAGAATGTCATAATCCTGTATTGTTTACATCATATGTCGTTCCTAGCACAGGTACATTGTCTTCAAGAACTTTCATATCAGAATAATGTAAAACTTTTAATACAAATATGTTATACAATTACCAATGTTCACCCAACTCAGAAATTCTTGCTACCAATGTTTACATAATCGACAGTACCGGAAAGTGATCACTGTAACTTCGTTTTACCAACGCTGTGCTCATCATCATCATCATCATCAAAATAGCTTGTCCTGAGCAGAACTTTGCCACCCCAACAGTAACGCTGTGCTACGATTTCGTAATTGATTTTCACAACCATAGACGGTATTCAATTCCTGCAACGTCGATTCCTCAGTCAACCAACTCAAAATGCGCACAATAAATTTCTGATTTTGTGAAATAACTTGGAATCGCCGCCGGAGCTACTGTTAAGTATTCTGTCACAAACACTTTCATATAGTTGAAAAGTATTGATCACTTACTGAGACGCTATGAGTGGATCGACGTGGATTATATCCAGTTTTTTAGTTACTATTTACTGTACTTTATAATGGTCAGTACATCCTGCTGTATCTATCAGATCCACCTCTAACCAACAAGAACATTAAAAGGTAAAGAAAAGCTTTTTATACCATAAGTTGTACAGGGTAATAAGATTGAAGGTCCGTATTTTTCGTTGACCGTCGGCACACGATGGATATTGTGGTGAACATCAGGCCGGCCGCCTTTACTTGCCAGAGTTTTTTATGGTACCCGATTGGGGCTGGGTCGACATGAGAGCCGTAACTGTCGGAAACAAATTCCACGCCCACTGTGGAATTGAACCAGGACCAACACCATAAGAAGCAAGTTCACTAATAACTACGCTACTGCGGCTCGCACCAAGCGCATTACTAGCTATAAACAAACATCTACTTAAAAGTACCTCAAATGACCCCAATCTACCTCAATGGTAAATGGGAGTTACAGCCTCCAATCATATCTCTTTGTATCTTCTACCTTTCTCTGTATCTAAGTCTTCGAGCTACAAAAGACAATTAAGTTTATAGAAGAGACAACATTGAATGTGTAAGCAATAGTTGACGCGAGAGAAAAAAAAAGAAGAGATATTGGTTTGTATTTCCAGATTCTGGGGTTCTCGGTGAGCTTTATCACTTGCAGGTTATCAGGTAATTGTGTTTGTTACTTGAATCCGTGCACCCTTCTTATCTACGTCTACTCTAAATATCCTCATCTAGTTCCTTAAGTACACAACTTTCCGAATTTCACCTACTTTCCCAGTATGGGTTCCGGTGCGTGATGTTGAGGGAAAAAGAACAACCTCAGTGTTATGTTTCAGTGCATGTTGTAGGAAGAGACGGGAGGGTTTTGTTCGTGGGGTTTGCGGTTACAAACCACTGCTGCAAGATCAAGTGATGCACATTGGTTCTGGATTTTCTCAAGCAAAACTAACTGCATAGGTTATCCTATGATATTTAGTGAACCGTCTGCAAATGAATGATACCGTCTCTTTCTCTCTCTTTCGTTCGTTCTCTCTCTCGCTCTCTCTATCTCTCGCACCCTGAATCTGTACTTTTAGTGTTAGTTTATTTGTGTACTACGCGTATCATCATATAATTCTGAGCTGTCATCTACATCGGTGCAACTGTTTGTAGTCTACTCGCATCTTCCTGCAGCTTTCTATAGCTTTTCTCCATACTATTTCATATAGTAGTGTCTTATATAGTGAGACGGTTTAGCGTAATGCATAGTGTGTTCGCCAATCGACTCGGACACAAGAAGGTTGTGGGTTCAATCTCACGCTCGACGTTCCACACGGGAGGAAATGAATTGGTCTTCCTACCTCCTGCATAACAGGGTCTAGAAATGTGAAGTGACAGGTACTTCATGACAGGCACTTCATGCCCTGCGGTCTGAAAAGGCTTCGGGAAATCGTTTTATATAGTGTCTTATAATTCATAATGGGTATCATTATAGGTGAACTGGTAACCGTGTACTGTGTGCATATCTCTCTTCTTCAGTCACTACGCCATTTACTTTGTCGATTGTACACGGCCAACGATGTCACCTCTTCTTGAAGGGATTTATCGTTCATATTTCTGTTGTATAAGACCATTAAGAGACAAACGTAGTTTTCAAACAACAGAGGCAATAACTCACGTGAGTGCATAGAGATAATACGGGGTGGACAATAACACATTGAGAACAACAACAATACAACGTGTTGCAAGCAACGTCTCTTACACCCCTATATGCACTCACTCCTTTACACATTGTTGAGAGGAGCAGAGTCAGAACACTCACCCAGTAGATCCGGCGACCAGTACGACGTCTCCTTAGAATCATAAAGTTAAGTAGCCATTTTCACCTGGGGGAACATGAGAGCCAGATGGACAGTAACACATACCGCAGATCATATAATGAGATTTACAAGAATAAAACAGACGGTAATATGCGGTAGACAAGTATACAAAAGTCCACACAGTGTGGTGGACAATAATGCATACACAAAGCCACACAGTTTGGTGGAAAATAATACATGCATCAACCCACACAGTGTGGTGGAAAATAATGCATACACAAACCTACACAGTTTGGTGGGAAATAATACATGCATCAACCCACACAGTGTGGTGGAGAATTAAATAATAGTTGGTAACGACTGGGTATCAACATGGACACAGAAGGAGGAACAAACAAAGATGTCAAGATAAGAATACAAAAAGCAAGGGGCAAAAAGACTTTGTCATTGCAGTTGAGTAAAAAAGATATAAAACGAAAAGCAAGGAAACTTATTGCATTGAGTAAGATATGAAGTCAAGGAGATCAAAACAAACACAAAACTGAGAATCTTTCAATCAAATGTGAAGTCAGTGCTGTTATATGGCTGGGAAACATGGAAGACAACAAAGGAAACCATCAGAAAACTGCAGACTTTCGTAAATGGATGTTTACGTAGAATAGAGGAAATGAGATGGTATGATAAGATTACAAACGAGGAACTCAGAGAAAGAACAAAGCAGATACCAGTGAAGAAAGAGCTCAGAAAGAGACGCTGGCGATGGATAGGGCATACATTGAGAAGACCGACCGGAAGCATTACAAGACATGCATTGTTTTGAAAGAGGAGTAGGGAAGGTAGACAGACCTGGAGAAGAGAGTTGGAGGTTGATATTAAAAGGATAGGTAAAACATGGAAAGAATTGGTAGGGATGGCAAGAGAGAGGATGGGCTGGAAGAAGTTTGTTGAAGACCTGTGCTCCGTTGGGAGTTGAAAGGTGAAGAAGAAGAACAACTGGGTAAGCAAAGTGAAAGACACACACATATACACACATATATATAGTGTGGTAGACACGCATGTATTCATGCACTTTCTGACATCAAATAGTCCGTAAAACTGGGTGGACACGTATATACCCATATTACAGTACATAAAGAAGATATGCACCTGTTCAGTGAGTGTAATCATGCTATCCAGACACCGATCACAGATATTTGATAGTTGCTGTAACCAACATTGAACGCGCTCTAAATTTAGGGGGAAAAACAAACTGAAGATACATTCAAATATCTTCACTTGTGACCAAATTTATTTATTTATTTTCCGATTAAGAAGCACTTGAGCTTTCAGCTCTTCGGTTCGTTGCCATGGACATTGTAACCCTTCGGTTCGGTGCCACGAATACTGGATCCACGTGAATCTGGGGAACCTGTGGCTTTTCTGCCAGCCCGCGGAATTGAACCCGCACTCACAGAGGGCTAGTCACCCGCAGTCCAACGCGCTACGAACACGCTGGGCAGGAGGGCTGTGACCAAATAGAGAACATCTGTCAATAGTTTCATGTAATATGATTGAGACTCAGCTGTATAGATGAATTAGTAGTGAATATTCCAACAATAAATATTATACCAGACAATGGTATTGATGACTGAACTGATATAGGCTTTGTAAGACTACCAATAAGAGGTGAATAATGTAGACCAGCGTTGTCCACGGGATGAATCGCTGGTGCCATAGTTTACTCCACCGACTTTAACGATAATCAGAATATCAATCAAAGAAATTATGTTATAAATAGAAGTATGTTTCAATTTGTTTCGTAAGGACAATATTTCTTTTAATGGAATGTTTAATCAGGATTACGTTTTTATTTTTAATAATTTTGTGTATTAATGTTACAATATCTTATCTTAAATACATTTGCCGTGAAGCGTCGTGGGAGAGTTAGTTTTCTATCTTGTGCCAGGCGTGTTGCGCTTGACGTTATCAGTCCATGCTTTCGCAGTGACTCTGAGATGTTATCTATCCATCGTGTTCTTGGCCTGCCTCGTGCCTGCGCACTAAGTGTCGATTATCGTAGGCACGTGATGGTAGTAAATGTGGTTCCATTCTCATTAGATGTTACATTAATACTGCTTTATTATTATTATTGTTAGTATTATATTATACAATTGCCTCATGCCGCCGCGTTTCCAAGTTATTAGTCAGCTGCGTCGGAATGTTAAACATTGGACAAACGCTGATGTATACTGACATTTAACGAAATGAGACACAAGTGGATAGTACATTTGGAGTCCACAGAGCCCACCATTGTAATACAGAGGTCAGAATTATCACTGGATGAGAGCACGGACATATGAGTTCACAGAAGAATAGTGACACATAATAATGAGTGTATTACTTCTTGACTGAAGTTTGTTGGAGTGAATTACTCGCGCTAATTGTTTAATTCCATTCCGACTACTGCCTGGTACATCTTGGTATAATCTATGATTAACGATATAGCTAAAGCACATGACAGGTGATGCTCCAGCTCTCAACAACAGAACACATAAGCTTTATCTTGACACCTGCTTAAGGTACATCTATGCAAATTCGCAGCATGAAATTGAAGTGAATACAAACACAAATAATTTGGTGGCTTTGAATGAAAAGATACAATTCAAAATAAGACAGAGGCAACAAGTTAAAAGAGAAAGCTTGACAGAAAGAGAAAGAGAAAAAAAAGAAATGAATGTAATGCTAGCGATGTAAAAACAAAAAGATATTTATATCATAAAAAACCACCTAGCTTCCTTTTTTGTGGTTTTTACATCGAACTGGTATTTGTATTATTGAATATAGCAGGGTGTGGGAGCTATGTTTTAACGTAGAAAATCATTGCATTTTATTGTCTATCAAAATAGTCGAAGATAGAACTAGCTGACAATAAAACAGATGGGAGAAACTCATTATGTACATCTTTACCTTTCACACTTCCACGCTAATAGTTCTGATAGCATCAAGCAGCCAGTCATCTCTATGATTCCACATTTGTGCTGCAGCTTTTCTTCAATGGAGAACAGAGAATAGCCTAGCGCTACTGCGCTAATTATATTTACTGAGTATGTCTACAGGTGTTGGTTGTCATAAACATTGTATAAGAGATACACCCAGTACTGATACTGATATTAGAGGTAGATAGGTCTGCATTGCTAATATCGTGTAAGGAACAAATAGAGATCGCAGGTAAGGTACAGGGGGTTACTGTAGATTTCAGGTACTGTGCACGCTCAAAACATACTCGGCTCGCTTCAGTTGTGGAACGATCGCGCTATATTCAAAAGCACTCTGATCTCAGTGTAGGCGATATCGAGTTCATAGTCCTATCGAGAATCGATGATAAAACGTAGGCTAAATGTTCCATAAAAGCACTGACAGTTGAAACTCGATGACTAGAAGGGAAATCAAAATTATTAATATAATTTAAAATAAAATTACTACAAATTTTCACTTTTATCAATATTACAACGGGAACATGAGGTCGTCGATATGGAGGTTGATAACACACTGCGCTAGTGAACAAGTGCTGTAAAAATGCCGGTGTTCGGGGATAGTTTATGCTAAAAGTTTACTGTGTGTAAACAAAAACAAGAGAACCTCACCTTTTACTTCGGGATCCAAATTACAAGTATCCATAAAGACGGAGTAAAACTTGTCTGAAATGCCAGAGACCCTGGTGATATGGAAAGCAAACCAGCAAGCAAAAATAAGTCAGAGGAGCCATATTAGGTTCAATGACTACGCCTGAATTTATAGCGGACGAAAAAAACAACATCGGGGATCCTCGCCGGTGTTACGAAGCTTGTGCACTGTTGTTGAGGTCTTCCTAAGTTAGAAAGAGATCGGAGTATACATAGTTATTCACCAAAGTGAATTATTGATGGCTCTATCAATCAATCAATCAAACTCACATTCAGCTGTTTCATATTCTGATGTCCCCTTCTTTAAACAAGAAGACAGCAAACCTGTCCAGCGTGCTCATATCGCGTTAAACGTCGGATGACAAGCCCCCTATGAGTGCGGTTCAATTCCGCGGGCTGGCAGAAAAGCCACAGGTTCTCCAGATTTACGGTGTTCGTGGCACCGAGCTGAAGGGTTACAGTATCCATGGCATCGAGCCGAAGAGCTCAAGTGCTTCTGGATCGGAAAAAACCCACACAAAAATTTAAAAAACAATAAGACAACATAACAGGTCGCTGTATCAAAAACAACCTAAACAGAATGCATGACTAAACAGAGTTGGAAAATGGATCCACAGTTGGAACGTTGTATCATTGAAGCAAAATATTTTATTAAACCAACAACATAGGACATAGAAATGAACAAAATGGGTTATGAGAAAGCAACTAAATATTCAAGTTAGAAACAGACAGAAAAATGTAGAGGTAATGTATCTGTAATAAATGTTTTCTTGAGCATTGACTTCTACGTCTACACTCCTCGTGAAGAATATGGCTTCAACAGTTGTCCGCACTCTTTCCCAGTCTCTGACCGTTTTCTTTACAGCTTTATATGATAGTCCAGTATTCTTCAGTTTCTTAAAAAAAGACTTCGTCTCCAGGTCTGTTTAGGATTCCCTTTTCTGTTTTCATAGCGGGTTCCACTTAAGTGCATGTTTAGTGACATTGGACGAAGTCTTCCGCATGGTATACCCAACCCATCGCCATTTTATTTACCTCCCGACCCAGGTTATCATGGTATCATCCACAGGTGTGTATTCCTTGAGAATTATATGAGTTGTTCCCAAATGTAAAATGACGCTCAATTGTTTTGACAACCTTAGACATAACTGGTATTTTTTTTGACGTTGTTACATCTTAGTATCTGTCAAGAATAGAATCTTCAATAATGCCAATGTTACACGAACTTCAGGATCAAATGCCGTCTCCGCATGTAAGGTTGATTACAATGTAGCTCTAAAACCATCTGTCACTTTGTGCCCAAAATACTTTACTTGTCTGAATTTTATTTCTCTTAATAATTGTTTCTTCATGCCTAGTTTTTCTAAAACTTGTTTATTTGTCTGTTTTTCTGTGTCCATGAAACTACATTATACTGAATGAGAGGAATAAACGTGACATAATCAAGTAAATAAAAAAAAAACACTTTACGATTTCTAATGAAATGAACCGATGACACGAACCAAGTTATACTGAATGAGGGGAATACACGTGATAGAATCAATTCTGAACAAATAAAAAAGACACTTTACAATTTCAAATGAAACGAGCTGATGGCACAAATCACGTTATGCTTGCTGAATGAGAGAAAAGTGATATAATCAAGTTTGAACAAAGAGAGAAACAATTTGTCATTTCTACTGAAACTTTTCATACATGAAACATGACATGATTCCGTGTTTAAGGAACACGAAATCTAACTTCTTGGAGAAACAAGATAATTCAGGAGCAGATATGATATCAATGGCCGACTGTGTCAATTCTGATATATTCAAACATGTTATCATGAATATAGTTAAAGTAGTGATAACGATGAAAGAACCGAAACGTATGCTACTTTTTTAGAGCGTCTATTAAATAGATAAACATACAATATTACCATTTATTTTCACTTTATTCACAACTAGCTTTCTCCTTAAATCTACAGAGCTCAGTTCGAATCTAATAATAGATACACAAGAGAACTATGGAGCGTTATTTGTAGACAAGCAGCAACATGTGTTTGCACCAACAAGTCGAAGTTACCATCTAATCTTTTCTTGTCGTTCGCTTTGCACGGCCGATAGAGACTGTGTGCCAGTTTACGCCAAATTAAACCCAGTTCTAAAGTTCAGACGAAACATTCAGTTATCAGAAATGCAACTGACAAAGTCTGCTGCGTAAAACTTGCAGTTCAGTGCTCAGATAAATATATTCAGCGAGTACTGAGGTAAAGATACACTTTATATGCAATAAAATAATATTTTCCACTGGTTATTAAAAAAAACCCCAACACATTTCAAGAGAAGGGTTAACAATTTGCGAAGCCAGCAGCTGGTATGTCTATCACTCTCGGTATACCCGAATTTTGATGTATAACAGAGATACAGTAAGGATAACTATCTGTGCACATTGATCTACGTATCTAATGACACCATCAGACAGTAGCTACTCGCGTTGCAAATGTTATTCTATTACTAATCGATGTACCTTTATTACTGTTACATAGAAACAAATAATCTCATAGAACAAGGGCAGTTGTGTTTTGTAATTATGTATAGACTAGTAGCGGGGTAGATAGGGGCACCGGTAAATCTCTTTCAAATGAGATGTAAGGCGTCTCCTTCCCTCCGCTAGTCTACAGGGCACCCTTGGGCAAGGTGGAGAACCCGTTTAGCCCCCTACAAGGTCACGTGGAAGCCATGGGAGCAGGTGGTGGATGAGTGTGGGAGCAGCGGACAATGGTTATGGTCTCAAAACTCACGACTGTAGACAGAGGATCTCTGTAATAGAGACAATGGTTACGGTCACGGACCAGTATGGTCACTGCCAGGAAGGAAAGCAATGACAGACTACCTTCCAAGACAATGCCTAGAAAATCCCAACAATGAAAGAGAAAATTGAGATATTTTAGACATATAAAAATACATGAAGGGCTGGAGAAGACCTTCATGAAAGGAGGCATACCGGCAAAGAGAAGAAGAGGAAGACCACGGAGAAGATGGATTCAGGATGTAACTGATGGTTTGAATATGACGGCTGCAGAGGCAGGACATCAGGCCTATGAGAGAGAGAAGTTCCGGAGGACTGTTGGAGTGGCAAAGTTCTGCTTAGGACAAGCTAATTGATGATGATGAACTATATATACGGGTAGTTGTGTTCGTGTAAATATATATACGGGTAGTTGTGTTCTTGTAAATATATATACGGGTAGTTGTGTTCTTGTAAATATATATACGGGTAGTTGTGTTCTTGTAAATATATATACAGGTAGTTGTGTTCGTGTAAATATATATACGGGTAGTTGTGTTCGTGTAAATATATATACGGGTAGTTGTGTTCTTGTAAATATATATACGGGTAGTTGTATTCGTGTAAATATATATACGGGTAGTTGTGTTCTTGTAAATATATATACGGGTAGTTGTATTCGTGTAAATATATATACGGGTAGTTGTGTTCGTGTAAATATATATACGGGTAGTTGTGTTCTTGTAAATATATATACGGGTAGTTGTGTTCGTGTAAATATATATACGGGTAGTTGTATTCGTGTAAATATATATACGGGTAGTTGTGTTCTTGTAAATATATATACGGGTAGTTGTATTCGTGTAAATATATATACGGGTAGTTGTGTTCGTGTAAATATATATACGGGTAGTTGTGTTCGTGTAAATATATATACGGGTAGTTGTATTCGTGTAAATATATATACGGGTAGTTGTGTTCGTGTAAATATATATACGGGTAGTTGTATTCTTGTAAATATATATACGGGTAGTTGTGTTCGTGTAAATATATATACGGGTAGTTGTGTTCTTGTAAATATATATACGGGTAGTTGTGTTAGTGTAAATATATATACGGGTATTTTTCTTGTAAATATATATACGGGTAGTTGTGTTCAGATGTAATATATATACGGGTAGTTGTTCTTGAAATATATAAACGGGTGAGTTGTGTTCGATGTAAATATATATACGGGTAGTTGTGTTCTGTAAATATATATACGGGTAGTTGTATTCGTGTAAATATATATACGGGTAGTTGTGTTCGTGTAAATATATATACGGGTAGTTGTATTCGTGTAAATATATATACGGGTAGGTTATTAGTAGTTGCTGTAAATATATATACGGGTAGTTGTGTTCGTGTAAATATATATACGGGTAGTTGTGTTCGTGTAAATATATATACGGGTAGTTGTGTTCGTGTAAATATATATACGGGTAGTTGTTTCGTGTAATATATATACGGTAGTTGTGTTCGTGTAAATATATATACGGGTAGTTGTGTTCGTGTAAATATATATACGGGTAGTTGTGTTCGTGTAAATATATATACGATCGATCCCATCTTAGCTGCAAACATATTAGAGCCATTGTTTGCAGATATCTGGGAGAAAGAAGAATTGCCTAAGGATTGGACTAGGGGTACTGTAGTGAAAATCCCCAAAGAAAGGAGATCTAACAGATTGCAATAACTGAGAGGAATACGTTGCTTTCAATCCCAAGTAAGATATTCTGCAAAATTATCATAATGCGAATACAAGAAGCAATAGACAAGTGTCTACGAATGGAGCAAGCAGGATTTAGGAAAGGAAGAGGAACAAATGAACATATATTTACCCTGCGTAACATTTTAGAACAATGTAGCGAGTGGCAAAGAACTATATACATCAACTTCATAGATTTTGAAAAGGCATTCGACAGCGTCCACAAAGACAGCCTATGGAAGATACTGAGACAATACGGCGTACCGCAGAAGCTTGTCAACATCATATCCCTCTTCTATAAAGATTTCTCCTGCAACCTAAAGAATTCCAACAAAATATTCCCAGTAAAATCTGGTGTAAGACAGGGATGCGTAATGTCCTCTCTTTTGTTTAGTATTACAATTGACTGGGTGCTAAAAATGCCATAAAACAACAAGCACCAAGAGGAATAAGATGGACCCCTTCGAGATGCTTGAGGATCTGGACTTTGCAGATGATATAGCCCTGGTGTCACACAAATAGAACATATACAAGAGAAAAGTACAATACTTCACAGCACGGCAAAGACAGTAGGCCTCAAAACAAACACAGGAAAAACAAAAATTATGACAAACAGTGAAATCCAACAACCAGTAATGTTAGAAAATGAAACACTGAAGGGGTTGAGCAGTTTACATATCTTGGTAGCGTACTGAAACTAAATGGTGGCACAGAGGAAGATATAAAATCACGTCTAAGTAAGGCCAGAACCGCTTTTGCCAGAATGAAACCAGTATGGAAGTCCAATATCTACAATAGGACCACAAAGCTTAAACTCTATAAAAGCATTGTTTTGCCAGTTTTGCTCTACGGATCGGAGTGTTGGAGGATGACCAAAGGAGATACTAGCAGGCTGTCAGTTTTCCACCACTCTTGTCTTCGCAGAATCTTGGGAATCTTTTGGCCAGCAAAAATATCCAATAACCAACTACTCCAAGATACAAGACAAGAGGCAATGAATGACATACTCAAAAGAGAAGATGGAAATGGCTCGGACATGTTATGAGAATGAGACAAGAAATGCCTGCAAGGGTAGCCCTCACTTGGACACCAGAAGGAAAGAGAAAGAAAGGCAGACCAACATGGAGGCGCATGATGGAAGAGGAACTGGACACCGCATCTCTGACGTGGGGCTCTGCGCTGAAGGTTGCACGGGACAGGAGAGCATGGAAAGTCCTTTCTGAATCCCCATGTGTCACTAGGCATGACGGGATTAAGTAAGTAAATATATATACGGGTAATTGTGTTCGTGTAAATATATATACGGGTAATTGTGTTCGTTAAATATATATCGGTAATTGTGTCGTGTAAATATATATAGTATGTATTCGTAAATATATATACGGGTAGTTGTGTTCATGTAAATATATGTGAAAATGGCTATTATCATATTCAGGTTAAACGTGATGATGGTTAGATCTTTCTATAGCAAATATTATGTTTAATCACTGTGATCCTAAATTCTGCACCATTCATTCTGGTTATCTAATCACTTTGTGTGTTTGTGTTCCGGAGGGTCTCAATGGCGAAATGGTTAAGTCGTTTGCATGTCCTACTGAAGGAAGGTTAAGTCAGTAATGCTATAAGTTTGTGTGTTGAAAACTATCATACTACCATACCAGGTAGGTATTTTGGGGAAGTATTCGATGATTTTTCAGCACTGAAGATAATTGATTCGTCCACATGATTGTCAGTAACATGTTGTAAGTGACTTTCTTTATAAAAACTGTCTTGCCTTTTATTTCTGCTACATCTGCGTTCTCTAGATGTTCGTAGTAAATGTTGAGAACGTAGAAATACGCCTCAGCGAGGGGTGACTTTACTTAAATATTTCAACAAACTTTTTATGCTACTTCAACCATGGATGAAATACATTCACTAAAATCATGTACATAAATACAAATTGGCTGTTGGAACAAACTTTGGTTTACTTGATTAACCATTTTATTACTCCTATCGCCCGAGTGGTTACGGGGGCCCAAATTTGGGATGTAAATAATAGAACCACTGTTACCTGCCATGCATGTCGTAAGAGGCGACTAAGGAGGTTTGGCTGAAATTGGATGCATGTGTCCTAAACGTGTAGAAGTCTATGCGTTTAGGGGCCTACCAAACTAATGTGAAACGTATACACGTTCTTGGCAAAGATCAAACATATCACAAAGAGTGATTCAAATTGGTCGTAAAGAACGAACGCAAAGAAGAAGAAGATTACTCCTATCATCGGCCCTTACTACTTGCCCCACTTGCACGGTATACGGCTACAACATGTCTCTCCTTACTATAAGCAACACTGTTGTTTGTGAGCTATCACAAGGGCAACGCCCACCAACTAACGAATGCTCTTATGTTGAAATATAGCTCTAACAAAAGCCAATTTTATTTTCTTGTATAAGTCTGTGTCAGCTTCTAGTAGTGATTATAAACCCTGCTGTCTTGATTCTGTCAAGTTGTCAAGCGGGTCATAGCTGTCACCCACTTGGGAGAAGGATAACAGGAATGCAATGTGTCGCTGTAAGGATGACTGGGTCTGATAATGGGACAAGTGAACAAATGCGGTCTTATATGAGAGGCTGTACAATACATAAGTGCAGAAACCATCACTACAACAATTTATGAAATCTTAGAATTTATATGACCTTTATGTAAGGAGGCCATATGAAGTGGTGATCCCCACGACCCGTATTGAACGAGATGAAGAGAAAGAATATCAGCGCGACATCATTCACATGTCTCGTTCCATCAGTTTCTTATAGCAATATTGTCCCTGTGCTTAACGTTTTTATCTCTCTCCGTGTGCAACATATTATTATACATAGTTCAGAGGAATGAGAAAAGTGTCTCGTTTAATGCCTCCATTCAACAGATAAATCCACGATTGCTCTTAATCAGAGTAACAACTCCTTGGTGTCATGTCTTCTTTTCTAGACCAGTAAACCGTTGGAGTTTAGTGGTCTTAGCCCTGTTCCCAGTTCAATCTAGCACCAACATGAATGTAATGTAGTCTTGTTATGTGCACAGATTTGCTGGTATTTGCCAGATGTTCAGTTTGATTTACCATTTCAGTTTTCCTGCTACCAGAGAGGATTTTAAAACTTTGTGTTCACAAGTTTGTTGCGAGAGGACCTTTCATCATCATCTTTATCCATAGATCAAACTTTTTTATTTCCTCTTAATTTACAAACTGTCCTTGTACCTTACAAACGGTATTATCATATTCTCAGCATTTCAATCTAGCCATGCTTTCTCCTTTTTACACAGAACAGTACCAGTTGCACATATGCCAACGTGTTAAGGCGGGAGATCCACCCAGAACAAGGGTTGTCTTTTTAAAAATGAACAGAAAAAAACTAACAAACATATTGTCCTACAATTTGGCTACATGCTGTAAAAGACATCGAAAAATGAACATTAGGTATGAATGATTGTATATTACTGTATTTAAATCTAAATTATCAGCACAGTCACAAGGAATGACATACAACTATCAAGCACAACTAGAACTAATGAAGTGTATCACATTACAACGCATCATAAAGCACAGGGACAGCAAAGGACAATTAGCTCAGCGAAGCACAACTAGGAAACACATGAAAGTACACATTACACTAAAACAAAAAATACAGACAGCTGACAAGGAAACACAGTGGCAGAAAGAACAGCAAGGGGCAATACATTTTACAAGATCAACTAGCTGATAAGGTTATAAAAGAAAAGTGAAAAAAGTATCTACTTGTGTTTCATCGATTACATAAAAGCTTTGAAGATCAACTTGAAAAGGGCCCTTATTCACAAACAATACAACAAGAATGAGAATTTCAGACTAAAAGGACATATACATGGGAAAACATAAACATAAATTATGAAAATTTGTACTTGTTGCTGATAAAGACATAAAGAGAGTCAGTTTTAGACAAGGAGTACTGCTACTGTTACCATTTCCAAGTTTTAGCATTCACACTTGAAAATCTCAACAACTAATCCTCGTACTCAAGATACAATCGATTAATAAAATCTCCATGTATTATGCAGATGCACTTTAGTGTAGGGCAGAAAATACAAATCTCAGTTTGTGTACCAATTTCAGACCCATCTTTTTCACTTGCGTAAGTGATTGAGCATTCCGTACAGAGAAACAAAAACTATGTAATCATTTCCAAACTTGAAAAAAAATAAAAAAAAATACATGGAAATTAAATAATCATAAGTATCCTTCCAGTCAAATAGGAAACAGATGATGGCAGATGTACAACGTGAAATTACAAAATAGTAAAGGAATCGTCTGTATTTAATATCATGAGAATACTTCTAAATCAAACAATTTCACAAAATAGGCTAAAAATTCAGAATGATCTGCTATATATATCCTATATTAATGTATGGTCTGAAACATGGACAATGAACAAGCAGTTAGAAGACAGAATTGATGCATTTGAGATGTGGATATATAGAAGAATAAGCAGAGTTTCATGGACAGAAAAACAGACAAATAAACAAGTTTTAGGAAAACTAGGCATGAAGAAACAATTATTAAGAGAAATAAAATTCAGACAAGTAAAGTATTTTGGGCACATAAAAGGCATGACACCATGATAAAACATTTACTAGAGGGAAAGTTGAGGGGAGAAGAGCAAGAGGAAGACCGAGAGATAAGTGGAAGGGGAAACTTTAAGAAATGGACAGGTTACAGTCTGGCAGTGTGCAACACCAAGGCGAAAGACAGAGGATGCTGGAGATTCATTGCAGCCAACCTTCGATGTGGAGACGGCACCTGATGATGATGATGATGTAAAAGACATTTCTTTCGATGATAAACAACATTTAGTGTATGAATTATTGTAATTATGTATTTAAAAAATAATTAACAGCAGCACGTCAACAAGGAACACATACAACTGCATCACAGCACAACTAGGAACACATGAAAGTGTATCACATTACAACTAGGAACACATAAAGCTATACAGCAGCACGCCGACAAGGAACACACACAGCTGCAGCACAGCACAGCTAGGAACACATGAAAGTGTATCACATTACAACTAGGAACACATAAAGCTATACAGCAGCACGCGGACAAGGAACACACACAGCTGCAGCACAGCACATCTAGGAACACATGAAAGTGTATCACATTACAACTAGGAACACATAACGCTATACAGCAGCACGCCAACAAGGAACACACACAGCTGCAGCACAGCACAGCTAGGGGCACATACAGTTTTACCACAGTCCATCAACTAAGAGCAGATATAGCTGTTTGATAATATGTAAACACGTAAAAACAAAGTACTACAGTTTTACAAAATACATAAACAGTGACGATAAACAGCAACGTTTCGACCAAAAGGCCTTTATCAAGCAAACAATACAACAAGAATGACGAATTTCGAGGAACACTACAAATGGACGATTACATGTGGAAACATAAACCTATCTGATGAAAATCTTGTATTGTTTGCTTGATAAAGGCCTTTTGGTCGAAACATTGCTGTTTATCGTCACTGTTTATGTATTTTGTAAAACTGTAGTACTTTGTTTTTACGTGTTTACCTATTTTCCAAGTTTTACTGCAGTCTCCACCCTTTTTTGATAATATGCCAACTAACATAATCCTCGTCATGCCATGAGATACATCCGATTTCTACAAGGACTCTCCATGTTTCTCTGTCTGTTGCCGCCTTTAGCTTAGTGGTCTATGTTATAAATACTTTGTAAATTTCCTCTTCCATTTTGTGTCTCCAAGTTCTTCTTGATCTTTTCCTTTTTCATCTTTTTCACTTCGGCGTCCAAGTGATTCGGTGTTCTCGTAGTTATGTTAAAGTTAATTCCCACAACATTCTCTAATCATTTCCAACTTCTTAAAAACAATATAAAAATATCACATCACGTGAACTTGGAACGAATATAGATGTATCCCGTCAAGTCAAATAGGAACACAAAAGCAGTTTCACAGCACGTCAGAGAGAACACATTAAACTAGTTCAAAGAACGTCTGTATTATAAAACATCACGAGAATAACTCTTAAAATCTAATATCAATTTTCCAACAGAAGATAGGCATATAAAACTTTCTAGAAGAAATAGACTTGCTCATATAACAGTTTTGAAATGTACAGTATTGTGTTCTTTTGTCATATTTTATATTTCTAATTCACATGGCAACATTGTATGCCACATTATCATGTTCACGATCTCATGTTTCATCAAACTCAACATGAATTTGACAAACTTGCTCCATTCACACAAATCTTCTGTCTTCAACAAATTCCACTGTGAAATTAAACATATCAGTAACTATCAAAGAAACCAGTGATCAAAGCCATGTTTCATATAACCTGACAGCAGACGAGAATTGCATGCACCAGCTGTCAGACTTGAGGCAACAAAGCTCAAATGAAGGTCGACATATAGGCCGCATAATGTCTAGAACTTAAGGAGGAGTGTTCTGTAAGAGACGTGACAGCCTTTAAGATGTTTCCCTAGGAGCAAACCAGGCTTTAATGACTTTTATATGCTTACAGATTACAACCAGACCGGACATATGTCGAATATAATCAGGTCAGGAGTATAAATCATAGGTTAGTACATACTTTAACGAGCATTTTGATGAAGAATGTCAAGACAGCAGCAGCAGCAGCAGATAAGCTTTAATTGTAACCTTTGTAGATTTATAGAGGAACTGGAGATATTTTATGGACACAGATCAAACAAATGAAAAATACTAAAAATTGTTGGAAAGAATAGAGAACTGTTGAAAAAGTTCAGAAAAGAAACAGAATGTTTTGGACACATCACTAAAACCTGGTGGAAGCTGTATTGGAGGTAAAGGTTGAGGGTAAGTGATGAAGAAGAAGACATGGATATAATTGGGTGGGTAACAATAGGAGATAAACAAAGAACAGTTTGATAGAATGCACAACCTCCTCTCACATCGACCGTAAGAAACAGGAAATGTTGACGATCAATTACAGAAGACCTTTGATGTGGAGATGACACATAATCAAAAAGAACTTGACATAGATTGTGGTGAGTGTGTACCACAGTGGCAGTGCTCTCGGTTCAGTCGCCAGTGTATAAGGGTTCGATTTCAGGTAGCTATATTCCTAGTCTAGGCATGAGTCGGCTCTGACGGCATCTCCTACGAACAATCTGGTATTGCTCCATGATACAGTATAACTCAGTAGTAAATGTGGTCTTTTATATTTGTAAAATCTATTCAGTAGCTCATCTGTACAAAAGTATGTCCTACTGGACAATATTTCTCCAGGTTATCTGAGGTTGCGACGGAATAGCGTAATGCGTAAGCGTTCTCCTATCGACTCGGACTCAAGAGGGTCGTGGGTTCAATCCTACAGTCGGGGGTTCCACACGTGAGGAAAGCAATTTGTCCTCCTACCTCCTACACACTAGTGACAGGCACTTAATACAAGGCACTTAATACAGGCACTTAATACAAGGCACTTAATACATGCACTTAATACAAGGCACTTAATACATGCACTTAATACATGCACTTAATACAAGGCACTTAATACAGGCACTTAATACAAGGCACTTAATACAGGCACTTAATACAAGGCACTTAATACAGGCACTTAATACAAGGCACTTAATACATGCACTTAATACTTAATACTAAGATCTGAAAAGGCTAAGATAAATTTTTTAAATATTTGTTTTTATTATCTGAGGTTGAGTTAAGACTACCAAAGTAAACACATAGAAATAGCTACATAAGATGCAATTAAAAACTGACATATTATTAAAGTCTATTTCAGCACTATGTTTCATTTTATACGCTGAAATTTAGAAGCTAATATCAATGTTAGTGATATGTTGCAACCCTATGCCCCGTGTGGAAATGGAAACAAATAATAGAAATGCAGAGAGTGAGAGAGAGAGAGAGTGAGAGAGAGAGAGAGAGAGAGTAGAGAGAGAGAGAGCGAGAGAGAGATTGATATTTCTAGTCCAGTGGAAATTAGTGCTTGCGTTTTGGAATTGGGGAAAATTTAGATATCAGTGGCAGGATTTAAGAATTGAGGGAAATTTAGATATCGTCGCCAAAGCTTAGTGATGAGATGCTGAATCAAACTAGTTTTCCCAGTTAGAAGTAGTTCTTGTCCGAGAAGTAAGCACCTATTCAAACTTGTATTTAGCAGTTCTTGCCAAAAAAAAAAACCCCAGCAAAAGACTTTTATAAAGTAGTACTTGTCAGGAAAATATACACAACTTCAAAGATTTATGAAAACACAACATCAGAGTATAATGTAGTTAGTTTGTTCCTTTCGTGCCAAAGGCGGCGCATAGGACAGAGGTTTTAGATCTCCATGTGATGCTGTTCGTTGCTAGCAGTTGAAGATCTTGTATGGTTTTACATCCCAATAGTTTACTTTCTTGTTGGATGGTTCTTCGAAGAGTAGTCTTTGGTCTTCCACGTCTTCTTTTCCCAACTGGTGACCACATAAGGACTTGTCGATTTAGTCTCTTTTCGTCTGATCTAAGAACATGACCTAAATATTTCCACCTTCATTTCTTTATAATATTTGATACGGGTTGTTGGTGTGTTCTATCTCTCGCTGCGTTGTTAGAAAAGAAATCACTCCATTTTACTTTTAATAATTTTCGGAGACATTTATTCTCAAAGCTTCTTATCAATTTTCTTTGTTGATTTCCAACTTTCACAACCGTAGGTCAGTACAGGAATCACACATGACCTAAATAATTTAATTTTTGTGCATATACTAAGGTCTTGAGATTGCCAGATATTCGTTAATTTAGTGAAGGCACTAGCTGCTATAGCAATACGAGAGTTTATTTCTTTCATCGTGTCTCCGTTGTTTGACACTTTACTACCCAAATATGTAAAATATTTAACTTTCTCCAGTGTTTGGCCATTTATTACGATGTTGTCTGTCGAGTTTGTGAGGTCCATAATTTTGGTCTTGGCAGAATTAATCTGGTGGAGACCAACCTGTTCTGCAAGTGTGCAAAGATTGCTCGTTAGTTTGTATATAATGTAGAAGTTTTTATATAATGTAGTAGTAACTATTATATAGTAGTTTTCGACAAGGAAGTAAATACAACATCAGACATTCATTAAATATTCAAGTGGGATAAATTCAAAAATAACACATGAATGTTCTGGAAAAGATTTTGGCTAGTTATAATGTGGAACTCTGTTCTCAAACTAGTGAAACACGTACAAACAAAGTACTATAGTTTTACAAAAAAAAGAAACAGTGACGATAAACAGCAACGTTTCGACCAACAAGGCCTTTATCAAGCAAACGAACAAACAGGAGTGACAAATTAAAATGAAACACAAATGGACGACCAAATACAAACGTATCTAAGGAAAAGCTGGAATAAAAACGAATAACGAAATAAATGTAACACAAAAACACACATAAAAACTAGAAATAGAACGGAAAAGAAACAATGAAACATCTAGTAAATATATAACTTGAATACATGCAACATATACACATATAGAGTACAAAGCATAGGAAGAGAAAGTACTAAGAAGCATAAGAATGTAATACGTTGAGCCCGCGTGGTCGCAAGGTACCATACAAAGAAATCAACCGATTCTCCAGAGCAAATCGACTACGATCATCAGAGAACATGATCGGATGGCTGTGACCTGGGCATCGCAAGCTCCTGAATGGCCAGTATCATTGAAATGGGTAGCTACAGGGTCACAGAGCATTGGCGTATATCGCGCAAGTGTTGGGCGAATCGGTCACTGAGTCTCCTGCTACATGGACCACCACTTAGAGGTAGTGTCTTGGTCAGTTCTATTTCGTTGACCTTGATTTATATCATTCCATTCACAACATCTTGGGCCTTCTATCCAGACTGAAATTAACACAATAAAAGAAAATACGGTGGTCTTTGTGGCTAAGTGGTTGCGCTGTTGCCTTGCATTTTATAGGTAGTGGGTTCGAATCCGGATCCCGCTATTCTGTACAAGAGTACATGTTTTTCCAGAGTTCCCTAGGACTGTTTCCAGAGCTATGGAGTTCGTGCTTTGTGCAACATTTTCTGCAAGTGGCGTGCCATTTCTGCGGAGAGGGATCGAGCACCATGGAGAAAACCCGATGCAATGAAATTATTTCTTCGTCTTTAGACCCTTTATAAATCAAGCGCGCACATACACACACACAGACACACACACAGACAGACACACACACAGACAGACACACACATACATATATGTATATACACGCCCACAAACATCGCCTTATCCGTCAAGGTAGACGTATAACGTATGCGGTTCTATAAAAAGATAAACATCTCTCAATGTTTATACAATAAACTTGGTCGTAAAGGAAGGCTGTCGGTGAACAGGAAATGATATTCCACAACGTTTATGACCCTAAGCTTAGGTCAACTGGAAATAGCCTCTGTATATATAATGACACAATGGAGTCTACTGTAAATTGATATTAAACGTGCTGACATTAAGATACACCGTTTTATTTAAAGTGGAATATCGACATACAAAAGTCCATTTGAAGATAACATTCTGCTTTGTTGCGCTTTAAATAAAGTAGGATATGACCGTCCTAGTTTTCTGGGTTTTCCCAAAAATTATTGCACACTTGTGCATTTATCCCCCTCCCCTAAATGATATATTGTATACTTGGTGGTCTGTAGCCTAAGCGGCAGGGAAGCTCGATCACAACCCAAGCGTACCTGGTTCAAACTCCACGACAGGCCGTTTGGGAACTTCTTCTTCAAACGCTACATATCGATCACTTGTTAACCACTCTTTGTCATTTATATGTCATCCAAGCCTAAGAGCAATTGTACGTTGTGTCAGTTAAGCGCCTACAAGTAGGCCAGCACATTCTGTTTCTGGGACGCCTTTTATTTACTAGGGTAGTTTTTATTTACTTCCCTAGGCCCCTGTCTTAGTCATCTCTTCGGCTTGTAGGTCGCAGTGTTACTATTCTTTGCGCCCCGGCAACACACGCGCGAGTTTGGGAGCAAATTCTTGTCCGTGGATTTGTACGAACGGTAAAAATAGACCCCGCCGTCCAGAAAGCAATGGCAAACTAGTGAACATATAAGTGGTGCCTAGAAAATCGACGACTCGTTTACTGTGCTCGTAAAGGATATGCCACGATTTTCATACTTGGTTTGATAACGATACATTGGTTGACCCGTCGATTTAGTCTGTTGTTGCACCACTTTGAAAAACTATTTTGCATCGTGTTTTGATATCTCGCATATCAGAATCAATTTGATATCATCATGCCATATGCAGAACGTCGATCTCATCACGGTTCGTCTGAAAAATCTCACGATCCCTTGCTATCTCTCCCGAATCCTCTGTAGCAGGGTGATGGTCGTCTCAGCACATATATTAGGGTGGTTAGGACTGTTATGTGTATCATGCTGCTGATAACCCATCGTAGAAGAATCAGGTGTATCTTGGTCTCTGCACCTGGTAAAACAGTCTCGTGATGTTGGTTTCAGCAGGGTTTAAAGTACAGCTGGTTCAGCGCCTCTAGGTTTCTCTCTAGTTCAGTTATCATCTTTCACGCAAAAGACAAGACATCATTGATGGTCAACATTATTATATTCCTTTACTTTTAATGACATGGATGAATTTCTCTATAAAAATAAAATAGTAACTGGCAGCTCATGTAATTGAAATATCAGCTCTTCTCGTTATCTATTCTAGTTTCAAAGTTTTTCTACATAGTCTAATATACGTGCAACTGATACTGCAAACTAACGAGTTCTATCCTCCGTCAACTCTAGTAGTTAGCTTTTATACAGTCAAAACTTAACTCCACAAATTACACGTTTCTAGACATAAATCTCTTTGTCTATTCCTAAAGTCAGTGTCTTGAGAAAAAGTAAAACTATAACGGCAGGTGTTCAACTGGTAATCTAACAACTGTGCTTCCAAAATTAAAAACATCAAGTTTCATGTACAATTTTCCAAGATTTATTTCCTATTCTACAAAACGTATATAAATTCTGACATACAATTACCGTCTCTTCTAATTATCTATGATCTACTTAAACGTTAAGTTCTCTCAACTATACTATTCAATTTAATCTAGAACATTAGATCTATTCTGACATCCAATTACATTCTCTTCTAATTATAGATGATTTACTTAAACGATGAGTTCTCTCAACTACAATGTTCAATTTATTCTAGAACATGTTTAGAAGAACACTATCTAAAAAATCAGGTACGTGGAGTCAAATTACAGTTCACCATCACACCTCACTTTTAGATCTATTTATATCAAACTAAAAGAAAAATGTAATCACTGTCAAAAGGTAAGAGTGTAACAGTTCATGTAGGTTAAAAATATATCAATTAAACTAGCTCATCTTGATTATTGTTTCTTGTATGCCATGTTCTCTCTCCTCTTCCTGCTACACATTAAACTACGTAGTATTGATTCCTGCTACACTCTATCGTAGTATTGATTCCCTGCCCTCTATCGTAGTATTGATCCTGCTACACTCTATCGTAGTATTGATCGTCTCCTGCTGCAACTCTATCGTAGTATTGATTCCCTGCTACACTCTATCGTAGTATTGATCCCCTGCTACACTCTATCGTAGTATTGATTCGTGCTACATTCTTTTCTATCGTAGTATTGATTCCTGCCTCTCTATCGAGTATTGATTCCTGCTCTTAATTACTTTTTTCCCAAAACCACTGTGGCTTTTAATATGACCAAAATATTTCAGTTTCCGAAACACGATGTTGTTTATGCACCAGTGTTTCTGGATGTTGAGTTCTAGTAGGATGTGCATATTTCTTCCTCCGCTTCTTTGTCCCAGGCGGTCTAAGAAAAGCTATAATGGCGTTCTATAGACTATTAATGTATTTTAACCAGCTCAATAAAATGTAATGCTAATCTATTATTCGACTATAATTTCATAGTTTATCTATTGATTACATCGTATGGTTGATAAAAAAAAACATATTATACAGAAAAATTAGATACTATGGTCACATTAGGCGTCACGATGGCCCGGAAAGGACAATATTAGAGGGCAGGGTCCCAGGACGCAGAGGTAGACCAAGAAGAAGATGGCTACAAAATATTAAAGAAACCATGAATATGACCATCGACGAAGTGGGTGAACTGGCTAAGAGACAGAGTGAATTTCAGATGCGCTGCAAAGATAGCAACGTCCTATAAAGGATACGCATCTTGATGATGATGTATTGATTACTGTTTGGGAATCAATGAAGAATCAAAACTGCACTGATGGAACCTGGATTAGAAGTTTGGGAACCTGGATTAGAAGTTTGGGAACCTGGATTAGAAGTTTGGGAACCTGGATTAGAAGTTTGGGAACCTTGAAATAAAAGTGAGAAATAAACACGAAAAGCACTTTCTAAATGAGAAATGCATGTATACACGAAAATATCAAATTAAGAAATGCAGCTTGTCATACTGTTTAATGGGTCATCGGACAACAAAACAACAAACTTGAATGTCAAGGTATTCTCTGGTCTTGCTCAACATTAACGTGCCAGTCATTGTATTAAAAGGATGCAAGTTGTGTGATGGGTTATATTATCTGACGGTGCACGTAACCCCATGAACAGACACTAGGGAGTAGTGAGACGTGAGAACAATTATTCCGTTCTGTAATGACACTGAATAGCATCGTACATTTATTCCATTGTCAACAATAAAGGATGTGAGACTATACAACCAATTTGTTTGTGGCGTGTGTGTGTGTGTGTGTGTGTGTGTGTGTGTGAGGTGGGAGAAGAGTAGAGGAGGAATGCATAAAAGGAGACATCTTTCACGTATTTGGCATTTTTAATACACTCTTCTCCATCCACAAAGCAAATACATGGTAGAAGTAGTAACTATACTGTTGAGAAAATCATCATTATAATATAGCTTGTACTGAGAAGAACTTTGTCAACCTTAAGTCCTTCGGAATTTCCCTCTCTCATAGGCTAGATCAGCGTTTCTCTCAAGCTGTCAGGTACCGCCCCAGTGGGCGCTGAAGCGTTCTGGGGAAAAGATGGTGGGTTCAGAAGCATTTGGAGGCAGTTAATTTATCGTGATTTTGCGATTGAATAATCATTAAAAATTTGAATTCTGCATTTTAATTCATTATATGCCCATCTTACACGATCCATTTATTCATCAATTTTCTATTTCTTGTATATAATCATTTGGAAAATGACCATGAATGACAGAACTATATATCAATTTTCTATTTCAAAGTGAAAATAGAGCATGTATATATATATATATATATAAAATATATATCATATACCTATATATATATATATATGTGGGGGGTTGGCAAACTGTTATAATGGGGACGTGGCGTTACAAAATGTATGTCGTGCAAGGGGCGATGGGCCGAAAAAGTTTGGGTATCTATAGGCTAGATGTCTCGACTCTGCAGCCGCCATGCTCAAATCTTCAGTCACAATATGAATCCATCTTCTCCTGAGTTTCCCTTCTCTTGCTTCTATGCTTTGTTCCATAATTGTCTTCAATCTTTCTTGTATATTTATATGTTCAAATGCTTCAATGTTCAAATTCTTTTTGTAGCATTCAGTTTTCATTATTTTAAGTTCCTTCAGGATATATTTATTATATTGTTATATTCCATATTACTGGTAGGTGAAAAAATACAACACGAAATAGCGAAGTTTCACAAAGTACAGAAGCAGATAAAATTTACTGCATGTAGTAGTGCTGATCTCTATGTCATGACGTACATGTAGCAGTGTTGGTATCTATGTCTTTTCTATATGTACATGTAGCAGTAATTATCTCTATGTCTAAACTAGTCGTACATGTAGCAGTAATTATTTCTATGTCTAAACTAGTCGTACATGTAGCAGTAATTATCTCTATGTCTAAACTAGTCGTACATGTAGCAGTAATTATCTCTGTCTGATGTACATTAGCAGATTATCTATCTGTCTTGTCTGACGTACATGTAGCAGTAATTATCTCTATTTCTTGACGTACATGTAGCAGTAATTATCTCTATTTCTTGTCTTGACGTACATGTAGCAGTATATCTTATTCTTGTCTTGAGTACATGTAGCAGTAATTATCTCTATTTCTTGACGTACATGTAGCAGTAATTATCTCTATTTCTTGTCGTACATGTAGCAGTAATTATCTCTATTTCTTGTCTTGACGTAGTACAGTATTATCTTATTTCTGTCTTGGCGTACATGTATAATATCTCTATTTCTTGTCTTGACGTACATGTAGCAGTAATTATCTCTATTTCTTGACGTACATGTAGCAGTAATTATCTCTATTTCTTGTGGTACATGTTGCAGTAATTATTCATGTTTTTAATTGTTCGTTATAGAATAGACACTATTTAACCACTCCTCGTTATTTGAGATTTGGGTCAAAGAACGTTAAGTACATTGTGCCGTGGTTTACAGCGACTAATCTAATATATTTAACACCTTGATGTATTTTGTATATGTTTTGTCATGGGGATAATTGTGATATATTTTGCCGTGAATCTCTTTGTCGCATGTTCTCGAGTGAAGAAGTGTCGATGTGGATATGCTGGACACAAATATATGATGAACAAACTAATGTCCAGAAAGCAAACTGAACAATGTTCAGCTTAACAAAAAAAATTGTTGATCAAGATGTAAAAAACAAAATTGGAGTATTTAGAAAATATGTAAGTCTTGGTCAGAATAATTAACCAAGTCAGGCGTGTCTATTAATGTCATCTAACTTATGTCATTGTCAACGCATGTTCTGGACAAAGTGCATTGTTTACCCACCACATTCTGACTGAATACAACTGTTGTATGTAGCTACGTGGTTTAGCCTTCGCCTTGCGTTCCGAAGCTCGTGGGTTCAAATCCGAACCGCACCATTCAGTTCACAAGTGCATTGTTTCCAGCGACCTCCAGAAATGTTGCCGACGGAGTTCGTGCTTTGTACAATACTCTCGGCAAGTGGCGTGCAATTACTTCGGAGAAGGACTGAGCCAAATGGGGTCAAACCCGATGCAATGAAGTCAATCCTTCGGCTTTAGGTCCCTTTCGACAGCTGTTGTATGAAGTGATGCCTCATCAAATATCTCGACATAAATAAACACGTTCTTTTTACTAAAGAGTTTAATCAAAGACCGTATTATGTACGTAACTATGAGCGGGTAAAATTTAAAAAAAAAGCTCGGAGAGAGAGAGGAGAGAGGGATAAGAAATGGTGTGGAGAAGCAATTAGGGGGTGCTGACTAGTGGAAGAAATGTCAGGGACCACTTGCTGAGAGAATTGCCTGGGACCGACCTTCAGTTTGTTTGAGAAGAATACCGTCGTTGTGAGATTGTGTCTGGCTATAGCAGTGTATTGTCAAAGTGTAGAGATACCCTGACTTACAGTGATGTTCTACTTTGCAGAAGGATGAACTCTTTCATCCATTTTTTTCTTCAAATACTTTGTATAGAACTTATGAATTTATTTGCTTGGGGAAAATGGGAAAGATAGTTGAATGATGGCGCGGCTACTGTATAAGTGCTTTCAGTCAAGGTCATGTTATCACTGAGCTAGGACAGCAACCATATATTAAACTCAATCTTCTTCTTCTTCTTTTGCGTTCTCACTAGATTGGGATTTCGGATCCTCTAATAAGGTCAACCTTAGCCCAGTTATCCCATGAATCTGAAAGGGTAGTAATCCAGTGGATACCCTCATACTGCAAGATTAAAGGAAATAAAGATGCTGACAGACTGGCTAAAGAGGGAGCAGGAATGTCCCAAGATGACAACCTGGTTAGCTATGAAGAAGCAAAACCATCGCCAAAGGGCACTACAAAGCAAAATGGGATAAAGAATCTCAATCTAAGTATCATCATCATAATCATCACCTGTTACAGAAATGTTTGTCCCGCACGAGTTGTATTGGCCTTTCTTTTATAATCGAGCCTATAATACAAAATACAATTTCCTGTTGTCTTTCCAGACTTTAGGGTAGGAAGTCACTTCGCTTCCCATTTCTAGCTCCTAGTGTGCAGGAGGTAAGAGGACCAATTCCTTTCCTCGTGTGTGGAACGTCGTCAAATGTGGTAATGATCACACAACCCTTTTGTGTCCGACTTGATAGGCCAAAGTTGCAATATGCTAATTCTTCACACAATCAAGCACATACACACAATGCAAATATCGGGTTGGCTACAGTAGAACTATATTAAAGAGTTGAATACAGCAAGAATAAATGACGATTGACAAAGTACAGAAAAATACACAATTCTCTCCTTGGCATAATAATGTTCGTCAATCAAATATGATTATAACCACATAGTTACTTCATCCAACAAACAAAATGTAATATCAGTCAATGGACACGTAGGTGACTTGTCAGTCCGATGCGTGCCTTGAAGAGTTTGAAGGATGAATCAGTAACTAGCGCAGCAAGTTTGATTAAAGTGAGGAAGAGTTGCGCTAAACGTCGACCTCACTCTCTCTCCTGTTTCCAACAAGATCCAGTGGCAAGACAAGTCGAGACGACTGGTGGAGGATTCAGGTGCAGTGGATGACCAGGGTGTACTACGTGCCTCACCGTGCTCAGTACGCTCCACAGCGCTTTGCTGGTACTCGCCGTTGTGTCCGTTGAGCCACAGAAGTGGTTTCTTCCGCACCCTCTGTCGAGTCCAGTCTTTACATGCAAGGTAGGCAAGACATATTTCACCGATTAGTTGTTAACCGTCCGGCTACCCTCAGCCTGGTTTGGTTGGCCTGTCAAAGCCAATGCCCATATGATGGCTACTGCCGCATGCTGACAGCTGCTATGAGCAACAGGTGAGAGCTGAATGACAGGTTTGGTCCAATGTTCAGAAATCTGCCCTTAAACTTGGCATAATAAGAACAATATGAAAGTATAGGTAGACGTCAAAAATAAACAAGTTTTTCACAGAAAATAAAGAAACATCGTCACACAGATGATGTTTAACTTTGGCATAACAGATGAACTTGAACATAAAATGAAGCTTATCTGTAGTATAAAAGTTGAACTTGAACACAAAATGAAGATAATTACGATATAAATGATTCAGTTGAAGAACAAATAAAACTTAGTTGTGATATAAAAAATGAGATTATAAAAAAAAAGTTAGTAAGAAAAGTTTAAAGTTTCGAACACAATGTCTTTATATCAAACACCAGTCGAAGATAACCATACCATATATAAAAACTGTTGACAATATAAAACCTAACTTGTGATGGTAAACAATGGACTAGACAGCTAACATAAAATGTTATAACAATTGAGGAAGTGGATAAATAAAATAGATGACAAAGAAAAGAAATAAAATAACTTTTTCTTTAATCCTCCAAATGAATAAATACTTTAGCCTTACAAGAGTTTCTAACCTGTCCACCAACGGTTAGATCTCTCGCTCTCTCTCGCTCTCTCTTAAAATAAACTTACCAAATTTCTGAGATCTGACGGAAAGGTGGGTTTAATTATTTTTTTTGTTTAAGTGATAATGAAGTCAAACCTTCAACACCCGTTTCCGGCACTTAATGATCATGTTTAATTGTTCAGATTTCCCAGCTATACTTTCACAATGTTTCCACGGTCTAGTCGTGTCAGAAAACAGCACCAGATGTCTGCCTACTGATGGAAACTATCCAGGTATGAAGGTGGTCTACCTCAGAATTCAAAAGTTTCAAGCAGATAAGACGTAGTGTACTGGAAGAACTATGACAACAAGAAAAACGTGATTAAAGTTGTTAAAGAAGTTGATAATCATAACAGAATAGTTTTATATGAAAGTCTGGTTCTATGTTGTACGAGATAGTTAACTTCACAGACGAGAGTAAAACGAGGAAAGTAATGTTTAAAAAAGTGTTTTAACTAGTAAGCCATGCTACGTGCTCTATTGTTAGTTTCAAACCCCCTGTGAGTGCGGTTCAATTCCGTGGGCTGGTAGAAAAGCCACAGGTTCTCCATATTTACGGTGTTCATGGCACCGAACCAAAGTGTTACGATGTCCATGGCACCGAGCCGAAGAGCTGAAAGCTCAAGCGTTTCTGGATCGGGGGAAAAAAATTATTAGTTTCAGTTAAAAAACACTAACTAGGTCAGACTTCAGATTTATGAAAGTAATCTACACAGAAATAAGAATATTTTCAATCTGGATTACATAGTACTGAAACATTAAAAGTATATAATATAACACTATACAAAGTATATACATATATAACACTAGCAGATGTACCCGTTCTTCGCACTCGAATTTAGTTTAAATCTAGTTGTAATGTTGAACACTAGTTATACTTGATATCCTTTTCCGCTGATCTTCCAAGTCGTTCATCTTTAAATTCCTCATCAATCGCCTTTACACTCCTCCGACACTTGTAGTCAAGCCTAATAACTAATCTTTCCTTCTCTGTCTCCGTGTATCTGGCCTTCATTTTTCTTTTCTTATCATTCTCCAACCGCATATCTCTAACTTCATTAGTTTCGATAGATCTACGAAATTGTATCATTTCCAAATATTTAAAATCCCAAACAGTGCGAGGCTGAGCATATTAAAGAAACATGCCCGTCCCTCAAAATCGGCTAAAATAACAATTGACAAATTGCATTTATTCAGATTATAAACTTATCGAATAGTGACCAGATATGTTTAAAAAACATCATTGTTCTTACCGTGAATCAAACACGGGTCTACCGCATGGGAGACTGTGCCTTTATCATTTCGGCCACACACACCTCTAAGCAGATGTGTTAAAATACGGACACGATAATAGTCGTTATCATTGCGCTTTAACATGTGACCGGCAAGTTAAAAAAGGGAATACTTTTTTTGGCTTTTCAATTTTCATGACAATCTCGTTAAATTAGTTTTTAAGGCATTTAGACGAACTGGTACTGGTAGTCCAGTTTTATAATGTTTACATATTCTCATCTATCAAAGCTACCCTCATGCCAAGCTTCATGTCCGTAGGATGTCCAGATATCTTCAATTAAAGTCAACAGACATACACAATTTCATTAAAGTTATTATTATATACATATAGATATATATACAAATTATAAATAGAAAATATATTGTAGAAATTACTTCTGCCAATTCACATGTATGTGGAGAGAAAGAAAATATATTGTAGAAATTACTTCTGCCAATTCACATGTATGTGGAGAGAAAGAAAACACAATTATTTGGCTATCTTATGAGAATGAAACTCGGTCAACGACAACTTTGCAACTACAACAGCAGAAATCCGGAATGAGAAAACGGTGAAAAAGTGTTTCATTTCTATTGCACGTATTTTCTTCTCGTTCTCTCTTCAGTGTCCTGGTCTGAAAGTTACACGTAACAATATATGTAAACTGATACTGTTGCTGAGCGAGATAGTTTAAAGAAAATACTTTTGACATTTGAAAAAAAAAACTTCTGACATAGAAGCTTTAGATGATCTCGTATTACTGTTTCGTTTACTCTTTCTGTAACAGCAAAGTCGATGATCGCCCAAATGTTTTTGTATGTGTTTCGTCGATTCTAGCTTTAAAATGTGTGCTGAAAATTGTAGTGGCTGTTTGTGACTTTTACCTTGGTCATGTCAGCATTTATTTAAATTCATTCTTCTTCTTCTTTGCGATCGGGTTCATATGCTGAGTCTACACTATGAGATGTGTTGACTCTTATGAAGTTGCACGTTAGTTTCTCTCTCTCTCTCTCGCGATCGCTCTGGAGTCTGCGTTCGGTCTGACATGCACACTGTGACATGTACAGTCTGAGACAGAAGATTGTTGTGTGTTGTTTTCTGTTACGTCTCCAGATGGGATCTTGTAGATGTGTGCTGTTGGTTTGTTGCCATAACTGTTTGTATTTCAGTTTGATTTGTGTTTAAAGCCGAAGGATTGACTTCATTGCACCGGGTTTTACCCCATACGGCTTGGTCCTTCTCCGCAGAACTGGCACGCCACCTGCCGAGAGTATTGCACAAAGCACGAACTCCGTAACTCCAGCAACAATCCTAGGGATCTCTGGAAAAAATTGCACTCGTAAACAGAATGGCGCGGTCCGGACTCGAACTCACGACCTTCGACTCACTACAAGGCAAAGGGCGTAACCACTTAGCCACAGAGACCCCTGATTTGTGTTATTTCCACTCAACAGTTAACGACAATTCTGTCCAGTGACTACACCAGTTGAGGCTCCAAATGGTCCTCCTCACTTCAAGCTATTAAACTTAGATGTTTTCTCACCAATGCAAGATTGTACTTTTATGAGCCATTAACATCTTTATTCTTATAATAATAATAATAATAAAATACATAACCCTACAATGGTCTTAGGAGTGTCACGATGGAGACAACAAAACAAAAAGTCCGCCATAGTTCTCAACTTTTAGAAAAAAATGTGGAAAAGTCAAGCTCTTTGACCAGCTCTGAGTGTTGTCAATCCAGGATTTTCTTTGTCCTCTTCTTCTTCCACCCTAAACTGCACACCCCCCCCTCCCTCTCTGTAAAATAATTTTAGACCAAGAGAAATGCGCATAGTGATAAATGAAACGTTTGAGTTGGATAGGGCACATTCTCAGACACTGGGTGGCAAAAGTATAAGCTGATCAAAGACAGTCTATGGATACCAATGGAGACAGATAGGACAGTGAGGCTCAAACTTGTGGCACATTGCGAAGGATGGTTAAGGATCGATTTATTGATTTCCTACAAAACGGCGTACGGCGTGTTGGGAAACTGGGGAAACTGACCGTTTTGTAGACCCGCAGTTACATATATGTATATATACCACAGTATTAATTGTTTTATTCTGAAAAGTAAGGTTACGTTTGTATAGAGACATGTAAACTAGACTAAATCAGCACTGAACTAATCTCCCAGATCAAATTGTGTACAAATAACGAGAACATTGCATCAGTTGATTGATGGTTTTCGTGTCAGGATTGAAGTTTACGAAATGTAAAACCAGGTTTTAATTAATGCATGGATATTTTACTAATCCGTTCCTAATTGACATAATCAACATAGCTTTCTATAGCTTCTCTGTCTCTCTTCTAACTGCTCAGACTGATGTACCAGATTTCCCCATAAATCTCATTCATGTGGAAATCTGATTCATGCAGACTTAGCATTTGGTGGGATTCGTCACAACTTCAGCGCCATTTGGAGCTCTGGTGCTTATATTTCGGCGATGTGTCCGGTTTTAGCCAGCGTTTACTGGGTTCGCTCTCCGTCAGCCTTCGGCTGTCCCCAGCCGATCTGCAAGGCAGCAGGTTGCTTTCTATAGCTTATCAGATTTACAAAATCTGCACCCAGAAACATATGTGCTCAAACACAACTGATCAAGAAAATAAATCAATCGTTGAAACTGTGAAAATATCTGACGGTAGATTTCAATCAGAAATAAATAATAGATTAGACCAGGAAATAATAGTATTTCAGAACAGGAAATGCATTATATTCAAGAAGTCGTGATCTGTAAAAGTCTGAGGGAGTTCTTCAGTGTTACAAAGAATCAGAATTGACATTCTATAATTAATTGATGGTGGGGGTGGTGGGTTCTCTGTCGCATGATGGAAAGGTTCTTTCCTCTCTATTCAAAAATGCTCGGTTCATTTCCTGTGTGGAACGATATGACAATTTTTCCAGTAATACCCGAGATCAATATACGTGAGATCGAGTTCCTAGTCCTATCGGAGACGGCCCATACATTGAGCATGTAAAAGAACCATTGGCAGTTGAAAATTTATGAGTAGACTGTTAAGCCGCTGTTTAGCAAAATTCATTAAAAAAATTAATATTTTTCACATTATTATAATCAGGGACCTTATATGGTGTTGGGGAATTCGTGCGCTATACTAATATAACTACGCTTACGTCAAAAATGGATATAGCACACATTATCAGAGCACACATTATCAGAGCACGCATTATCAGAGCACACATTATCAGAGCACACATTATCAGAGCACACATTATCAGAGCACACATTATCAGAGCACACATTATCATTCAAGGAAGTGCATTCATGATGGTCATATCAACCAATCAATCAATCAATCAATCAATCAAGTAACTGATGGACAAGAAATAACAGACATAATACAAATCTCTGGAGGCTTCAGAGATGACATAAAAATATTAAGATGTATATTTCCATGGACTGCTAAAATGACATGTTGGTGTGCTGAAAGAAGTCAATACACGTCAAGATTTTGTGAAACACAAATGAAGATATCAAGTCAAGTAATACATAGGCTATGTTAATTTGCTGGTGTCACTTGATAAAGGTTATGAGATTGTACTATTGTGTAGATCACGATACCACTTCTGACATCTACACATCTTTCATAGTTCATATTCTCATATTATATTTATTTGTTTTGTAATACCATCATAATAGTATATTATTCGATACGTTGGTTTTCTTGTTAATTTTGTTGATTTTCCCCTGCCTATACTTGAATACCAGGATGTAACTGATGGTTTCAACATGACGGCTACAGAGGCAGGACATATGGCATATGAGAGAGAGAAATTCCGAAGGACTGTTGGGGTGGCAAAGTTCTGCTCAGGACAAGCTATTTGATGATGATGATACTTGAATAAATGCAACACTGTTTCTTTCTTTTGCAATAATATAATACTATCGATACATCACTCTGTTGTACAACTGAAATAGATTCTGTTCAATGATGAACAATGTTACACATCTCAAGAAAATAAGACCACCACAAGAGATAGTTCAGAAGTCACAAACAAGTACACTTAAAAAAAAATGTGTAAATAAATTGGGTTACCAAGGATTTATGAGTTACGGAAACTATCGGAATCATTGGCATAGCTACTGTTTAAGTACTCAGCCGATGACACTTTTAACTGGTTGAAAGGGATCAAGCACATACGGAGGCGCTCTGTGTGCATATCTTCTTTTTCTCTTCCACCATTTACTTCTTTATAGTAGTATTGGGGGTGATCTTTTCTCATATGTATATTGACTTTGATTAACAGTTAATTGATTTTTCAACATTTGATTGACCTTGATCGTTCATTATTCCACATCGGTGCTGTAATGGTTACTAAACACTTCCTGTCTGTCACGTGATATGCGTACTCTAACACTTTTATACTAGTCTCTTAATCTTTACATCAAATGTTTGTTTTCTTTTCATCTTCCACACAAACTCTTTCTAATACGGTTTTTTACAGTGTAATTTCTTTGATGGATCAGAAACATTGGATTTATTATACTTTGATTCTTATCGATTGTTTTCTTATTCAGTGATGGTTATTTATTCTTGTCTCTCAACGATGATCTATTCATTGTTTATTTATCTCTTAATCTTTTCTATCAACGATTGCCTCTTCTATTCCACAAATTTTAATAAGTTTAGTTAATAAAGTTTATTTCTGGATCAAATCCATAGATTTATTTAGTTTGATCTCTTCAAACTTCCTCTCTTTATTTTCAAATAAAGTTGTTATCTATATAGTTGTCATTACTTTTTCAAAAGTATATGGCTGCATCTCTGATTTCATTACTTTCCCTACACTCGCCCCATTTTATGATAATGACTTGACGCAGACATCTATTTTCGAATACCGTCAACTTACTTTCAAAACATTTAGTTGTTTTCCAACTAAAACAACACGATGACAAAAATAGTGACAAGAGACATCAGTAATCAAATCCACCATGGGCTTTACATCCAACATCTATCTAGACTACGAATATAATACCATCATTGCTGAATGAAGTTTGAACAATCCATATTCTTTTTCTGATCTCTGTTTCATATCTTTCATCATCCTGATTGTATATCCAATATATCGGTAGCTTTTCACTTGTTACAGTTTCTCTCTGTTTCATATCTTTCATCATTCTGATTGTATATCCAATATATGAGTGCTTTTCACTTGTTACAAGTTTCTCTCGTTTCATATCTTTCATCATTCTGATTGTATATCCAATATATCGGTAGCTTTTCACTTGTTACAGTTTCTCTCTGTTTAATTTTAATTTAGTTTCTCATTTATTTTTGCTGATTATCACACTTGTTGTTTTCTCAATATTATATCCAAGACAATTATTGCAGTGTCATCGACAAGGTTAACATTTGTGTAATTTACAGAAGATTAACAGACATATGATGGCCTGGAAAGAACAATACTAGAGGGCAGGGTCCCAGGACGCAGAGGCAGACCAAGAAGAAGATGGCTACAAGATATTAAAGAAACCATGAACATGACCATCGACGAAGTGGGTGAACTGGCACGAGACAGAGTGAATTTCAGATGTGCTGCAAAGAGAGCAACGTCCTATAAAGGATAGGCACCTTGATGATGAAGAGACAAACAATTTGTAGTGGTCACAAAGATTGACAAAATGAGGTTTATTAGCAGAATACAATGCATGCGGTTATCTCGACCGCCCGTGTAGTGCCGGGGCCCACTAGGGAAGCAAGGAATAGTACCACTGCGACCTACAATGCATGTCGTAAGAGCGTTAATGTAGGCACTAGGGATGCTACTCTAGTAAATAAAAGCAGCGCAGAAATCGGATGTGCTGGTCTACTTGTAGGTGCATAGCTGGCACAAAGTACAATCGCTCTTAGGCTCAGATAAAATACAAATCACACAAGAGTGGTTGACAGGTGGTCGATATGTAGCGCTCGAAGAAGAAGAAGGTTATGTCGACAAAACTCGGTGTGATGTTTCTACAACATCTTATAAGAAAACCAAGGAGATTTAAGCTCACCAAGGAAGCAAGATGGCTACTTCTATCTACTACATTCCTTACATGAATACTCAAAAAAGATCAGTGTTACTGACTAACCTGTTATCTAAATATAACCTTTATGCATTGAATGTTGGCCAAGATAAAACAAACAGATAAGAAAACCATAAATAACGTGAGCAAAGAATACAGGTGTCAAGTTGTACTAAAAGTTGAGAGACTCCCCGTCGTTACTGTCTGTAGTACCGCTTGTTTAGGACGGTGCAGGACAGGGAGGGATGAGAGCCTAAAGAATTTAATAGTGCCCGTCTGCCCAGCGTGTTCGTAGCGCGTTGGACTACCCTCTAGACGTGCGGGTTCAATTCCGCAGGATGGCAGAAAAAGCCACAGATTCCCCAGATTTACGGTGTTCGTGGCACCGAACCGAAGGGTTACGATGTCCATGGCACCGAGCCGAAGAGCTGAAAAGCTCAAGTGCTTCTGGATCGAGAGAAAAAAAAAAAAAAAGGATTTAATAGCCGCACTGCAAGTACAGTCGCCCTGAAACTGTTCAGATTAGGATTTTTCTTTTATGCCTCGACAAAAAAAAGATAGGAGCAGCGCTCTAATCTATTGAGCCTGACGCCCCTCGACCTAACAGTTGAACAAATCTCTTAATACTACTGTATAAATCTACAATATAATGATTATGTAGAGAAAATAACGATGGCGTCTGTGGCTTAGGGGATAGTGACTCGGTCTATTAACTCCGACGTTCTGAGTTCGAATCACGTTGTGGACAATTGTTTCGCGTGGATTTTCACAAACGGACGAAAGCAATGTTCAGAAAGCAATGGCAAGCTACTGAACGTAATAATGCCTAGAAAAATCACAAACAGCGTTAAATAGCAACGTCCTGTAAAGGATATACTTTTTTTTTTAAAAAGAGAAAATAACAGTATTAGAGATGTCTGAAATTTGAACCAGGTCCACCCAGATGGCGGGTCACACCTCGAGACAAAATAAAACGTGTTTGAAAATACAGACAATTAAACACTGAAAAAATGTTACCACTGAACCCAATTAAACAGTGAACACAATTCAACACTGAAAAAAAGTGTTAAAACTAACGCAGTCATTAGCACTTGTTCAACGGACAAGTAAGGAATGTAAAGCTAGCTCGATTCGTAAATGTATAGGCATTGTTAGAAATACTATTACTTAATTCGTTTTTCTATTATCCCATATATCAATGTCACAATCTTCGTGTGCGTAATAAATCACACGAAGTAACACATGTATTCTGTGGAATCTAATGGGAGACATTGATTATATAAATCAAGGTAGAGAAACGGTTTTAGGTTTCGAAAATTCTGCAAACCACACACTAATTATCCAATCAGTATTTACTGTTCTAATGTCTTGATGTGTTATGTGAATTATAAGTGCAACAAAATGTGGCTTGTAAGTGCAGAAACATGTGGCTTATAAGTGCAGCAAAATAGGTTGATGGTTGTAAGTGCAGCAAAATATGTGGCTTGTAAGTGCAGAAAAATGTGGCTTATAAGTGCAGCAAAATGTGGTTTGTAATTGCAGCAAAATGTGGCTTGTAATTTCTCTCATATGCCAGATGTCCCGCTCTGCAGCCGTCATGTTCAAATCATCAGTTATATCCTGAATCCATCTTTTCCGTGGTCTTCCTCTTCTCCTCTTTGCCGGGATGCCTCATTTCATGTTGGTCTTTTCCAAACCTTCGTATCTCTTTATATGTCCACAATACTTTAATTTTCTCATTCTTATTTGTAACATCTGCCAGTTTTCTATTTCTTTTTCACGTTTCTAAATTTAAAAAAAATTACGGTTAATGTAGAAATAAACATGTCTACATATTTGATATAAACAGAAAATAGCGACAAAGGATGTAACAGAAATTAAGAAAAATAGAAAAGCCCTGTCTGAAGAGGAAAGAAAGCGACAGTAAAATCCACATTTATACAACATAATTCTGAAGAAGGTAATACACATCATGTGTGGTGTGATAACAACAGATAAGAGATGCATTTCATACACTTATATACATTTAAGAATAGGCGTGAAGAAAATAAATTCTAGACATGTAAATAAGCATTTTATGTCTAAACGTCTTTGTCAATGAAAGAAAGGTTGTTCTTATTTATTCTCAATCTGTCTGTCTGTCTTTACTGCTTGTGATACCGCATTTTATGCAACGTCTTTGTCAATGAAAGAAAGGTTGTTCTTATTTATTCTCAATCTGTCTGTCTGTCTTTACTGCTTGTGATACCAGCATTTTATGCTAACGTCTTTGTCAATGAAAGAAAGGTTGTTCTTATTTATTCTCAATCAATCTGTCTGTCTGTCTTTACTGCTTGTGATACCGCATTTTATGCAACGTCTTTGTCAATGAAAGAAAGATTGTTCTTATTTATTCTCAATCTGTCTGTCTTTACTGCTTGTGATACCACATTTTATTGTAGTGTATGACAGGGGGACATGAAGCTTAGAATTTAATGGCGCGTGGCTAATGCAGTCGCCACGAAACTGTTCTGGTTAGAACTTTTCTTTATGCCCGACATAAAAAATCTTAGCTTACCGGGGATTGAACCGATCTCCAGAATGGGAGCCCGCGCTCTAATCCATTCGGCAGACGTTCCTCAATCTAATTATACAAAAGTTCATAATGGATCTTATGAATAAATAAGAGGACCACTAGACTCTTGTTTCACAGAAGAATAGTAAGAAGATGACTATGGCCTGTTGGCGTCATCAACAAGGTTCTTGAGACAATTGATACCTATGAAATGAGTGTAGGAGATGGGTTAGGTCAGAGCCAACTATAAACTTATAGGCCTTTGACTCAGGTAAGAATTATGGCAAATCAGACCACAACTACACCACGTGACCTCGCATTCCAGTTGTGGTGTATATAGACGAATTCATTTTAAAATCAACACAAAATGCTAAATCGAAGTTATATTATCCAACAAGTTAAGTTTAACAATAAAGAATATCAATATTATGAATATTTTTCACCAATAAATAACCATAGACTCACAGAATTGAGTAAAATTGCAAACAAGATTGCAGTGCTCTATCAAACATCTATATTTTCCGGCCCCTTTTCTGATCTAGGTCAGGGAACACCAAGTCAGTTGTCTGGCCTAGTTATCTAGAGTTGGCTGTGGTTAGGTGAGCACCTAATGAATTCACTTATATAGTGATCACAGTCAATATAAATACAATTGAAGAGGCATACAATTGAAGAGACATACAATAGATGAGTTAACGCCATGAAAGAGCATACAGACAAGAACATAGTTGATCAACAGCACTAGAACTGGTCAGTAACATTATATAAGTTCGCAATCATCTACCCCAGTCGACATTACTTACACGCACGTAAGAAACATTTTTAATGAGAATGCAGAATGTTGATGCCGAGGGTGGGGAAGAGGAATGAGGGTGGGGGGATTTGAAGGGAAATTTCATATTAGATTTCAACCTATCACTCTATATTCATCTCCATCTGGCGACAGGTTCCGTATGATTTTTTTATCCAATGATCCAGTGGTGCGTGGGATCTTGCCTTTTTGTCCAATGCAACGTAGTGGTGGTTGTAAGCTGGTTACTTTAATCTATGATTATGGCGATGAATATGATACATGTTCATACAGTGTGTTTCATTTATCTGGTCTTGGAGACTGAAGAATCTCCAGGATATTATCCAGCGCTTGGTACATGCAGAGATGGTGATCAATTGCTTCATGGTGATGTTGTGGTGATCAACTGCTTCATGGTGATGTGCTCATAGCTAACATACTCGTGTAACTAGTTGTATTCTGCTCATATCTACGTGTGGCTAATTAAGTTATTATGTGTTTTAAATTATGGATATTAAAGTTGGTTGTGTTAGATGCCTAATAACAGTGTTCTGATCAATCCATGTATAACCAAAGACTTGAACACATACGCATTCTATAACGTTTGTACGGAAACGATAAAGCAGACATCTAGGCCTGCAGAAGATAGATCTCCATTTAGGCCTGAAGAAGATATGATCTCTGGTATTCATGTTTCTCCACCAAATAAGTATGATGTTAGCCCAGGGGTAGATAAACATAACGAGAATTTGCAGAATGCAATGTTAGAAATATAATTAACGACCTTGAAATAAAAATGTACAGACGAATGCAGTGCATTTGGAAGCAGTTACAAACACTACTTTTTGCAACTAGCTAGTTAAAGTATTTACTGATGTGAGAAAGAAAAAAAGACGACTCCGCACGCAGACACATATACATATATAATTGATGAACAATTCAAATTGATGACAAAATCAACATTTTCTTCTTCTTTGATGCATGAGTTATTGAACAGATTGCCTCTAAGCAAATAAAGCAACGAGGGAGTCAGGTAGGACATTAGGTAGCCATTAATTATGCATCTTCATTAAGTTCTCAATGAAAGTATTGTAAACTACCTGCTGTACTAATATAGAATTCACCCGTTGCCAATAGAAAGCAACGTTAAACAAGTAAAACTGTGTTTACAGTACAATAAGACAATGGAGGCACAACTAGCCTGTGCCACTGTGAAAAGGCGGACATGACGGCAGAGCACATACTACAAGACTGTCGGCTGTTAGTAGCCCAGAGAAAAGAAACTTGGTCCGATAACACAGAGCTTCACGAGAAGTGTACGGAGGACGGAGCACATACAAGACTGCCAGCTGTTAGTAGCCCAGAGAAAAGAAACTTGGTCCGATAACACAGAGCTTCACGAAAGCTGTACGGAGGACGGAGCACATACAAGACTGCCAGCTGTTAGTAGCCCAGAGAAAAGAAACTTGGTCCGATAACACAGAGCTTCACGAGAAGTTGTACGGAGGACTGCAAGACTGCCAGCTGTTAGTAGCCCAGAGAAAAGAAACTTGGTCCGATAACACAGAGCTTCACGAGAAGCTTGGGAAGCTGTACAGACTCCAGCTGTTAGTAGCCCGAGAAGAAACTGGTCCGATAACACAAGCTACGAGAAGCTGTACGGAGGGACGGAGCATACAAGACTGCCAGCTGTTAGTAGCCCAGAGAAAAGAAACTTGGTCCGATAACACAGAGCTTCGCGAGAAGTTGTAAGGAGAACTGCAAGACTGCCAGCTGTTAGTAGCCCAGAGAAAAGAAACTTGGTCCGATAACACAGAGCTTCACGAGAAGCTGTACGGAGGGACGGAGTCTCAAAAAGCAACAGTAAAATTCATGATAAAGTTTGGTTCATCAGTCTAGACGAGGATCGCGAGAGAGAGAAGACAATTGTGGGGACCTATGTGGCAGAGTGGTTTGCCTTGCGTTCTGAAGGTTGTGGTTTATCCGGATCTATGTTCAGAGTCCATTTGTATTTTTTTCTAGAGATCTCTAGGATTGTTACTGGAGCTAGGGAGTTCGTGCAATACTCTCGACATGTTGCTTGCCATTTCTGCCGTGAGGGACTGAGCCATATGGAAAAACCTGGTGCAATGAAGTCAGTCATTCGCCTTTAGACCCCTTTAGAAAATGAATGTATACATGTCATTCATTGAAATACATAATAATTATAAATATTATTCTGAGTCAACAGAAGATACCATAATATGTACGACATTGTTGTTGCTTAAATTACTATCTCAATTTTTAATAAAGCTTTTATAACAATTATCTTTTGTTATTTTAACCCTCAGTAGACAGCTATAACAACAGTGTACTCTGTGAATGACATATATTACTTTAGAATGAATGTTCAATTGTCAGTTTTGAAAGCTAAGATAACAGTGGAAGGATTAATGAAACAAGTTTTACATATTATTGATAAGATGAGAATAAGGAGTATTTTTAAGAGCCCAAGGGGAAGTAACGGAAGCAATGAATGTGATCAATAAATAGATAGTGTACAAGTATTAAAAGTTTCAGGAAAAAATCAATTACCAAACACAGGATTCGAACCAAAACCATTATTTCTTACGGCACCAATTGCTTAGCACAACAATATGAGCGTTTTCACGAACACAACCAGCGAGCTATTCTGAGTAATAGCTTTACTTAGGAGTGTCTTTCACAAACGCTTCGTTTTGCTAGACACCGAATAATCTGGTGTGTTTGATTGAACAGTGTTTGCACAAACAGATGCTATAAGCTTAGTATGCTTGTATGTTTGAGATGAAACAATATCATACATACACACATATAACATACATGATGCATCATTCATAGTAGCTTTAAGTTAAGGTTATTATAGGTTATACATTATTATGCCAATCGTAAGTTCTTTAGGCATACATTTTAAAAATGGAATGTATATTGTCTTGTGACAGTTTGCATGAACACATGTTTATTTTATCTTAATCTGCTTTACATTATCTGCATAATAGTCAGTTCTTAGAGCAGTTTGCTACCTATGCAGTTGGAGAAAGCACGTCTTAATGATGGAGGCACTTCCAATAAGGAGAGCAGTCCTTCGCGCAAAAATCAGTTAGAAGCTCCATACCAAGCACATTGACTACATCTGAATTCATATCGGGCGAAAAGTAAGAAAAATACGAAGAGCAAGTTGCTCTGAATTATTTTTGTGCAGACAATTTTACTTCATGTAAAACATTGGCAGTGCATACTGACAGCTGCGATTTTTGTGCGAGTTCGTGTGCAGTTAATTAAATTTTGTTGCAGGCAAAAATGAGTCTGTCAAACAGAGCTAACTTTTTTGTAATTCTCAAAATGTTCACTGCATATGGTTTCTTAGTTGTGTGTCTGAATGACACCAGAGCAACAAATGAAACCTGTCAAATAACCTGTCCGGAATGCTGCTCAACACATAACCCTCCGTATGTGGTTGTTAAAAACTCAACACATAACCCTCCGTATGTGGTTGTTCAAAGATCCGACACTGTATTCCCCAAAATACCATATGGTATTAAATCGGGTTCATTGCTTTTACTTTACTTACAACAAATGAAAGAGGCACCGAGTCTGTGTAGGTTTTCATGAATCAGAATTCGAACATCATTTCCCACAACACGACCGTGTGGTGCCAGGCCCGCAAGGAAGCTAAGAATAGTACCACTGCGACCTACAAGGCATGTCGTAAGAGGCGACTGGTGTAGGCCCTAGCGATGCTACCCTAGTAAATAAAAGCAGCGCAGAAATCGGATGTGCTGGTCTACTTGTATAACTGGTACAACGTACAATCCCACTTAGGCTCAGATCACATACAAATCACACAGAGTGGTTGACAAGTGGTCGATATGGAGCGTTCGAAGAAGAAGAAGAATTTCCCACAACAGCCGTGGCCTCTGTGGCGTGAAGGTAGAGCGCGCCCCTCTCGGTACAAAGGTACTCGGTTCGTTCCCTCGTGGAGCGCTCGGGATATTTTCTAGAGATCTCTGATCAAGTGAGGTCAAGTTCCTAGTCTTATCGCTGATGGACGATTGTAGGTGCTGTGCTCAAGTAGAGCACGTAAAAACTATTGGCAGTTGAAATTCGATAAGAGTAGGTTCTAAAGCCACCGGCTACAAAATTCTTTCAAATATTCAAATAAAATTTCCCAAAACAATTGTTTTGACCTTCTTAAAATTACACCCGGGACCCTCGCCAGTGCTACGGAGTCTTGGTACTGTCGCCTAGATCTTTCTGTGTAAGAAAGAGAAAGGAACCATATGGTTACTCCCCGAAGTGTATTGATGATGGTCCTGTCAATCAATCAATCCTTTCTTACAACGTGCCAAAATAAAAAGAAACATGCTATCAAAGAAACAAACAACACGAAGAAGATAGGAGAAAAACAAATATATAGAAGTTAGTTTATATGATAGAGATGAGACTTGGAGAGAATATATTAAGGTACTGATGAATGGTATACTTTTCTTTGTTTTTCTTTAAACAAGACACAATCATAAATACCAGATCGCTTGTGAATATACGAGAAGCAGCTTGTAGCGTCGTGGGGCAAAGAACGCACGATAATACTGCAATGTCATTTATACATGTATATATATATATATCATTACCATCATCACGTAGCTTGTCCCTTCCTGAACTTGGCTCCAATAACAGCAGTCCTGAAAAACGTTCTATTCTGTGCAAGTTGACCGGCGTCAGCAGCAGTAATTCTCAGATCGTCAATGACATCTTGCGCCCATCGTCTTCTCTCTCTCTCTCTCAGGATCCCGGCCTAGATTGATGAATCAACTTTTATTATGAATTTTACCGTATTTTAAGGGAGTCTCTCATTCTTATTCCAAGTATCATTTCCTCCAAAATTACCTTCTCTTGGCACTCTTGCGCACATCGTCTTCTAAGTCTTCCTCTCATTCTTATTCCAAGCATCATTATCTCCACAATTACCTTCTCTAGGGACTCTGCGCACATCGTCTTCTAAGTCTTCCTCTCATTCTTCTTCCAAGCATCATTCCCTCCACAATTACCTTCTCTAGGCACTTTTGCACACATCGTCTTCTAAATCTTCCTCTCATTCTTCTTCCAAGCATCATTCCCTTCACAATTATCTTCTCTAGGCACTCATCTCGTTTGATGTGATCGACATATTTAATTTTCCTTGATCTCATGTTCTTTAATAGCCTCTTTAATATACATATGAATGAAATCAATAAAAATCCTGGCATATCCTTTACTAGACATCACCATCAACCACAGTAAACGAGTCGTTGATCTTCTAGGCACCACTTAAACGTTCAGTAGTTTACCAATGATTTATGAACGGTGACTTATATTTTCACAGTTCGCAAAAATTCACGGAAACATATTTTCTCCCTAACTGCCTGCCTCGAATTTGAACCAGGTACTTTTGGGTTGTGATCGAGCTTACTATCTCTAAGACACAGACGCCTCTCTCTCTCTCTATATATATATATATATAATATATATTTATATATAAACTCGTATGTATATATATATATTATATATATTTATATATAAACTCGTATATATATATATTATATATATTTATATATAAACTCGTATATATATATATTATATATATTTATATATAAACTTAATATATATATAATTATATATATTTATATATAAACTCGTATATATATATATATATATATATATATATATATATATATATAAAATAACAGTGCACACATGGAGACAGGACGTCTGTTCACACCGTATATTACATTACATCTAGATGAAGGTCTGATGGCAACAAACATATATATTAGAAGACAAGTAGAACCTTAGAACCCAGGACGTCGACAGTAGCACACACATGCATGCTATATCACATCTGATATCTCAAGTTACACAATTTCCATACGTTATATTCCAGATCTGAAAATACATCTTCATTTGTCAATGAATGTCCGTGCATTCACAGGAATACCTCAATCTTATTTGGTTATCAGGCGCTAATGGATATCCGGGACGAGAGCACTGGCTAGAGTAGAGATGTTTGTCTGTTCAATCTGGTGTGAAACGTGTGTTCAACAAGCAGTTTTTATATCATAAAGAGAGACTTGTGTGAGTGGAAAATTACATCTGTGTTTCTGTAACTCACTCACTCTGTCTGTGGAAAATTACATCTATGTTTGCTACCTGTTAACTCTACTCTCACTCTGTCTGTGGAAAATTACATCTATGTTTCTGTAACTCACTCACTCTGTCTGTGGAAAATTACATCTATGTTTCTGTAACTCACTCCTCTGTCTGTGGAAAATTACATCTATGTTTCTGTAACTCACTCACTCTGTCTGTGGAAAATTACATCTATGTTTCTGTCTCACTCTCACTCCTTCTGTCTATCTCTTTAAAATAACAGCTAAAGAAAAAAAAGAAACTCGGTTCATATTTTTCTGAGGTGCAGAAATGAAAGTATTAAATTTACAAGTAAACTTCATAAGAAAGGCGTGGATTGATGCATCACTCGTGGACTCCTCCTCACACTTCACAAGCACACTAGACAACCACTGCATATAGCAACATCAAGAAGCAACAGATAACAAGAACTGATATAATTGATGCAAGCTGGTGGTGACTCTGCTCCCGTCGTTATTCTGTAAGCACTATATTTTGTAAAAACAAAACGTTAGACGGCATTGAGTGTCATATGCTTCATTTTGCTAGTTCCATATCAGGTAAGAGGTGAGTCATGATGAATGCAAAGATTGACGACTATAAAAGCAATATTTTAATTACTTAGACATCTTTGATACCATGTAACAGAATAAGAGATTCACATCATTGATGACATAAAACAAAAAAGATTCACATCAAACTAGTGTTTAGAAACATCCTTGATGGTACTATGCCATAAAACAAGATTCACATCAAACGAGTGCTAAGAATGTCTCCACAAACTATATTATCCAATATGCATTTTTAGTCATGTCATCATCATGTAGCATGTCTTTTGCAGAACGTCGCAATCATCATATCCCGCCTGGAAAAGTCGTAATTTTTAGCCAGTTCTCCCGTCTCCTCCATCCTTATGTTAAAGGTTTCTTTAATGCCATGTTTCCATCGTCGTCTTGGTCGTAAGAGTCTCGTCTTTCGGAACCATGCTCTCCATTTTTTTTCTACACCAATCTGATGTTTATTGTGACCAAAATATTTCAGTTTTCGTCCTGAATCCATCTGCTCCGTGATCTTCTCTTCTTCTTCTTTGCTGAATGCCCTACGAATCCGAAATCCGGCCTCTATGTTTACAAGTGTATTTTTCAGATCTTTAGGATTGTTGTTGGAGCTACGGAGACAACGCTTTCTGCAATACTATCAGCAGATAGCGATCCCTTTCTGAGGAGAAGGATCGCACCATATGGGGAAACCCGGTGCAATCAAAGCAATCATTAACCTTTTATATCACAGATGTCAAGAAAAAAAGTAAAAACTAAAGAACCCGTTTTCATTACATGTGATATATTGTAGAATAAGGTGTTAGGCTTTATTTTTCTTTGATTAACATTAGACAATGATTGATGGGCAATAGCACGCTGATTGAAATTAATTCTCACTGTTTTTCTTTCACTAAATTAAGCCTAGGTCGATATGAGAGCCACAGCTATTGTAAAAAATATCTCACTACAACTGTGGATTCCGAACTTGGAACCACCCGTCTAGAAAGCAAATGCACTAGACAATATGCTACGGTGGTTCTCTGAACACAGATATAGTTATATGTATATGTGTAGACATGTTGTGCTAATGAATAGGATGGTGGTCTATTTCTCAAAAGAAGTAGTGGAGGGTTTGCATACCAAAACCGAATGGCGATAAATGATATATCGAAGGTACATACCGGTAGCCATGTCAAATGTTATGTCCTACACGTATTTTAAAAAACCCAACACAATAAGTGATTATTTAAAACATCAGTAGTTTGTCTATCAACAAAGGTTTGTAGAACCACTCTGTATATATACATAACTAGGCGATGTACAACAGAGATCTACAACTCTGATGCGGTCAGAGCGGATCAGATCTGGAGAAAACCGAGGGGTGGCTGCCATGATACTTAATAAATTGACGTTTGAGGACAAAGACATGTATGTATGGTATCACATAAGCAAGCAAAATAAATAACCAAATCACAGAACTAATAAATCTACATAACCCAAGTGTAGCTACTGCTGCCAGGCAGTCGCCAGACTAAGCCTCCAACATGGACCTATATTATAAGTCAACAGTTCCACAGAACTGGGGTTTCGTCAAGTAATGAATGTACTAAGTTACAATATATCAAACAGAGCAGCAAGCGTGTCTGATGACCAAAAGTGAGTCCTAAACCACATAGAGAATTTTTGTTTCATTTTTGAG